>JAFBJU010000468.1:50734-118876 GCA_016785305.1 Colistium nudipinnis
CTTCAACTTTGGTCCTGTATGCATTTTGGCATGTAAAACAGAACGAAAGGCAAGATGAGATTGTATTCGTGCTGCTTAAACAAATCCTCATACCTACATAAAGTCTCCTTCTCCACTTCTCCATCTCTGTCAGCTGCTGGGTCTTCCAGACATAGAAGATGACAGTTTTGAGCATTACCACGCCGACATGGAGGGAGAACCAGGGCCGGACCAACAGCAGATGGGGGTCAGCCAGCAGTGACGAGCCCCAGGAAGAGGCCTACAGCTGGGGCAGAGCTGCCCACGAGTCCCGGGCCTCGCCTCGTCAGCCCTAACACTTAATATACACACTCTTATCCAAACACACACAGACACAAACACATGCACGCACACATGCACCCACATACAATCGACTGGCTAAAAATGCACCACCATGTTCTTGAATGTCTCAGTGGCTTTGCTTCCCAAAGAGTGCACACGGTTGCACTTTGTTGCCCCTTAATAAACACACATGCAAACACACACACACACACACACACACACACACACACACACACACATTAGGGCTACGTGAGCCGTAGCCATGCACCACGCAAGAATTATAATCATTCACCATTTGGTTAAAGTTCCACAGAGCAGCAATATTACATCGGCATCAGCTGGCTTTGTTGTAGAGGAATACAGTCAGATGTGCCTGCTTTACACACTTTCCCCTGCGGCTTTGGAGATGAATGTGACAGATAACCTACTTTCTATGCCCGTCTGTTGACACAGAGGCTATGTGAAAGCAAAATGAAAGGGTGAAAAACTGACAGTTGGTGGCTACGTGGGGCAACCGGAGTGACGTAAGCAGGTCGACGACAAAGAGGCGTCGAGACGTCTGCTTCAGGGGAGGGAAAGAAGGATTAGGATTTGATTGGGCCTGTTTTAATATACGCAGATAAAATAGTTGTATAAGATACAGCCAAACAATTCATTTTACACATGTGGCCGCTTTATATCACACATGTGTGCAGCTTTATGGTAGCACGGTCAAATCTGGGTCACTTTATAGGGACGTTTTTAAAATCTGCGCTACCATCATATGACCATCATAACAAAGGCTCACGCTGCAGCTAAAATCCTTCCCTGTTTGGGTGTCTCATTGTCACATGACACCCTCAGGTCCTGTGTCCCGTAGTCTTCCTGGTTCACAGTTTTGCCATCAATTCCAAACACAGTCCGATGAGATACCCTCCTGAATTTAGCCCCCTGAAACTTTTTTTCTGCGCGTGTTGTTCGGAACTTATTGGCAACTTTCAAAGTTTCTCCACACCATAAATTCGATAAGTGCACACCCACACCCCTGAGTGTGATCCCGGGGAGGAGGAAGCCTTTGTTTGGTTTGAGCCCGCCCGTCTGCCTGCCCTGTTATTTCTTATCCGACAGTGTGTTGTTGTATGTCACATCTTGAGCACTGCAATGCTTCAGCCCCCCCCCCACCCCACCCCTTCGCCTCCAAACACTTGATCCACATGCAAGGCTGTATCATATTTATCTTTATCGGCTTACTTTGGCTTGTAAATGTTTGATCTTTTTATTGCCTCTTTGAATGTTTCTCATACAGTGTATCCTCTGTTTGCCCTCCGACATGTGTGAAATTGTTCAATAAACCGTGTGAACTGAGCTCTCCTCTGGCGTATGAATGTTTCCTAATGGCCTGGAGTTAATGGAACACGACATGGAGGCCTTTTCCTATCACACAGTGGACTGGTGACCTGCTGCTGTGCCAACAGCCCCGCTGGTGAGATTGGGGCTGACGTCAGGCGCCACCTGACACGCCCACTCAACCGGCTGCGTCAATCCAGATTATGAGAGGGCCCGGACAGGAAGTGAGAACTTGTCTTCACAGTAAAAGCATTACAGGGCCAATGGAACACGATATAATATATATATTATCGTGTATAAATATAATGATACTATGTCTACACTGATACAATAATATATTATCAAGTAGTATGACATTCACAGTGGACATGTTTACTCAATTTGAGTAGTTTTATGCTTGAGGTAAAGTTCCTAGTTGAACTACATTCATTTGTACATATAAGGCATGTTTTTACTTTGCAGAATTTCTATTATTATTTATAGGACACATGTCCATCACTGCCTGTGCATCACATTAAGGTTGTATACATTATCATTAATTCTCTGAAAACGAGAAATAACTCGTACTTCAGATGTAAAACGTTTTGTTATCAATAAAGCCACACAACAACAAAATGCCATAAAGGCTCTCTCGGTAGATTGCAGTTTTTCCATTTTCTCATTTTACTCTGAAGGAGAAGTGGTTGTGCTAGATTGACTTTTTGGTAGTTTGACTGTCTCACAGAGGGAGGAAGTAATCCCAGTTTTTATTTTTCTTTGCAGACGAGCGCAGTTGAGAACAAAAACAAACTTGAACCAGACGAGCGGAGGAAACAACAGTTTGCGCTTCTGCGCTGGCAGGAAGCGGGGAAACGGAGAAGCGTCATCTGATTAGATTGTATCTATTATTTTTGATTTTTGTTTTGTTTGTTGAAAAAACAGGGAAGGGCTCTGCCAGGAGAAAAAAAACAACCATTTGGACATTAAGTTATGCGTCAGTGAGTGCGCACTTTACGCACAGGGCGCACCGTGATACTTTGAGATGCATCACCTCGCCGTCGTTGTGATTGCGTTAGATTTGATCTCCTTTGTTAGTGTCAGCTCTTCAGCACTCACTTTAACCATGTGTCGCGGCTAAAAACTTTAAAGCGCAATCAAGACCTGAACGAGGAGGAGAGAACCTGATACAGTATGGGGAGCAAACAGAGCAGCCCGGTGTTTGATGGCAGGACTCGGGCTTATTCCAGCTCAGATCTCCCATCTGGAAACACCAGCGGCGAAGAGAGAATTGCGGGGTTCAGGTACACAAATGGACCCGATGGCCCCCGGATCCGGTACACGGGCGCGGGCCCCACCAGCTCCGGGCTCAGTATCCCGGCAGGCGGCCGGTCAGGTTCGCACGTACTCAACCAGAGTCTGGATGGCACGGATGGAGAAGACGAGGGCCAGGTGGCTCCCGAGGGCCACAGGCTGCTTATAGGTTCCCTACCGGCTCACCTGTCCCCTCATTTGTTGGGAGGTAAGACTGCAAAAACCAAACCTATACTAATTCACCTAGGTAATATGTTATTGTTCATCACCTTTGTGGTCTTTTCTTTAAGCGTAACGTATGGATTTTCCTGATGTAGGCCCACACAAGCAGGTACACACAGAGTGTGTATAGGGACATACCTCTTATTATGTGTGCACAGTGTGCATTGTTCTACCACTTATCTTTTTTGACTTCTCTTTTCTTAATCTCTTATTACTATGACCATCAGAGGCATGTCAACAGGCTACTTCATGTTTGCTACCATATGTTTATGGCAGTCTCACAATATATCATGTTTGTCATTGTCAGGTCTGCCTAGTGTTTTTCCATTTGACACGTGATATTTGGGATATGGTAATAGCTGTTGAATGAGTGAGCTCTTTGTCTAGCACGTCTGCACTTTTATATAGCCACAGGTGGCTCTCCTGTACTGCGCATGGGACTCTTTCTTCTTCTCTGCAAAACTCCCCTGTTTTTCACTCCAGCTGAGAGGGAAGAGTGCATTATGTAGGTCAGCAGATAAGAGCTTCCTGCTGGTTACACATTGCCTGAAACACACACACACACAAACACACACACACACAGACACTTCCTGAATCCACAAGTCTAGCTGTTTCACAACCGGTGGGTCGTCTCCAGACCACAACAAAACAGAGCTCAAACTGTCATAACAGGACTGTTGGGCCCCTCCAACATCTGTTGCTGAAAAACAAACGCTTATGAACAGACAATGTAAAACATAAATAAAAAATCATGGTTTCCCTTAGACTTAAATTGGTACTGGCGCTGTTCACTATTTCCTCGTCTTTTATCTAAGCGTGGTCAATAAGGATATGGGAAAGATTTTCTCCAGCTTCTTTCGGATTAACCGGCAATCATCGGTTATCTCCCTGATGAGAAAGCCTTATCGTCGATAACTTGGTTTAATAACCATCGCTCATTAGATCCATATAAGTATGACTCTGTTGGCCTGAAAGCATGCCCCAGGCTTTTTCCCTTTCCTCACCTACCCTGCAAACACGTGACACCAACAGTTTCACAGCAGTCACAAAGGTAACGACTGCCTGTGTGTAGGATCGGTTTGTTCTTTTCTTGTCTACGGTATTATAATTTTGTAGCTGATCTAAACCTCAGCTGCTCTCGGCCTGTTAATCTTTGGGTGGCAGAGAAAACGCACAAGGCCACAAGGTGTTATCTGTATATGTGGGTCAAATTATGAATTGATAAACGTAATCTAATAAATCATTGAATTCCAATTGAAGGACACATTTACAGTTAATTTGTGATGAACAATTGCACCTAAAGATGTGCATGATTAGGTAAGCATATTGTTACAGATTGTTTATACCAGACTAAGAGCTGGCAAGTGCATGCAGGTGTAGGGTCATGTAGGGCGGGTTAAGATAAAGCTATTGTAGACAGTCCCACGCCCTCTCTTGTGTACATATCAATAAAAGGTTATGAGATAAACTGGCACATCTGGGTCTTTATGTTCCTTGTCTTTGTGTTTTCCTGTCAGGCTTCCACTGTCCTGTCTGCTCCAAGTTGATGGCATCGGATGAAATAGAGAAGCACCTGCTCATGTGTTTCAGCAAAACACGCCTCACCTACAACAGTAAGAAATCAGGGCTGAAAGAGCAAGAGGGCATGGGTCTGAACAATGAAGAAAATGGCATTGGTTTTCAGGCACCGCAATTATTACACCCTTCAGTCCTCAGTTTTACTTTTTTCCCTTAAGATAGACTCACTAAAAAACATTTGAAATTGAACAATTAACATAGGTGCAACTTTCCACTGGTGAAAGAAGTCACTAAAGTAAAATCAGCACTAATTACCATAACGTGAAGATGCAAAGGAAAACTCCTGCATTCCAAAATTAAATTAAGAGTAACTTGATTTGTTCTGAACATTTTGATTTTGCTGATCAGTGGTTTAACATTTGGCCTTGCTGCAGGGATGTACACGTGTACTCCAGCACAGAGTGATTAACAGTTTGAACGTCTAAGCACACCTAGAGGTCGGAGGTGAAACATGCCAGAAGAGGGAATCGAACCACCGTCCGCTGTGTAAGATTCATTGGAATTTATTAGCAGATATGGGGTGATAATAATCATAATTATGGTTTAATTAGCATATAATAATCTGAAAGCAAAAATCATTGTGCTTGAATTACTTTAGAATGTGACGTTTAGCTACACTGAATCAGGATGGAGCAGTAGTCCCATATAGAAAAAAACAAAACAGTGCCACTTTTATTTTAACTGACAGCCATAGTGAGTTTGCACACATTTTTGGAAAAGAAGAGAGAGGAGGGCGCTGTAGTTGGTTTGCAACTTTCCCCTAAGTCCTACAAACTGAACCTGTTAGTGAAATGCAGTATCTATAAAATGTATTGAAAACAAATCATTATGCAGAAAAATTGGAACGGTTATATGTATCAAGCTAAATATTTGTTCAAATGTAACTCAAAAGTCCAAACCCAGATGTAAAAATATCTCCTCATTATATGCATGTGATTCACCCAACATAAATCAGTTTATTTACTGTTGGTCCATTTTTTCCACAAAATGTGCCAAATCGTTGAAAAGCACATCATAGCTTTTGTTTTTTGGATTAGGTTATTCTTAGATAGACCGACAAAGGTATTTCACACAAATGAACCATTCCTGCACGAGGATGCACAGTGCGGCATGAAACGATCAAAACAAACGCAGCTATGTGCTGCAGCTGCACATATACACAGCCACGTCTCTGCTCACACAGGAAAGAAAAACGCATCTTGTCCGCAGACATACTGTCGTCACTACACGCACTTTCTGAATGCACAGACTTCCTGGCTCTGTGTTACGGAAAACAAGAGTAGAATGCTCATCATCTTTTAATGCATGTGCAGAGACACGCTTGCACCCACCCACAGCAACATGTGTGTCCCTGATACCCTATATGCACAGTATGCAGCTTGGGTCTTAGCTTATCACATGTGCGAAACCAATGCAATCCTGATTTTACCCCGAAAATAACCCCTTGCAAAACAACTCTCTTGGATCCATTTAAATAGGTCTGCATGAAAAGCTGCAAAAAGTCCCCATCTCTCATGCGCCTCAGGTGTTGACAGTAGGTCATGTGACAGCTTAAAAGGCAGATGAACATGTGACCGAAAAACCGTACAAGCCAAACAAGCATTACTGCTCATTCTCAGTATCACCTGCACACAGATTAAAATGCGGAACTCCCTTTCACTATAGCACAACCTATTCCCCATAGATTCTGTCACTTCAAACTCTCATATGTGCCCATGAGAGCGGTTGAAACAGGGTTAGGCAGCCTGAACTGAACTTCTTATACAACTCCTAGCTCAGTTTGTCTCTGTATTGTCTTTCTCAGAGGACATCCTGTCCAGAGACTCTGGGGAATGTACCATCTGTTTTGAAGAGCTGGAGCAAGGGGACACAATTGCCAGACTACCCTGCCTCTGTATCTACCATAAAGGGTAACCGTCACAAACACACACACACTAAAACTAAAATGAGTAAAAAATGGCTGGACACATACATGAAAAACACAGTTTGAAAAAAGCTGCTACTTCCAGAAGAAGAGGATGGATCTTCTCAGCAAACACTTGGCAAGAAAACGATTAAGCTTAATTCCCAAAACGTCTATCTTACTTAATTTAATTTTGATTCCACTTTCATGTTTGTATTTTAACTATAATTTTTTTTTTTTAAAGCTTATAAAGCTCTTTCTCTACATAAACTCAATCCTATCATGTGAGAACACGTTTTCTCCTCTTCCTGTTTTAGGTGCATAGATGAATGGTTTGTGGTGAATCGCTCGTGTCCGGAGCATCCTGCCGACTAGGAGCCACAAGAGTGCAGTTTTAATCAACTGTGCATCGATGCGGTAGACTGTGCCACGACCTCATCCCACTTCCTGTTTGAGCCGAGCACCAGTGCTCCTCAGGGATTGTCAAAGATTATAGTGTGCACGATTTTTCATATGTGATGGACTTTGGATATGTTTCTCCTGGCTGGTGTCGTGCTATGTTCAAAGAACCACTAGTGGAGACATTTTGTCTCCGTAATATGTGAATGTTCCTTGTGCCACCTGCTGGCCTTAAGAGGGATCGTGCAACATGGATCTGAACTGAACTGTTTGTGGTGTCTTTTCCGAGGACTTGAATAAACCATTGTGTTTGAAAAAGTCTCTTTTCAGCAGAGATTTGGGTCTATGTTTGTTCAAAGACTTGACCAGATGGCTGTTGGCTGTTGTATAATGTGAAAAAGCAGCCATCCAGAGTGACAAATGCCAATATCAGCTTTAAGGGATGATTACAGTGTTGATTGTAGTAAGGACGTAAATCTTAATTGTATTGCAAAATTGGCTATCACTACTGTTTGTTAAACAATCATGTGCCCTAGACCAAATAGTGAATCGTGAACATTGTCAGATCTTGTTAATCACTTGGTCGTTCAGAACCACACTGACGTGATTGTGTAGTTTAGTGGTAAAAATAAGGATAGGTGAAGACATATCTAATGATTCATATTCTCTCCAAGGAGTGCCATATAATGCTGCTATGTCATAGACTGGAAAGTTTTCCTATAACCTTTGAACCTTTGTTTATTATATTTCGTATTTGTACTGTAATGGATTGCACAACAATAAATGTTTTGTCTTTGAGTGTCTTTTTATGCAGAATAACTATCCCACATGCAACCCAATACAAGCATGTTTAATCACTAAAAAACTACAATTTTAACAACTTTACCTAAATGAATACGAAGGTTTATAATTCCTGATTCCTGAACTTCTACCAGCCAAGAGAACGTGAACGTGTCCCTGTAAGCGGGCATGCAGGGGCATGGCTGAAGTATTCCTTTGGAAAATGCCAAAATGCTTTAGGTGTTGCAGAGATAATTGTGCGTTTCGCATTACAGAGAGTAGCAGAATCTTACTTCCTTACATTCTCTCTCTCTCTCTCTCTCTCTCTATATATATATATTATGGTGCCTTTTGGTCAGATTTTACAGGGGGGGAACTGACTGACATGCTACCTTTGTTGTTGTCTGTTTTACAATTACTAGATATATTAATTTAATCCTATACATTTTCAGCCTCCTCAGCACATTGTGGGAAACCTTTAACGTTTTCCAACCCTTCATGCTATTAAAAATCCCATTATAATGAATGGGCTTTAATCGTAAAGTTTAAGTCATGACGTCATGCTTCTGCATGCTTCAACCCATTTCGACCTTTACACCTTCAAAACGGTAAGTATTATGTGTTTTACAACAATATATGATATAATATCATAATAATCAAAACAAAAGCGTACAGTGACGTACCCACGTCGTGTCGACAGCGACAACGTCATACGTACGGCAACGTGAACCGGACGTTAACGATACAATACAATTCCTCCGGCTAAAAAGCCGCGTTTTTACTACGAAGAGTCATTACCAAGCTATATAGCCAACTTCCTTTTGTCTATTAGGGTGAGTCAGGTGTCTTTATGTTAGTAGTTTTGTTAATTTCCATCTTTTATCGGTTATTTCTTCCCCCTTTGCAGACCTTTCCTTGGTTAGCGAATCCACGCTAGCTAGCATGCTAATATCTACAGGCTAATCGTGTGTAGATCTGAGTGTTTGGTGTCGCTGTACTCACGTGAAGCCAGAGTCTCATGTGTTGTTGCCTTTTTTCAGCTTGAAGAACCACCGACACCAAGATGTCGTACATGCTCCCACATCTCCACAATGGCTGGCAGGTCGACCAAGCCATCCTGTCCGAGGAGGACCGCGTCCTGGTCATCCGCTTCGGACACGACTGGGACCCGACATGCATGAAGATGGACGAGGTTCTGTACAGCATTGCTGAAAAGGTAACCGGAGAGAACATCAGACTTATACGAGGAATTTAAATTAACATTGTCAGATACAATATGATGGAAACAGTAAAGATCGTAAAAAGAAAGAATAAGTAGAACTATATAAAAGTAAGCGTTGTACACAAAATGGTAGTGACTGTGCACTAGATACACATTGATCTAGAATTCGAGGTATACACTGAAAGTGCCTGTGCATGGTGTTTTTTGATGTGTATTACACAGTTGTAATGTGAACCAATGACGGGACATTAGTTAATGTAATAATCACACGTTTTGTTTGTGTTTAAAAGCTGCAGACATACAGCACTTCTATTACTGCAGTATTAAAACTCCACCCGGGGGCATACAGTATACATTTTGAATACTGTTGACTCACTCAGTGACTCCAGCGGATGCAATATGCAATGTTAAAACAATACATTTTAATATTGTATTTTACATGCGGACAGGTCAAGAACTTCGCTGTCATTTACCTGGTGGACATCACAGAAGTCCCTGACTTCAACAAAATGTACGAGTTGTATGACCCCTGCACTGTCATGTTCTTCTTCAGGTAAGACCAGTAAACTCCACAGTGTAGGGTTAAAAATCATTAAAGTGAGAGCGTTCTTTGCACACAAACTGACATTGACCTTCTCATGTTTTTATCGGTTTTTCCCCTAGGAACAAACACATCATGATTGATTTGGGCACTGGTAACAACAACAAGATCAACTGGACAATGGAGGACAAGCAGGAGATGATAGACATTGTTGAAACAGTGTACCGAGGAGCAAGAAAAGGACGAGGTCTTGTGGTGTCTCCCAAGGATTATTCTACTAAATACAGATATTGATTGTTATTTTTCCTGACGTTTTTCCAAGACATTTTTTCTCTGATATATTTTGTGACACAACCTAGAGACTACAGGTACAGGAGTCCAATACCATTTTTTTACTTTTTTTCCCCCAAAACAAACCCATTTTCTGTTCATGTCCATGGTTGTGTGACAGTTTTTTGTGTATTTAGATTTAATTGCTATTTAATGCAATTAATTCAACATGAAGGTATCAACTTTTTCTGATGCAAAGTGTTACGAACCAGATGCATTACACAAGGCTACTATTTAAATTGTTGTAATAAAAATGAGTATTTACAGAAAAATTATGTGTCTCTATTATTCTAACTTTTAGATATTGATTTGGGAAGGCGTGCAAGCTCTGTGATCTAGAATTGCGTGGTTCACTCTGCTGCAATTCATCTTATCATTTTTGTTGGGTTGTGACTGGAAGATGATGATATCACAAGACTACTGTGTGATTGTCTCCAGTCTCCATCAGATGGAGCCAGACACACACTGGTCACCCTAACGCACGGCCGTTTGATCCCTCAAAACAAATGATTAGGATAAATGCTAACAAACAAAAGAAAGAAAAAAAAAAGGGGTGTAAGAATTTAAACAGAAAATCACATTAAATAGTGAAATAGAAATGATGGATGTAATGAGTCAGTCAAGTCAATAAGAAGTGCAACAGCAGTGCCAAAGACATTGGAATAAACCGTGGATAAATATACATGTCAATTAAATGTGTAGGTTGCAGTGTGAGCAGTCTAATGTAACGTATTCTAGCTCTATTATGAGCGAATGTGGTATTGTATTTGAATACATGTACTATATAACTATAAATTCCTCATATACACTCAGCTACAACAGCAGTAATTCCACCACAATTGCAGAGTTGTTTCCATGGTATTGGAGATATCGACATGGCTGAGTTACCAGTTTTTGAGTGTGATGTCCTGTGGGAAGAGGCAACTCTTGTGTCCCGCTAGTTTTGGCGCTCAGTGCAGTTCAGCGAGAAATCCTCAGAAGATTTGGCCGGGGTGAGAGGAGGGTATGTGTGTGTGTGTGTGGGTGTGTGTGTGTGTGGTATAGAAACTATTAATTATTAATGTAGATGAATCATCATGGGTTTGATCATCATCATCATGATCCACAATGTTTTAAGAATGACACAGTACACAGTCCTGACAGTGGTTCTCCAACTGTCAGAGAAACAGTTGGAGAGAGTGAGAGAAGTATCAGATGATGAGTCTCATCAATACCCGATAGCTGTCAGCTTAATCTCTTAACAGCTCCTTATTATCAGACACCACACACAGCATGGAAGTCCAATTTGCTGAGTTACAAATGAGGTGGGGCAAATTCTTTTTTTTCTGTTTGTAAGAGTTTGGACCAAAGACTGAGAGTAATCCTCTCCGGAGTGGATGGTCCGAGCTCTCCGCCTCTCCTGAGTGACACAAGTGGGGAGTCCCTTGGCATGAGACCGCAAGTTTCTGATTCAGTGTGTGTCCTCTCGGACAGTTCACTCTACTGTATATCTGATGCTCACTATACCACCGCCTGGCTCACTACTTCCCACCGCCTAGTTGTACATGCAATACACAAACACTGTGACAACACCGGGCAGCTGCAGAGTGACGGAATAAACTAAATAAAAAAGTCAAAAGAATCAGTTTTTAAAGAGCCAGAAAAAAAAATCGCCGATTTGTTTAGGTTTACACACAATCCCTTTTTTAAGACATCACAATATGAAAGATGGAACTCCAGGATGACCTCATTGCACTAATGTGTGTAAACTGGCAGACACACGGAGTATATACACTGTGCAAAATACACTAATTTCATCATCTTTGTGAGCGTGGACTGTGTTGTGGGGTGGGGCGTACACATCCCCTCCAGGCCTCACATGTCCTTTCCACTTAGATTAACTTACAGTTTGGCATGCTTTTGTCTTGGTCTGGCCTGTCCCTGCAGGGCCCATGTACGGCGTCACCGTGCCATCGGCCTCATATGGAGCGCAGGGGCCAAAGGCCGCTTCTATTGGTCCATTATAATTCACATTATCATGCATTGTTGTTCCCTATTACTGTTAATCAGCTCAGCCTCGGGGGGGAGGAGGCGGGGGGGGGGGGGGGTCTGAGGGGGGGGGGGGGGGGGGGGGGGGGGGGGATCTGAGCAACCAAGGGTTACTGGGGAAACTCCAGTCTAGACACATATGGAGCAATGGCGGGATGAGGAGTGCAGTATGGAGCACTTGTTCCTCCTAAAGACTACATGGGGAATATGCCCTAAAACTGTATTAATCCAGGATCTGTTTTCCACTGATAGCGTTTAAGTGGATCAGCACAGAGAGGGAGTGGTGGGCAGAGCACGAGGATCATCTGTGTACCAGGGGGAAGACATCCTGGCATCACACCATCTTTCTCTCTTTCTTTTTTTTTTTTCTCTACTCGCTGCTGCCCCTCCCTCCTTTTCCTTGACTGTCCATGTGGATGCCCAACATGGGGAGGAAGGGTGAGCTGCCAATTTCTGGGACATCCCACACCACCCCCATGGCCCGCAGATTCCCCTGTTGGCACCGATAGGGACACACACACATACGCAGATGACATGTTAACCCTTTCCTGTTTTTGCCCTGTAACCATGCCTCATTCAGCTGTGCGTCACTTCTCTTCTCTTTTAATAATCAACCGAAATGTCATCCTGGATCACCATCATCATCACCACGAGTAAATCACTCACTGAGACAAAATAAAATACTCCCCGGTTCACCTAGAACAATCTGTGAGGATCCCTCACGATTATTTTGCATTATTATGAATTGATTTTTATTTGAATAGTTGTAGGGGCCTGAAGATGTTGGGATATCTAGTACAAAAAAAAAAGCTTGTCCACAACCACAAGGTTATTCCTTGACCTCTCGTATTTGTTGATATACTATGTTTGTCCTGGCATTAACTAAGAATTCTAGTGATAAGTATGTTACTGTTATTTTTACGCTGTAACTTGAAACTTAATATAAAGTCAGATCTTGCAGAAAATTCAGAAAAACATGATAAAAAAAACATATCTACAAAAATAGTAAATGTTGCAGAGATTTGCTATGCAACATAACATCTGAGGTGTATGTTCCGTCCCATCGGGGGGTTCGACCCTCATGTTGGGAACCTCCGCTTTGCCTAAAAGCAGTGCGAGGCGAGGGTTTGTTTTAAGATAAGATAAGATAAGATAATCCTTTATTGTCCCACGGTGGGGAAATTTGCAGTGTTGCAGCAGCAAGGCAAAAAGTACACAAACATAAACGACACAGGTTCAGAACAAAGAAAACTAAGACTGTGCAAAAGTGGAAAAGTACTGAGGAAACAATATATACAGTGACCCGAGTATATGCAGCGGAAGAAGGGCTGTATGTAATGAAAGTAATATAAGCAGTGCAAGTATAGTTTTCCTGATGGGATCCACGGTTTGCGCTCGTATTAAAAGGGTCTTTCGCGCAGTAAATCTCCACCAGCGTAAATCTGTGACCTCGTTCTCCCGCGTGTCCTTCAGCTCATCCCGTAAACTTCATCTCTTCTCTCGGGTTATATCACAGCCCTTTTGCAAAACCAGCACACCAGTGAGAGCTGTTGAAGACTCAACTCCCCCCTGACACTCTTCCTCCCCCTCCCTCCTCTTTCAAAGGGAACACTGGCTGGGAGACGTGGTGGAGAAACGGGAGGAGATAGTTCACTGCCATGTGCAGCATCCTGAGGAGAGAGATGATGAGCACAGGCTTATCTCCAAGCTCCCTCCCAATCCAGAACCTATTTATTCATGTGCTCGCTTTTTCATCTTCTAAGATCTCCTCAGCTGCCTGGGTTTCACAGTGGGGTTTCAGTTTTGATCCCATAGGGGAATTACTCACAGTAAATGAACTGTTGCCTACAGGTTGGTAGAGTTTAACAGGAGCAGATGTTTCATACCGATAGAATGCTGACACAAACAAAGCGACACCGACACAAGCTCTGTGTCATTAAACAACTCCCCTGCCTGCCTCCTTTCGTGGCTGCTGACACACTTAGCAGCCGGGTGTTATTTGGTTTAAATCCCCTCTCTGCGTCTGTGTTTTACTCCACTCAGGGACCTGTGACTAAACGTTTTTTTTTTGTTTTTTGTTTTCCATCTCTCGCTCTCTTCCCGCATCACTCCCAGTGGCTTCGCCATCGCTCCATCTGCAACCGGGTGAGGTGTCTATTTCAGCCGCGGCAGATACCAGCACACAGACGGGAGTTGTGTCTGTGCCGATGTACACACGCTGAGCAAACACACATGGATCCCATCCGCCTACCGTTCGCGGAGGGCGTCCCCATTCATAAGCTCCAGTCCCAATTAGCACCTGCCCAGTCCTCACAGACGGGCCAGGCCTCCTGCTACACAGGAGGTGTGACGCTGAGCAATACTCCAGCTGAACCAACAGATAAAAATACACACACAACACACACGCCACACAACAAACACACCGTTCACGACACGCACGCACACACACCTCAGAGGTTAGCAGCACTACGCTCAGTCAATACAAGCATTACAGGTACATACCTCATATGTTCTTAGGGTGTGAGGTGGGGTTAGACTGTGGGTTATGTAGACAGCAGAACAATGTGGGGAAAAAATAAACGGACCTCACCTCTTGTTCTGCTGCATATCGTGTTCAGATGTTGTGGTTTTATTGTTGTAACAGTGTTGGGGTTGTGCAACAACAAATCAATGGATTCATATGCTTCGCTGACATGACCTTCGGGGCTAATAATTATCTCTGCTGAGAAGAATTTGTTATGCTGATATGCAGCAACGAATGCTTAAAATGTAGAGCTCAAGCTCTGGAGTCGGAACGTCCTGTGCACTATGTGAGGGGGTTATATTGAGGTAATATACAGGCTTGATTACTGTATTAATGAACATAGCAGAAGCACACATTCACCCATTCTTACATTATACACATTGGCCCTATGCCGAAGTAAAAATAAACCAAAGGAAATTGATCGGCACGAATTGCCAAAAAAACTAAAACAAGCCTTTGGCTTCTTCAGCAGACAAAATGTCAGTATTTGCTTTCAAAAGGCCTTCACTTCCTATCACACAATCTCCATCACCTTCTCAGCTTGGCCACCTTCATCCCTCCGGCTCCTCCTCCTCCTCATTCTCTACATCATCTCTCTCTCCTCCTGGTACAGCCACTGTCCCTCTACCTGTCTGCCTGTGCGAGTACAGACCTCCCCCCTCTGCCTCTGTCAATGCATTTTGCCCTTATAAGGAGAGAGCTCAGGCAGACGGTACTACCCGCGTGAGCTCGGCAGGGGTGTTGCAGGGGCATGGTGAGAGTGGATGGAAGGGATGGATGGGGGGTGGGTGGGTGTTGTTGTTGCCGAGTGTCAAGCACCCACACTTCTATCAGTGACTCCAAATAAAGAGGACAGAAATAGGCACATGGGAGGAGGAGGTGGAGAGAAGGAGGAGAGGATGGAGATTGGGATGGGAGGGATGGAAACAAGGTAAGTGCTGCCTTTCCTCCCTTTCCTTGTTTCCATCCCTCCCATCCCAATCTCCATCCTCTCCTCCTTCTCTGGTGAGAGTGGATGGGAGGGATGGATGGGGGGTGGGTGGGTGTTGTTGTTGCCGAGTGTCAAGCACCCACACTTCTATCAGTCACTCCAAATAAAGAGGACAGAAATAGGCACATGGGAGGAGGAGGTGGAGAGAAGGAGGAGAGGATGGAGATTGGGATGGGAGGGATGGAAACAAGGAAAGGGAGGAAAGGCAGCACTTACCTTTCCAGGTCCACATGGATCTCGTCTTCTCGGCCCTGACGCAGCCACAGCATGCCAGCTCACCGGCCGCCCACGTACTCAACGATATAGAAGTCCAACATTTCGCCAGAGAGAGTCACGGAGGGGGAGCGTGGGCTTCGGTGATGAAGTCTGTAGGGCAACGCAGCTGGTCCAGGCTTCAAATGTTGCCTTTCCCTCGATGAGAACCTGGAACACAGTGATTGATTTACGATTACTGAGAATGTTCACACACACCCCGATTTTATTTATGTATTTTTTTTTTTAATCACTCTCAACCACCATCAGCGCCATGAGGCAGAGATACCCAGCAGGTGGACACACCTGTGCCAATATCTCATGGAGTCATGAGAGTCAGTACCTCCATTCAAATTCTGTTCAATATCGAGATTTAACGGTGAACGTTAACAACATGATGTTAGTTTGGACAGTTTTAAACTGGATGTCAAGTGTCAACAGGTTTGAACATTTCTTCCATCAGCAGGGAAGAGTTAATATTACATGTATTAAAGGGAAATGATGCAACATAAATAAAGAAGACATTTCTTCTTTTTCAAAAGAGTCAAGAGCAGCACATGAATTCCTTTTTTAATTCCTTATTGCCTAACTTATTTTCAATAGATGTAAAACACAGCATTTAAGTCTATGACATCTCACTCAAATGAGTGTTCTCAGCTTTGATTGTCTCATAGTTTCTTTTTTTTTTTTGAAACAGTGTTTTACCATCATGGTACTAGTGCACTTTACGTCTCCTCATAATTCATAAAAGAGGCCTTTTTCAGAGACTACAGTCACCGGACGACAGGCTCGCACACCACAGGCAGTCGCTACCATTCATGCAATGGCAAGCATGATGGGACAATTGACCTAAAAAAAAATAACAGACACTGCATAAATAATCCAAGGTGTTCCACCTTATTCTGGTCGGCAATAATGCTCAGATATTAATATTTTAGTCCAAAAAAAGACCTCCATATCTTTCCGACACTTTTGCTTTTCGTGGTTTGGGTTCGATTTTTTTGGACTATAATCAGTAGAGGAAATCGAACTGAAAAAACTTTCATTTTCATTTTTTAATGATATAATTATGATCTTAGATTTAAATATAGACGCATCTGTGCGATTAAGAAAGGTGAATGAAATATTTTTGTTGTTTGAACTAGAAATGTATGCAAACTGCCTCACTCGCCACCCTCCCTCAGTATCCCTGGTGCATGTTAGTCCATCAGCGCACATGTCTTTCAGAGATCAGGTGATGATCATGCATCACAGCCAGGGTCTGCAGTATCTGCTGTTCAATTTGGCACACACACACACAGACACACACACACACACACCAGAAAGACTCGACTCTTAACAACATAGAGAATTGAATTTCACGGTGTGGTGAGATGTGAACAATTTAGCCTAGAGTTGAGTTGATCAGCAGGGTTCAGACAACAGGCAAGCCCCCCACACTCTTGCTCCAAAGGAAACATCTGGTCCCAGGCATGTTTGCGTAAATTAGGGTTCGTGAAACCAAAACTTTTTTTTTTAAGTATTTCATTCTTTGAGATCCTCCCTGATTATTAATAAAAATAATGTTGGTCTACGTTGATACATTGAAAAAGACAGTCGGGGTCAGGCAGTCTGTGTGTGTCTGGGCTGACCTGTTACACACAGGCCACCGTGGTTTATCTGCTTAACATCAAAGCCATCAGGTCCAACTGCTTGTGGCTGAAGTGCAAAATGTAATAAAATAAAAAGAGAGCCATAGTCAGTCATGAGATGATGTAAGCCCACGGCCTATTTCTCTTAAAAGAGTTACACTTCTAAAAAGAGAGACGCCGGATGAGACAAATGTATCAAACATTTCTGTACCCGACCTCATAGCAGACTGAGGTGTGCATCATTACAGCACAGCTTTATAATGCCCTCCCACCTAATGAGCCATGTGACTCATAAAACGCTCTCTGACGAAGCTCCTCTTCCACTCCTTAGCCCTTGGTACGGAGGCAAACTTTTTTTCCATCCATGTGTCACCTTTACAGTTGTATTAAACAGAAAGCCGAAGCTCTCACTCTGTACAACACAGTATTTTGGTTCATTTCACTTTTTTAACCTCTGCTCAGCCACCCATTACCCATTAAAATGCCAGTGTCTATGGCAACATCCTGTACGTCCTTCCTGTGTGATGAACCAGACACGTCACAACCGCATTCTATTCTAAGCCTGAGTCCGACTTTCTTTGAATATTATTGTACCGCTATGTTCTATTTCTCACAATTACATGTTTTGCCGCATGTTTAATTCCTCCAGCTTAGTTTTCCAACTTGAATTACATGATCATTTCTACCATATTTATTATGCATTATCCTCACTGGGAATTTGATGCAAAAATGAAATCATGTGTTTAGTGGTGTGAAAGTCACCGAGCTCTGGGGCACACCCTCAAAAACAGGAAAAGTTTTTTTTGAGAAAGAAACAACCTTTGCTTTGATATGCAAAGTCAGGGTGCAGCTCCGATGAGTGTAAAAGATTTTTCTTTCAGACTCCCATGATTTTCAAGAGAGAAATTAGAGGTTAAGTTCATTTCAGGTGTAAATGCATACATTATAATGAATGCAAAAGGTAGAATTTACCCAAATACACTCATTCCACAAAGAGTAATGGTTCACGCCAACCTGATTTGACCTCACTGGAGTATGGCGCACATACAGAATGACAATTAAGCTATGGCTCATTTAACCATGACCTTTTGTCTGTGCTGGTCATCCTGAAGTAAGGGTGCCTAATGGGAGTTTTCAACATCCCAAATTCTGAGTGGGTGACAAGGACAGAGAGCGAATTGGTAAAGCATACACTCATGAAGGCACGCACGCAAGCACACACGCACACAAAAACATGCAGTGCAGAAGTCATGAAAGCCGTTTACTGAGGAGAAAATCAACATAAGCAATAATAAATAAATACAATTCAAATAATGAATGCTCATGCTTATAGTCACAGCATGCATTTCGGACTGAACATTCATATAAACACCCTCACACTCTCATGGCTCATAACCACAAGCAATGTGGATTTCCTAGCAATCTGCAGCACAGCAGCAAACGATGCTCCACCATCACCCACACAGAGTGCAAAAATACCCTGATGTTCATCCGTACTTACTATGATTCACTTTCACACTGTGTGGACAGAAAAAGTCACTCTGCTGCTGAAATAATGTCAAACATAATTCAACTCTGCACCACACGCACACACACACACACACACACATACACAGCAGCAGTAGCACACATGCACACCACACAAACAGAGTAGTACCCCCCCCCACCCCCCCTAGCAGCAGGCTAGTGGGAGATGTCAGTCAAAGGGGGGAGGGGGTGTCGTGAGGACATGGCGAATGTGTGTGTGTTTGTGTGTGTGTATATGTTGGGGGTCTTTGTGAGCAAGCGAGGTGGGAGGAGAAGGGGAGAGGGAGGGGGGACATAGTGTTCTATTTCTCATAGACCAACAGCTGCTGTCTTTAGTGCAGAGAGAGAAAGATAGAGAGAGAGAGAGAGCGCGAAAGCGAGAGAGTCAGAGAGTCAGAGAGAGAGAGAGAGAGAGAGAGTGTGTGTGTGGAGAAGGGAGGGCTATGTGGCGTGAGGCAGTGCGTGTGCTCAGTGTTTAGGTGAATCCACAGCCCTGTGGCTCACAAGAATAAAGGATCCTCACTGAGGAAGAGCGAGAGAAAAGGACCACAGATACCGTTGCCCCTCTTTTTTTTTTACACCCTCTGTCTCATTCTCCCAGAAAGCCACCGGTTCGCGGTGTCTGCATTTTGTCCCTTGCCCTTTGTCTTCCTCTTTTGTTCCCCGCATCCATCTCTGTTTCACCCTCGGTCGTAAGAGAAGGAAGGAAGAGCAGAGGCATCATCCTCCCCTCCCGCACGCCCAGCCGGTAAGCTCAGCCGCCGCGCTTTTCTCTTCCTTATTTGATTTGATTTTTCATCATTCACTATCACTCCATCAGTTCAGCACTGATGGTAGGAAGTGTCCCAGATTGTCCCACCCTGCACCTAGAGGAGAGGCTGCATGCTGGAGGAGGCTGAGGAGGAGAGGATGGAGGAGAGGATGTGGGTTAGGCTGGTAAGGGACTGGCTGTAGGATGCTCTATTGCCCACATTGTGGGTGAGTGGATCGTGGGGGGTTGAGGGTGGTGGGGGGGGGGGGGGGGGGGGGGGGGGGGGGGGGGGGGGGGTATAGGGGAGAGAGCTAAGAATTTTGTCCGACCACATCAAACCCCCTGGGGCTGGTCAACTCGGACTTGTTCCTTTTTCACTGCAGTGCTTAGCCAGAGCAGTACGGTCACTGCCACAGTCACACACACACAGACACACGGACACACACACCTCAGCAAGATAGAACGATTCCTCGTCTGTGCATTAGCAAGAATCTATCTCGACTACACAGAGTCCACAGACGCACACATGTTTAACGTGTGTATACTGTGTTTAGGACATAGGACATGTATGACCTAGAACCATGGCAGCACATAATTCACATACATACATACACATACATATATATATATACTGTATATATATATATATATATATATACACATACATATATATACTGTATATATATATAACATTGCACTGGAGTGTTCTGTGGGTAAAAGGCTTGTCAATCATGTTTCCCCACCTTCTCAGTCCCATTAAAATACATTACATAGGAATCTATAAGCGGCATCACAAAAGGTGCTCAATTCTATACAGCAAGGTCGGTGTTGCAGATGCGAGAGTGTGTACTGTCTCGATAAAAACAATAGCCCCAGATTTCACTGCTGATGATGAGGAGGGGTGGGAGCGAGCGACTAGAGTGGAACACAGGGAGGAGGGAGGCAAAAACTGAATGGAGGGATGAATGAATGAGGGATGAAGGCTTTTCAGGAGTTTTTCCGCCAGTGTGCAAAAAAAGGTCTGATGTGGAGGAAAAGGGAGTAGATGAGTTTGATAGAGAGGTGGATAGAAGAAGACGACTTGCCACCCTGTGACTCTGCAGGTCTTGCGTGGGCAGTGGGAAAAGATGGCTGAAGGCAAAGGTATAGAAAGCGAAAGCACCATGTGGAACTTTATGTATTTGTGTGTGTATATGTGTGTGTGTGTGTGTGTGTATGGCCAGGTGGTAGAGGGACAGATGAGGTCTCTGTCGAACACTCCTGTAATCTACCGACTCTGGTCTTAAACCATATGAGTGGATTAACTGATGATTTACTGCCATGTTGACTTTCATGGAAATCACACACACACTCGCGCACGTGCACAATTTACACTTATTTAGTTGACTTAATGAGCCGTTCTCGCACATCTAAACAGTATGCATTTCAAAATGAAATGTTGTATTAATCCCGCTGACTGTACATCTGTAAAAAGGCTGCATGTGCAAAGAAAGAGAGAGAATCTCCTCTACACACATTTCTGTTCCTGCAAGCATGTTTACACACACTTAAGTGATCTGTGGATGTTGAGACGCTCCTATACAGCTGGACGGTCATGCATCTAAATATGCAGATTTTAACCCACTTACATGTATGAATTAACAGTTGGGATCATCCAACATGTTTGTGCTCCAGTTCACGATTGGGTTAATCAATGTGTGCGCGCGGGTGTGTGCGCGCGAGTACGCGCGTAGGATTTTTTTTCCCGGTCTGAGATGGAATGGTGGCTGCTAAGGTATTTACTCCGCTGTTGCTAGGACACTCCCTTTGAACATTTTAACCGAGCCCTCTCATTGGCCCGCTGCGATGATGCAAGGCTCCCTCACCCCAAATCTTTCCTGCGCGCCCATAGAAACATGCCCGTCCGCATTTCCTCCTCTCTCCTTCTCTGCCACTCTTTGTCTCACACCCCCTTCCTCCTCTCCTCTCCTCTCCTCTCCTCTCTTCTATCAGCATCTCTCCTCATCAATTCTCTCTATTCATCTCTCTCGCTCCATCACAAAGTCAAACATTCATTAATTCATCCCTCATCTCCGGATTTCTCCTCCCCCCCCCCCCCCCCCCCCCCCCCCCCCTCCCCCCCCCCCCCCCCCGCCAATCGGCCTCCGTCCCCCAGCCCCCCCCCCCACCCCCGGAACATTCTGTCACTTCCTTCTCCCTCATCCAGTCAAAACGCTCACAGCAAAATGGTGTTGACAGCGTGTGGCGGGCGCCTTCCAGTGCCGCACAATCGTTTCCCTCCTGCACGTCTTGCAGAGGATTACCACTCGTGTCTCAATGTCTCCTCTCCTCTGTCCATACGAGTCGCGGGATCTTATTAGGGCTGCCTTAGCATGTGTCGGGATTATCAGGTTTGATGTGGCAGGAGACAGGGGAAGGGGGGGCAGAGATGACCGTGCGGAGGAGACTGTACATTTTTCACTTAATGTAATGTCTCTTCATCCTCCTCGGCACTTTAATACCCTCCTCAACAATAGTCACAGTCGAACTGAACTGTGCTCATGTTATCATAGCCATTACTCTCCCACGCACTTCCCATCATTCAACTTGATGACACGTATTTGACATTATAGCAACGTGTAACCCCGTGGACCAGCATGTCAGGTACTATGCGGGGGAGGGCCCGGGAATAGAAATGGTGGCGTACGAGTTTAGAAAAATAGAAATAGAGCCAAAGACGGGTGAGGTTTGTGTCAACTTTGCTGCGTCTCTCACTCTTCGTCACTTTCGAAGAGGCCCCGTCAACACGGCCCCCCCCGACGGGCGTGTGAGACGGAAACGTGCGCAGCTTCTCCAAAGTGTCACGGTGCATGCCAGAAAAAAAGTGCTCTGTCAAAACATTTTGACACCCGGGATGCTAATGGGAGAGCCTGGCAAAAGTCGGCACAGAGACCAGAGAAAATCTGCCAAGGCCTGCATTGTTCCGGGAGACAAAGATTTAAATAGGTAGCTTGGATAAGATGTTGACAGCGGTTTGACTTAATAATTCACAGTGCCAACAGTAATTCATTTTTTTTTTTTTTACTCCGATCCGTCGTTTGAACATATCCCCTCACTAGCTCTCAATGCTTGGTGGAAAAAGATTTGATGGTGGATTATTTGCGGTTATTTCCTTATCGGACAGACTTTCCTTGTGAAGGCAGAAATAAGCGCAGGGACAAGCATGTAATATGCATGTCGGCTTAACTTAATGGAAATACAACATCCTCCATATGTGGCCAAGCTGCTTTTCACAAAAATGCCAAATAATTCACCTTTTTTCGCAGCATCTCTAGTCTCGATGACTGGGCTACCTATTTGTCCAGCACCAACATCTGTCTTTCAAACATCTGTCGCTCGCTGCGGAAGTTTCAGTCCAGTGGTGGGCTCAGACTCTATGCAGGGCTTAAACCATTTAGCAATTTGAGATGTGATCCATCTCTACCTGGTAATCTTGCGGTTTTTAATCCAGTACTGTGAGGAATTAGGGATTACTCGCAACAAAGCAGAGATGATCCTGTTAATGGAAAACAGGGTTGAAAACGATGGCGGGTACGCGGTGGTGAGGGCAGGTCCAGATATATGATGCATGTGCTTATATTTATATTTATACAACATGCTTGGTGACCTTCCGGAAGTGACTTTTTCAAACTCTAACTCAATGTAGAAAAGAGGAGAGCGAATTCATGGCTGTAATCCCATGACCTCAGATCTGCTCTCTCAGGACTTAAAACAGCATCATGGCCTGCTCTCTGTCGATCAGATCAATCACTGTCCACTCGTGTCAATAAATGACCCAAACGCCCGCCCTCTGGCCCATATTTTAGGATCAATGTACTGAATTCAGTGGGAAGGTAAAGCCAATGTAGGCCAACGGAAGGCCAAAGAGAGTAGAGCGGAAGGAGAGGATGCAAGCCGGCATCGCAATTAGTGTGTAATAAGTTGCGAGGCAAATTATCTACTTAGCCATGTTATCTTAATCGAGGCTACGGCTCTCTTAATAAGTTCTGCTGAATAACATAAGCAGGTGTTTGGTTACCGAGGCTCAAGATGAATACACTGAGACAGCAACACTATCGGAGACTGTCAAGGTGCTTTTGTGTTAGAGACGCTAATGATCATGATGGGGAACGCGACCTTGACTTAGCCTTAACAAGGAAAGGATTTTTTTTCCATACCTTAATTTGTTCTTCTGTAAGATGCAATTGAACCTACGGGCCTGGGACCTGACCAAGCTGGTTACTGAATGGTCAATTCTTATTTCGGTCTGATTGCTTTTTGTCTTTAGTGTATTTGTATCAGTCCCTGTGTGTGCATGTGTGAGTATGGGTGCGTGTTTGTTCACGTGTGCCTACGCCAGATCTGCCGCGGGCACACTGGGATCCTGGCAACCCTACTTGTGTTCAGTGTTTGCTCAGGATCGTGAGACCATACACCTAGACTCGATATACCCCCCTTTTCTATTCGCACATTAACATGCGCAACCACATGCTCACTAATTAGCTCAGCTCGAGTCAGTGAGAATGAATCCACTGTACATATAATACAGCAATTTCCATCACACAAGAGAAATGCAAGGCATGGAAATCAGAAGAATACATCACAGGACAGAAATAAACCACAACAACAGCCAGATCTCAAACGTTCCCAGCTGGGATCCAGCCCGTTCCAAAATGTCCCCTCTTTAAGTCCATCCTCATGCACTTTTACCAATAAATATTACTCGGTTTCAACTTGAGCCCACACCTTATACATCACAGGCAGTTTCCTGTATTTTGGAACTCCAGCTACACTGCTATCCTTCCCTTCCCAGTGGGACAGGGAGTATAGTATCATTGTATCCCTCTGCCATGTGAGACCCGCAGCAGCACAGTGTGATGGAGCGTTGCCTCAGTCAAGGACACCCAAGCTCTTCCAGGTATGTGGATGACTTCTACCCACGGAGCTGAATATAGATTCTAGGTCACACAGGGGTCAAAGGTCATTCATTCATCCTCTCTCTGTGGTCACGTGCTGTGGCCGAGGGACCAAG
The DNA here is from genome assembly GCA_016785305.1 of Colistium nudipinnis. Taxonomy (NCBI): domain Eukaryota; kingdom Metazoa; phylum Chordata; class Actinopteri; order Pleuronectiformes; family Rhombosoleidae; genus Colistium; species Colistium nudipinnis. The sequence continues at coordinate 75,380 of JAFBJU010000468.1, forward strand.
ACACATGCCATGCCCCAGTTCCCCTCCGGATCATCAAAGTACTACAACACGGTGCTGCACACAAATTACCTTAGTATACTGTTTTACTGTAAAAATACAAAATCACCCTACTTCACTGTGAGTACAACAAATAATACAAAATTGAGTTTGAAAACAGCTATTGAGAGACAGAAAGGGGAAGAATGACAGAGGGAAAGGATAAGGAGGATTATAGACTTCTGAATTCTGGGCAAACAAAGCGTATGATTGGCTGATTGGGCTGGCTGATATGCATGCAGGTAGGTAGAGCCGTGGGCGGGGAGATGGACAGACAATAAATGGACTGAAAAGAGTGAAGGAGAGTTGAAGGAGAGAGGAGATTGATAAGACAGCAAGACATCGGGTTCCAACTGCATTTATGTGCTGTTTTATAGTCGCCCTTCTTAAATGTGCGAGCGGGCACGCAGCGGGCAGGCAACACACACTCTCTTATCTTAACCGGTACATCTCCTTGCCTATAACCTCAAAACATGTCTTCATACTGTGTTCAGAGGAGCATGCATGAGACACACAAAAAAATCCGAACACAACCTCAAATTAACCTCAATTGGCGAAAATCACACACACACACACACACACACACACGGTCCTGACCCATAAAATTCCCAGTGTAAACTGGGACAAAGAGTGTCTGCACAACACACAGTATATTGCTTCTTTCTTTGTTTGCAGACAGCAGGGGGTCAAGGAAAGACAGGAAGGGGGGGGGGATAACCCCTACATAACTCACACATATGCACATACACACATCACACGCCCCACGCCAGAACACCTAGACCCCAAAAAATCCTATAGGGCTCCCTTTGATAGCAGCTTATTGGCACCAGTAACCACCATAATAACAATAATAATAATAATAATAATAATAATAATAATAATAATAATAATAATAATAATAATAATAATAATAATAATAATAATAATAATAATAACTTGCAATACACAATCCCTCATGTTATGACAAGCAAAAAGGTATTTTATATAACTAAGTGCAATCTTCATAATACAATAATACATAATACAATAAAGAGACATATTTCATCCACCAAGCATGCAACTGAACATCAAGTCCCTGGCCCCGGTTTTCTATTGCACTTGAAAAATGATCAGAATGAAGCACGTTACTCAATAGGAATCGATCCAAGAACAAATGGATCAAAACGATGGTGGACCATTTCTCCTTCTCTATGCGAGTTCTCTTTCTGTCTCTCCCTCCATCCTCCCTCCTTCTTTGTCAGCCATGCAGCACAGAATCACAATGCTCATTTGCAAGTGCCCTTTCATGAAGCACCATGCGCTTCTCTGGAAAAGTGTGTGTATGTGTGTGTGTGTGCATGGGGGGTATGAGTGAGTGAGTGAGTGAGTGAGTGAATGAGAGAGAGAGAGAGAGAGAGAGAGAGAGAGAGAGAGAGAGAGAGAGAGAGAGAGAGAGAGAGAGAGAGAGAGAGAGAGAGAGAGAGAGAGGCGATGCAGTAGATTCACCTCCTTCCATTTCAATCCCTCTCTTTTGCTCTCTGTCACTCCATCTCTCTCTCTCACGCTCAGTCACTCTCCACTTTTATTCCTCTTCCTTCCTCATCTCACATAGGTATCCATAATTATGTGTGTCTGTGCGCGCCTGTGCCGAAGGCAAATTGGCCGTAGCATTCTATTGGCAGTCAATCTTTAGTGATGGTCAACTTGGGCCCCTCCACTCCTCTTCCCTCCTCTCCTCTCCAGCAATTTATATAATGTAATATAAATAATATAAAATATGGCAGCCTACTTAAAACTCCTTTTATCCAAACCAAAAAAAAAAGATTAACCGAGTGGAGGTGGGTGTTCAGTTCACTCCATCCATCCCCTCTTCCCCCGACACACAAGCTGGCAATGCGACACAAAGCTCCCTGCACTCGCCTCTATACTAAGGGAGAATATGCAGAGAAGGAAGAAGTAAAGTGGCAAATGAAAGACAGTAATAGAGGAAGAGCTCAAAAGGGTGGGATGAGAAAAAGAGTGAATAAAAGGCTGCATAAAAGAGGAGAGAACAGGGGGTGGAGAGAGGGGCGTGTCCAAAGTGAGGGCATAAGGTTGAGGAAAAGTGGTAGACTGAGGGAGAATAGGAATAATCTCCAGAAAGTTGTTTTTTTTCTTCCAAAAGCGCAAGGACTTGTTCAGTGAGCAGAGCTACATCTCACTTTCAATAAAACAGACAGATGTCTGCAGACGATGACAGGGATCTGTGGCTCTTTTACTGTTGCCCCTCTGACCCCTCTTCAAAAAGAATCAAGTGTACATTCAAAGCGCTGAAACCTTCAGTGCGCGGGACCGCAGCTGAGTAGACTACTTATTTGATTAGCGTGACACTGATTCATGACGGGGCTCGTCCACTGGCAGCGCCGATATCAGGCGATTCCCTGGCTTATCGATTGGTTTTGACTTTAAATACCTAAAACAAACGTCAATTCCGCATTCGCACAAACTGGTGACAAATGACATTTAAACTGACTAAGCATAAAACATAGATTCTTCCTGTTGAGGGCAAAAGAGTTTAAGAAGAGCCTTGGCACAGGAATCATCAATTATTCAAATATGTAATAAGAAGTTTAAAATTGGACTGGGCTGACTAAATGTATGCATTTGCACTGCAAAGCCACATCCTGTCTAAGTATCCACCGGCAAGGACATAGATGGAAGCTGTAGTTTGTGTGTGGATCACAATAAGCTTTGCTGAGACGGCAAACAGGTGTAGAGCTCGAGTGGCAAACTAAAGCGCTCGTCTAATTTCGCGAATTAGTGAAAGTAGTAATCAGTCAATAGCCAGCACTCTGAAGCTGGACTAAAAATAGAGGCCTCGTTTTGGTTAAAGCATGAATAACTATGACGGATGGTTTATCTTCAAAGTTTTCGCTGCACCGAAAACTGTGGTTTTGACCTAAACTTTGACCAAGAATTCTCCTCGGTCCAAAAGGTCAAAGGTCAGAAGACTCGCCCACAAACAATGCCTCAGAGTGAAAGAGCAGGTTTGCCATTACGTCCAAGACGTATCAACCCCCCCAAGTCTCCACCTCTCCTGACCTCACTGTGTCCTTTGCCCCTTCCACAGAAATCCATAAGCATTAGACAATTAACTTGAATGGAACACGTAGGCGGAGTAAATCTCCCCATGCAAGGCGGAAGATACGGTATTCCAGGAGTGGACGGTGCAATTTACAAGCCGCAGAGGCAGAAAAGTGTGTCCCACACATTCAAGAGATTAAATAAGCAACGCCTGTCCAACCGTTCATCTCTGATTGATAACAGTACCTGACTGTGCGTTGCCATGACAATACGAGGCAGTGTTTCCCTGGCAACTATATTCTTCAAAGCCCCGCCCCGCCTCTCTCCTGTCTACACTCTGCCCCGATGAGAGTGGATGATGCAAGGGCAGCAGCAGTTGTGTTAATAGTTACACCAGGCAGCGGGTAAGACAAGGCTGGAGTTGTGTAAGATGATAATTAATGAGATATGCTTAACAAGCTTAGTCCATTATGGAAATGCCACTGTGGGAGAGACAGAAGCAACTTCTAGGTTCTTACACGAGACTGATTTACTGTAAAGTCCGTTCATTTCAGACCGAAGCCACAATAAATGAATCCTTAGTGTCTGACTAGGTTCTTTCGGTGCTCCCGTCTGCTCATCTGAATGTGACAATAACCAATTCCCATGCTTGTCGTTTTTATACAAAAAATAAGCTCCCGTTAAGCATTTTTACCACCACGAGACCCTTGAAGCAGCTATAATATTTATATTTACAGCACATTCCACTTATTGATCTGCTATTCAAACCTGCATCTGTACTGCAGGCGGCTGACTTCTGTGGAACAAAATACTTAACAAAGCCTCTGTTGGCTACCCAGCACTAGTTAGCAGCTAGCCAGTGGACACATTATCATATATTATTGAATTGCATTTAGCAGCCAAAGACTGAGACAGACAGACAACAGTGCTACAAGGACAGTGGACACAAATGTATGCAACCATATCTACTGTTAAGTAGGCATGTTTGATATATGTTATTATTGTGTCTGTGCTCTTGTTTAAATTACGGACTGACTGGTTGTTTCACTGCGATGCTACCTGAGGGAAATCTTATTTACACAGACGAGGCCAGTTAAGGCCAACTAATGCATCAGCCTTTTCATTATTTTTAGCTCCTATGTGTATTTGACCTTTGCAGTCCTTTTGTTTGTCAGATCCTGCTCTCCTTCACCCTCGCTGACTCAGAGCGTTCTAAAACCAACAAGAACCCCGTTCTCTACTCCGCACCGTACATGAAGATGAATTTTATGTAAATGTTTCTCTCTCTCTCTCCGTCTCTTTGTCAGGTGGTGGGTGCTGATGCTGTAACCACCGTGTGGAGCCGACAAGCCCTGGTTGATGCAGTGAAGTGTTCCAGAGGGATAAACACAAGCGAAGGTAAGAACGAAAAAAAAAAAAGATGGTTTAAAAATCAGCGGTGAAAAAAATATGGATTTGAAATAATAATAATAATAATAATAATAATAATAATAATAATAATAATAATAATAATAATAATAATAATAATAATAAAGGGAATAGGACAGCAGCTGGAAAAACAAGGACATGGGAGAGAAAAACAATATAGACAAATTGTGTGGAGGAGAGACAGATGGATAATTAAGGAGTAAGAAATCAGTGATGGTGGAGAAGAGAGATGAGAGCTGGGAGAGTGCCGTCGCTGCAAGTTTTGTAAACAGTACAGCTGCTGAACAGGCCAATGAACACACCGTCAGCCAGTGCGCGACAGAATGCGAGATCATGGTGGTTAGAGGCGCCGAGGTGGAGGAGGCACAGATGGAGAAGGGGGAGTTAATGGAGGTCAGACTTGGCAAAGCGGTGCCGTTTCTGGCTAAATCCACACGGAAGAACGCTGCTGGAGGTATCTTTCAGTCCGAGCTGAAAGGAGCCCAGGAGGCCAGACCGGCTCCCAGTCTGGAGCAGGTTTGGCTTTTCAGCCGCCATGTGGGAGCCGAGACGTTTCTCTATTAAGACTCGAGGAGCCCTGCGCTCTGCTTTCTCTTGCCGGACTACAGACAGGGATGCTGTGTGCCACACAGTTGCATAAGAGAAACACTTTGCTCCACTTTCCTCGCTGGCTGACGGCAAACACTGTGGGTGTGTGTGCGTGTGTGTTGGGTGGAACAGAGTCTGCAACCTGTGACCACCAAACGCACTTCCTGATTCACAGCAAAGCATTTCCTAATGACCAAAGTCTGGGGTATGCACACAGTGGATTTTTGCGTAATCTAGATGATGGACCAATTCTACAAGTTGAAAAGCAAAACGTGCGTTTTGCGTTGGCCGATCACCATGTCCACTAAGTGCTGGGCCACCAGCGGGACTGAGTGGCACCGTGACAGAACTGTGCTGAGACAAGACGAGGGCCAGGGGAGCTGGGACGCGGACGCTGAGTGGTGAAATAGAGAAGTGAGGCGGAGAGGAGAGCTGGAGGGGGAGCGTCTTTTGAGGAACCCGATCTGACGTCAGAGATGAGAAAGTGAGGAGTTTTCTCGATTCATTCGACACAAATCATTACAAAAAAAAAGGAGCCAGAGGGAGGAAACACAAGTGTTAATATTATGGTCTTAATAATAATACTGTGTGCTTTTACACCAACGATCTTACTCAGCGCGCATGCTTCTCCGAAAAAAACCGAAACAAAGAACAACATCTTGCACGCAGAGCAAAGAGAGAAAACCACAGGCCTTTAAATAGATGACTGAAAAAGAGAAGTGTGAAGTGGACAGACACAGAGACAGAGAGAGAGAAAGAGCAGAAGTTTAGATCAGTCTCCGATAAAGCAGTCCACCGTTGGACTCCATGCATCGCTAAGCTGGGATTTACTCACGGCAGCAATTTCACAAAACAGGACTCGAAGAAGAGAGGAGGAGGAGGAGGAGGAGAGGATCTGAGGGGAGGTGAAGAAGAAGCGAGGCAGTCATAGAAAAAGGGGGTAAGAGGAGAGAGGTGGGTGAGGCTGGCTGGTTGGTTTTATTTCCTGGTTGACAACTGTAAGTGTCACTGTATCTGAGAGATTTCTCTGAACATCTGACCCATTGTGTAGAAAAAACTGGATGCCTTTTTTTTTTTTTTTTTTTTTTTCCCTTCTCCCCCCACACGTCCTCTGCTGAGACGAGCAGGCGATATCACCAGGCCAACAGTAACCTGGCAACCATCAGCAGAGCTCCGCTCTCTGGATGGACCACATGCTGCTCCAGACCCGCTGGATGTGTGTGTTAGCACGAGTGCGTTTGTGTGTGTGTGTGTGGCCATTGTGCAGCTACCGCTCACACTCACACACACACACACACACACACACACACACACACACACACACACACACACCTCTGGCGTCAGAAAGCTTTCATTGCTCCGGCTCCGATACGAATCTCACCTTGACTTCGCTCTAGCACTGGCTGCATATTGTGTCCATGTGTTATTCATACAGCGGCGGCGTGGGTGAGGTGTGCAGGGGAGCAGGTGGTCTAAAAGTCAGGGGGGGGGTGTTTTACACAGTCGGACCGAGGCTCCTCAGTGACTCAGCATACAGTCTCTCTCTCTCACTCTCTCTCTCTCTCTCTGTGCCTCCCTACGCACTTTGCAGATATAAGTAGACTCATAACACAATAGATGCATGGCAATCGTCTAATTTAGAAGGAGGATGTCGGCGAGCCGTCTCAGTGACCGGAGGAGCGTAACTCCATCCCTTCTTTACCTCTACCTCAGTGCTGCATTGCAACGCTCGTTCTTGCTGAGTAATATAGGATCTCTTTTTTTTTTGCAGTCGGGTGGCATCCTGTAAACATGCTAATGCTGACCATAAATTTCTCGGGCAGGGAGAAAGTGATAGGCCTCAGCTGCGTACTTACAGCACATAAACACGGAGGGTACGGCAGGGGGAAGTGAAACTGGGTGTCAGGCGCTTGACACACAGATTCACCTTGTATAAGGGTTTTTTTTTTTGTTATGCAAGAAACACCCACAGATTTATACCAAAGCCAAGTTTACAGTGACATATTCAAATTCATGACTCAATGCACCACTGATTAGAAATATATACGTGGGCGGTACTGTATCTAAGTATGGGTTCAAATGATACATACTGATTAATCACAATAATTGATTTAATACTATTCTTTAGAAATTCAAATAAATAATTCAATAAATGCCCGATATCGGTGGCCACGAATGTATCAAAAATGTGCATCTTTTGTATCAATATTGGTATTTAATATTAATAATAATATCTGGTGGCTCCACCTGCTCCTAGTCCTAGTTTGAGCAATGTTTCGGCTCCCCAGCCTGTGTTAACACTGACTGCTGAAAAAAAAGAAAAAAAAGAAAAAAAAAAACTTTAAACCAGAGATCACTGACCCGGTGTTGAATCCTGACACACTGTGTTGTGTTGTTATGTCTGCTGCTCTAGATGAACACGTGAGCGTGTTATCCTGCCCATCGGACCTACAGTATAATCTAATGAAGCTTGCATCATGGGTTTCATAAAGTGCTGGCATCTTGCCTCTGGGTATGAAGTCTAAAGAGCCTGTCATAAAGTAACTATAGACCGCTGTGCCATGAAGAGGCATTAGGACAGAGAAGCCCCGTGCAGAGCAGGCTTTTATTAGATTACTATAGGAATATAAATGGATTAAAACCATTGCCCAGGTCTAGAGACTCCCAATGAGTGCACTAAATGGTCCACTACTGGATTTAGCCCACCCTCTCTAATTGAATACAGCATAGGCAGCGTATTGGATATAAACTGTGATTCGGTGCCGTTTGGGACTGGAATGTCCGACTCTGCTCTGGACCTAATGCTCAAACAGACGGATGGAGGAGGGGAGGAAAAAGACTTGATAATTAAACCAGTGCAGATGGGCAAAAAATAATCAAAAATTAAGTGAAAATAAATAAAACGATCACAACCCGCTGTGTTCTCCATGTGCATGTTGTGTATTTTTGATGCGGGTTGCCAGGTTCTGTGTACTGTATGCATTTTTGTCATTTCCTCCTGTCCAGGTCGCCAGCCATGGGGAACCTCATTAAGGTCCTTGGCAAGGATTTAGAGAACTGTCCACATTTTTTCCTGGACTTTGAAAGTAAGTGGGCACCTGGTTGCGTGCACGTGCCTGTGTGCGTGACGTGTGAGCGCACGTGTGTGTGTGTGTGTTTGTGCGTGGATGAGGAGCAGAGGTGTTCAATGGGGGGGAGGGTCGCTGGTTGGGGGCATTATATTTATATGTGGGCTGATGATGGTGTGACGGAGTGCTGTTGTGGGTTTGGTTTGTCATTATCACTTGCTCTCTAGTCCCACTCGTGGTGCATTACATACTATACTTTACATTTATACTTTTCATGCGTTGGCGTGAATTTAGCGATGCACAAGTGATTACTATGAGGTAAACCAGCAAATCAATATCTAAACGAGTTGCGTTGTCACTTTCGCTGTTAACTCTGAAACAATACTTTTCTCATTGCCACAAGAATGTTTTTAAAGCAATAAATGACAGTTTTAGTAAATCCTACATAATAATGATAATAATAATAATAATAATAATAATAATAATAATAATAATAATAATAATAATAATAATAATAATAATAATAATAATAATAATAATAATAATGGTCATACTTTCTTCTAAATCACATGAACGAAATTACGCTTGAATGAGATTTTCTCTGTAAAAATCTACCTTGCATCTGACGATTTATATTATATTATATTTATTTTATTTTCCGGACAAGCAATCTTTAAAATAAAGACATCAGAGTGGGATTACAGAGCCTCCGTGTTCATGTTGCCATTCTTCACCCAGGACATACTTCCATCATGTCGCACCAGCAAACCCCTTCTCATCCAGTCCCCCGCCCCGACACCATCAACTCTCAACCACTCACACACAAACACACACACATGCACCTACGTGCACACAACCCTCCCCCTGTACCCGACACCTGTCCTCATCACCCACAGCTTTGTCCCCTCTCTCTGTTCCAGGGGGCTCATGGGAAACCTCCTGAAAGTGCTGGCTTGCGCCGAACTTGAGCATGGCCCAATAGTTTTCCTTGACTTTGAACGTGAGACCATCCGCTTCTTATTTTTTTCAGTTATCGCTTTCTCTATGTTGCCTTTGCTTTTATTCCCCCCCCCTTCACCCAAATCCAACACTAGCCACCCCTGGTGCCATCTCCACATCCTTATTATCCCTTTTCTCCCCTCCTGGGTTCTTCTCCTCCTCACCCGCCTCCTTAGGTTTAGAGCCATGCTCCGGGGACTGGCATTTGAAAGTCATTTGGTTTCTTTAGAACGGCTCTTATTCACACACACGCCACATATTATTAGATGGAGACAGACGCACAAAGGCCGGTGACGCTGTGGCAAAATGACAACACACAATGCTTTGATCTTGTCTCCTAAGCTACGGGGAAAAAAAAAAAAAAAAAAAAAACTGAGGAGAAATAAACCTTCTTTTTTTTTTCAGTTACCGCTTTCCCTACGTGTCCTTTCCTTTTTTTCCCCCCCCCCCCCTTCACCCAAATCCAACACTAGCCACCCCTGGTGCCATCTCCACATCCTTATTATCCCTTTTCTCCCCTCCTGGGTTCTTCTCCTCTTCACCCGCCTCCTTAGGTTTAGAGCCATGCTCCGGGGACTGGCATTTGAAAGTCATTTGGTTTCTTTAGAACGGCTCTTATTCACACACACGCCACATATTATTAGATGGAGACAGACGCACAAAGGCCGGTGACGCTGTGGCAAAATGACAACACACAATGCTTTGATCTCGTCTCCTAAGCTACGGGGGAAAAAAAAAAAAAAAAAAAAAAACTGAGGAGAAATAAACAGCGAATGCCAGTTCTGCGTGGGTTTCAGTTGCTCAGGGATGACGATGGCCAACAAAAGGGTCTATCGTCATCCCACCACCTCCTCATCTCCTCATCCTCTATCGTGCGTCTGCGAGGGGGTGTGCGTAGCACCAAGTAACGTGTGTGTGTGTGTGTGTGTGAGAGCGAGACTGATCGAACGAAAGGCAAAGAGGTGGGTGAATAAAAATCTCTACACTTCCGAGCTTCACAACGTGTCCATCTTAACAAGTTCATTCAGTGCGGTGTTAAAATCTTCCAGGTTTTCTGCAACAGGCCAAAATTCTATTATTCCCAAAACGGTAAAAAAAAAAAAGGAGTCATGCTGGCGTCTCTATGAGTCTCAGCATGCAAACAATACTCTAACAATAACAGAGCGGATTTCATAACCCTCACAGAATAATGTGGAAACATGTTTAGTAAAAAAACGATGACAAAAATTGATAAATGACTAAACGGAAGATTTTAAAACTCAAATGAGCTGACGAGAAGGAGATATTTCTGAAGTTTATCCCAACATGTTGTCCCCCTCCCCCTTTTCCTCTCTAACAGCTGGCTTCCTCAGCCTCCTTTAACTGACTGTGCAGTGTGCTTAGGCGGTCGTGGGAGAGCTCACTGCTGGCAGGAGACATCAGCTGGAGAATTTACCCTTCATCTCTAGTGCCTGGGTTTCACAGGAGTTCAAAAGCAAGTGGGATATGTCAGAGTCCCTTTTCCCGGGGTCGTGCCATCTGTGAGCTCTCCTCCTCAACCCCCGAGACACACCTCACCTCTGCCACACAGCTCACGGTTTGACTCAAACTCCGTACTGAGGTTGTTTTTTTTTTTTTTAGGTATTTATGGATAAATGTTTAAAAACATCTTCATATCACATTGAAACCCCCTCCTGATGGATCAGTCGCGAAACGAATCCGAAAGACCAGTACATGGCGGGCCAACAACAATTCCAAACATCAGCTGTTCATGCGTAGGATGGAAAAGTGAATGTAAAAAAGGGAATTCATCCTCACATCCACAATTGAAGGGACACACATTCCTTCGCGGAATAAGAGAGATAATGAGATGTATAATCTCATTGTTAAGGGGGGTCCAAAAAAGTAGAAAAGCCACATTTAAAAAAAAAAAAGGACTGTTGTGGTGTTTGGTATGGGACTTTTTCTTCACAGTGAGTCTAATCATTTCTGGGAGGCTGTAACGCAAACTCTGGGCAGTCACTGTGCTCGTCCAAGAAATAATCCAGAATGGAATCTCCTGTGAAGACACCACACATGAAGACGAGCTGTCCTCTCCGTTCGTCTGTCTGCTCATATAATTGCGTTATCAAGTCCTTTGCTTTAAAAGTTAAATTACCTTGGCTTTCCTTAATCGTGCTCTATTAAACAAAAACACGTCGCTGCTCACTTCAGAGTTGTTTACCAGAAGAATGCGGGAGGCACTTTAGTGAGAAGCCTCCACTAGAATAGCAACGCTCGCTGTGCCTATTACGGCAGCCTCTGTGCATGTAGGTTAGAAAATATAACTACCTCTACATGAGGTACAATGAGCAGTGCTACTTCATGCGGAGAACTCAGTGGGAACATTTCCAATCTCACTTAACACACAGGAGTCGCACATCCAGCTGGATTGCGCCACCCCCGGAAAACAACAACAACAACAACAGAAAAACCAACACAATGATGATTGCAGACAGCACATTCTAAATGGTGCCCCTAAACACTAAATCCCTCGTGTGCCTCCAACACACCGCACGGGCAAACCATGCAGAGCTGTGACTGGGAGGTGTTCTGTGGTAAAAAAAAACAGAGTTTACATTATGGGGGCTGCTCCGTGCGCAACGTGTGAAACGGAGAAAAGAGTCAACATGCCCAGGGGTAGTCCTCCCTGCTGCTTGTTTGTTTTTAACATTTCTCACAATTTGACCCTCAAAGGTAAAACCAAAAAAAATGAAAAAAAATCCATCCACACGTTGACAGAAGCGCAGGGGGGAACTAGAAAGTGAGAAAAAAAGATGGATTAGACTATTACATCAGTCTGATAATGACACCTTTTCACGCCTGAAATAAATCTCTGAACAGAGACAGGGGAGACCATTACCGTTGAGGAGACAGAAGGCGATGCAATCCTGGCACTTTTACACTTCCTGAAAACCATCACAATGGCTCATTGTGATTCCCTGAAGTGAAATCCTTGTCTGGTCCTTATTGCGTGACCACACACTGGACTCAAACCTCCCTGTGTGACAGAGCGTGGCTTGCAGGTGTCTTGATCACTCATGATCAACTGCACTGCAGAGTCCACTAACACCGCGAAACGTAAATTTGCATTACAGCCATATACTGAGTGATCAGTTATCTCTGGATTTTATCTCGCCCTCTACCTATCTTCCTCATTAACCCCCCTCTTTTCGCCTTCTTTGCGCTTCCCCTTCAATTTTTTTCCCCGTCCACATCACACTTTCACTTCCCTCTCCCCCCGCCCCGCCCCACCCCTCCGCTCCCTCCTGTACTTCCCCCCCCCCAGATGCCCAGCCCACGGAGGCAGAGACGGCCGTGTGGAACCAGGTCAGCGCCGTGCTGGAGGAGGCTCATGGGATCCTGGCCGAGCTGCAGTCGTACAACGGCGCGGGCCAGGAGATACGAGAAGTGAGCACAACATACTCAATAACTGCCGCACTGCTATGAACTGCAACGGGGCACTGAAAAATAATACTGTGCGTGTGTGTACAGTACGGTACAGAACAGCATGTCACATCACTACCAACCAGTTGCCTCTGCAGTATAAATAATCACTGCAGGTCACTCAGCGGTTGGCATTGCTCTACTTGTTAACAAATAGTGCTGAATCCCTTCCTCTCCTTACTTCCTAACCTTGAGGACTTGGAATAATTTCTACAGCACAGCGTCATCCTCTTAAATGTATTTAACTGGGCCATTTAGTTTACCATTCTAATGTGTATTTGCAGTGGAGGTGGGAGATAAAATCGACCCTTAAAAAAAACAAACAAATCCGGTTTATCGGTAAAATGACCTTTGAGATGGATGACACGCCTGGGATGACACTATGCACCCCCCACTCCCGAGTTTTGCTGACCTGAACTCACTTTAGTGAGGAAGCGATATCAAATTTGAATGAGGGGAAAATGTTTTTTGCCAGATTGACAAAGTCACTTAAGGAGAGGAGGAGAGTAACATCTGTGTTTGTGCGCTCGCCGGCCCACAGGCCATCCAGAACCCCGGCGACCTCGCTCTCCAGGAGAAGGCCTGGAATGCAGTCTGCCCCCTGGTGGCCAAGCTGAAGAGGTTCTACGAGTTCTCCCTCCGACTGGGTGAGTGTGGAGCATCGCAGGCCTACATGTCTATGGAGACGTTTCTGGTGATGTAACACAATCTCTGGTGGCCATACTGGAGGTCCAGTAAGAGATGAAATTATAGCTGGAAGCAGCTCTAGCAGCTAAATATAGAGACACAGCTTTCAGGCAGTCAGTAATCAAAGACGGGTTTTGAGGCGTTATTTGGCATTTGTGAGCAACAGCTTCAACACACATGGCACATGCAATACAATGCTGCTGTGAACCTAACAGTTACCAGTTAAAAAGAAAAAGAGTCCGTGTAGGCGTTCCACAGAATACTAAATATGTTCATTTGAAGATAACGAAAGAAATATTAAATGATTACATCCATCGGTAAGAAGCTCATCTGTTCCACGTTGCCATATCCCCCCACTGTCGTGACACGACATGCAGCAGCATTCCTTAAAAGACTAACACACACAGGCACACACACTTCGATGTCCTCAGCCATCTCTGCAGCATCCTGACCCAGCAGCCAGGCAGCCGTTGCTACGGAAACAGTGATACGAGAGAGAGAGAGAGAGAGAGAGAAAGAAATATGTGCAGAGGAATCGAGTTCGACTGCCGCCTCTGCTCTGCCTTCCAATATTACTTCGATCTCATGGACATTGTGTTCTCAGCTTACCATACAACCAAGACTGACTAATAATTCATGATAATGTATCAGCACTAATGTATCAGGGAGATACATGTCACCTTAGCTCCCTATTTATGGAGACGAAGGGACCACATGGTAAAGACAAGGGCAGCACGAACTAGAACATCCCTCCTGTTAATGCCCATTGCGCCAGCGTTTTTTTTTTTTCTATTTACGTATTTGATCAAAGGGAGAAAACAAGAGGTCAAGGGGGTCTCGTGTGCAGTAAACCAACGGCAGTTGCAGTGCGTCTCTATCCAAACTGTCCTCGGGAATCAGTGCTCAGTGTAGGGACTTTTGCCCTCTGAGCAAACAGCAGGATTTCTGCCCGGGCCCTTCAGATGAAACACTTCAGAGCTTGTATTTATAGAAGGCCCTTCTGCATTTTTAATGCTGAGGAAGGGATGGGGCCTCTGGGGACTTTTTTTTTCTTTTTTTTTTTTTTTTGCTTTCTGAGGCATCACTACCATACACAGCCTCTGAGGTCCAGCAATGGTGTCTGATTCGAAAAAAGAGGCTTAGGCTCAATAACGTATGTGACACAGGGGACACGTATGTGACACAGATTGAAACACTTCAGAGCTTGTATTTATAGAAGGCCCTTCTGCATTTTTAATGCTGAGGAAGGGATGGGGCCTCTGGGGACTTTTTTTTTCTTTTTTTCTTTCTGAGGCATCACTACCATACACAGCCTCTGAGGTCCAGCAATGGTGTCTGATTCGAAAAAAGAGGCTTAGGCTCAATAACGTATGTGACACAGGGGACACGTATGTGACACAGATACAGTGGCCACCAGGACGCTCCAGCTATAGGATCAGTCGAGATATGATCTCTGTGGAGAACCGCAATCGTCGGGGTTTAAACATTTACCGCGAGTGCCAACACCCATGGAGGGCAAATAGAGTACCGCTGCTGCGACCTAAATGCAAACATAAGCTCCCCAAGAGGCTCACTGCAGGTATAATGTTTACCATGACCACCATCCTGGTGCAGTGCACCGAACCCTTGGTAATTGCCACCAACTACAAATTACAGCTCAATACAGTATGCAGGCATTTAGTCACAAACCGTTGGTCCAACATGATGGCGCTGAATGAAAGAAGGAATTAAATGAACAGAGGGAAACGCCAGCAGCGTTTACCGACTGTAAACTGGAGATGGGACTGTACTCGTGGGAGAAAAATGGAAAAAAAGCTTTTGAGTCTCCAGAGAGAGATCCGAGGAGTCGGTTGACATAGGAGACCAAGAGTCTGAAAAGACCAAAAGAATAACCGGCCGTGACCTCATCCGACCTCTGGAGCCCGTCTGAGCTCCAGGCCTCAGAACAGAATCTCCAATTAAACCGCCAGGGGTCAAGTGGAATTGCATTTTGAAATGCCTTCAATTGTTAAGGCAGCAGGCCTGGTTCCCACTGTAGGTCCACAGGTCTATTATTCTGCCTGAGGCCAGAAATCACCGCGCTTTCCAAGTGCCGAGCGCGTTTCTAAAAATCGCCCAAATCGTACCCAGTGATATCCAATGAGGAGATGGAAGTGATTTCCTCCTAATGAGGATCCTGCTGCCGTTTGTTTTTCAAAGCTGTTGACACGAAATATTCCTCTGACCCGGGGCCCGATTAGAGAGAATCACAGAAGTCCCAACACGACAGACGAAAAAAAAAAAAAAAAACGCTCTGCGCATCAGACAGTGTGACATGCACATTCCAGCTTGTGTCTGTGATGAATTTTGAATGAGCAAAATGTGTGTACTGTTTGCAGAGAACGCCCTGCGCAGCCTACTGGAGGCCCTCACCAGCCCGCCGTACGCTCCCATGCAGCACCTGGAGAGAGAGCAGGCCCTGGCCAAACAGTTTGCCGAGATCCTTCATTTCACGCTCAGCTTTGATGAACTAAAGGTGAAGGCAGCCATTTTTTATTTTTCATTTTTTTGTCCTCACACACATGACGAAATTCATCCAATATAAATCCCCTCTTCTTGCCTTCGCCATGCAGATGACAAACCCAGCCATTCAGAATGACTTCAGCTACTACAGGAGGACCATCAGTAGGAACAGGCTGAACAACCAGCAGGTGAGGCATCACTGTCCCCCATAAATCCGTCAATGACTCAAGAGACATGCAGTCACTATTTAACTCAACATTCAGGTTGCACTTATGAAATATGTGTCATCAAAAACGAATGTTATGTGTTTTACGGTGCGTTTCACACACAGTTGGAGGCGGAGAACGAGGTCAACAATGAGATGGCCAACCGGATGTCCCTGTTCTACGCCGAAGCGACACCGATGCTGAAGACTCTGAGCAATGCCACCACCAAGTTTGTTTCGGAGGTACGGCCCATCCGCTGTTGCATAGGTTTACTACGTCGTTTTTAATAATGTCACCAAAAAAAATTAAGTGCGCACAGAATCCCAGTATATTTGGTATGAATGCCACTGAGTAGAATGCACCACATAGGAAATGTCACTTGAGTGATAGTAAGTCAGTATGATCAATGAAATGCGCATACTTATTATTATCAGAGGCAAAACCCCGAACTTACTATTGAATGAAGAATTGAAAAAAGTACCTTTAATCACAGTTCAGTCCAGTTGTCGGCTCAGAACCAGCTGCGCAGCTTTGATGTGGAGTTCAACACACGTGGTCCACGTTTGAGCTCGGACATCTGCACAACAGTGCAAAAACACATCTGGTGAAATCACACGCTAATGGATAAAAACACGCCACAGCTGATCATCTTGCCCGCACACCTGTTCCGACTTTGAAAACCAGTCTTCTTCCTCCTCTGTGTCACGACATCCTAAGTGGGGGTGTCTGGGTTTGCTATGAACAAATAAGTCACACCTGTAATGGACCACTTCTATCAGTGGCAACTATCAAAGTGGCATTATATTGTGTTTTTGGCCCATTTATTCTTCACCTCATAGTGCTGCGCAAAACAAGCTCCACTCTTCTCCTTGGCCCCGCTGTCATAACAACATTTCAGTGTAGCTGCGTCAGTCTTCCTCCGACTTTACGCCTCGGTGCGTTTCCATGGAGCAGACACATTTGAGGAAGGCTGCCTTGGGGGCTTGCTCATGCAACATTTAGAGGACAAGCTGGTCATGATTGCCTTTTTAGCAAAGTCACTCCCCTGTCCTCACACTCCCGGTGACCTCACGGATCCACTCTGTCTCCACCTTGTGGGAGAACGGAGGTTCTCAGGGATATGGCCTCATTAGCAACATTAGATGTGGAAAGGTTTCTTACGTGTGCTAATTGTGTCCCTGTTTCCGAACGTTTCAGAATAAGACCTTGCCCATAGAGGACACCACAGACTGCCTGAGCACCATGGCCTGCGTGTGTCGTGTCATGCTGGAGACTCCGTGAGTCATCCCCCCTCCCCTCCTCCCCTCCCCTCCCCTCCCCTCCCCATGTTCCTTGTCTATTCCTGTTTTCTCCTCGTCCTCTCCTGCAAAGTGAGTTCCAACGCACAGGCCCTTTCATTCAAAGTGAACACAAAGAGGCTTCGCTCAAGTTTGAGAAGCGAATTCGAAAGACTGGCTCGCTAATTAAATGAACAAAGAGGACTCTATATTTTAAATCCCTTTCTTGCTGGATTCCTCCCCATGAAAACCTAGTCAAAAGCAACTTGTCGAGGCAATCGTTCTCAATTGGCAGATCTTCTGTACCCAGCGTGCACTCTGGTTCCGGTCCGGTTTTTACTTTTACATCTCTCATTTCTCCTCTGTGCTTGTGTGTCCCAGGGAGTACCGCTGCCGGTTCACCAACACAGACACCATGCTGTTCTGCATGAGGGTGATGGTGGGCGTCATCATTCTCTACGATCACGTTCACCCCGTCGGGGCCTTTGCCAAGACCTCCAAAATTGATGTGAGTACACATAAATAATCAGGCAACACAAATGTTTCTTGGTCAGGAAAGGACAACAACTGTTAAGCACCTGCTCAAAAATGACTTAACGAATTAGAAAGTCTTTGATGAATGTAACTGGTTTCACAAAGCCTGAGATTAGCATTCACGAGTAGATATCGCAATATTTGGGACACTTACAGGTCACAAATTTAACCGTAGGAATACACACATCTGCACGTGCACAACACATATCCAACGTTACACCGTAGAAGAGGTCACTTACTTGTTTAGGAGTGTGTGTCCGGTGGATGAGGTGGATCAGAGCCCGCTAACCTTTTCGCCCTTTGTGGTCTCTGTACGGGGGCAGATGAAGGGCTGCATCAAGGTGCTGAAAGAGCAACCGTCCAACAGCGTGGAGGGACTCCTGAACGCACTGAGGTGCGTATGAACGTGTGCAGCTCAGCGACATAATGCGCAAAGGACTTTTTTTTAAATGTTTTACTTCACCGTGTCCCTCTTGGTCGCCTCTTTCAGGTATACGACAAGACATCTAAATGATGACAGCACCTCCAAACAAATCAGGGCCCTCCTGCAATGAGAGAAAGAAGAGAGCGTCGGAGAGAGGGGGAAGGAGTGCACTTGAAGGAGGAGAAGAAAAAAGAAAGAAAGAAGAGGAGGGAACAAACCCCAGTGGCTGATAAACCTGTTTGTTTACAATGAACAAAGGAATAAATCCTCTCCGGGTTAAGAGCGACCAGATGATAATAAGAAGAGGAAAGTAATTATATATATATATATTGTCAGCTGTCCATCATTCTGTCTCTCATTTTGTAAAGTAAGAAAAGAGAAAAAAAAAAGAAATAAAAATAAGCCAGAAAAGAAAATATAGATATATATTAAAACAAGTGAAACTCAAGCAGCAGATGAAGATAGGTAGTCTAAAGAAGAAGCTATATTGGAGAAAAAAAATTTAAGGTCAGAACTGAGGCAAAGTGAAAATGTACAAAAAAAAAAAAAAAAGAAGGGGGTTCATGTTCCAACAGTAGTCTGACAAGTATTTTTGCACTCACTTTGAAAACATCGCTATCTCCCTTTTCCCCCCTGATATCTGATCCCAAACTGACTCCTGGAGACTTTCCTGTGCCTCCTCTCACACACACACACACACACACACACACTGTGTCTCCTTCAGCCGCACCGATTTCCACCCCATAGAGGCAATATGATGGATGCACTCCGGAGATTTGCCTCCACCCTTTTCCCTTTTTCATTTGCAGCATCGGTGCAGCTGGGGGAGAGGAGGCAAAGGTCTTTTCAGGATGCCTCCATTTTCCCCACCTTGATTCTTCCCTCATCGCCCCCATCGCCCGCGTCACACCCACTCCATCTACTGTACGGGATGTGTGTTTTTTTTCCCTTGGCACCTAAAATACACCAAAAAAAAACCAAGTCCATCCACGTGCCCTAAAACGCTGTAAATGTACCAGCACAAAACATCTTGTGTGTCGCCTGGCTTTACTTGAACACTGTCGCTCGCCCACTGTCTTTCTCTCCATGGTGCTAACGTGGTTTCAGTGTCACAGTACTGGCCTCTTAGATATCACTCGGCAAATCACTTTTTTTGTTTTTGTTTGCACTATTTTGTAAAACCTCGTAATGTAAGATCTTATTTTTGTGGTTTTACAATAGTGCAAAAAAAAACAACAACAGAAGAATCTGAGTCCTTGTGACTCATTACGGCCTATATCATCCTAGGATACCACCGCACACTTACTTCTTCAACCAGTGCCAAAGCTGATTGGTTTACGCTCTTATTACATCGACAAGCCTGGCTGGAGAAGGCGGGGCTTTGACAGGATGGAGTTGTGTGTAAACAAAAAAAAGAGAAAAAAATAAAACGATTCTGATCATCATCACCATCATCATCATCATCAGCATCATCATCATTACAGACAGGAAATGACACACAGAGTCAGATGAGAAGGTGATGGTCAAATTTGCACACACGCATTTGAGGGAGAGTGTGTCACAGTGTAAATATGTGAGGCTTTTCACAGCAGTCAGCGCGAGTCCTTTAAGGAAAAACACAACACATCGACATCTGAACCCAACTGGAGTCCTTCCTTTTTAGTATGCAGTCGCTAAGGTCGTCGAATAAGCGGGAAATAAAAATGAGAATTAAAAAAAGTAAAAGATTTAAAAAGGAGATTAAATTGAAGTGCTGTTCTTTGGATGTCTATAGCCCTTAGTCTAATTTAATTTGACCTTAATAATATATTTTCTATACAGGGGTATGTGCACACAAGCATATTCTGTATAAATATATAGATGGCATGTTGTAAAAGTTCTGACAGAAATGTGTAAATAAGGTGTTTTTATTAATTTTTAATTGTTCAGTGACGCTGGAATTGGGTATGTGTTGTCTCTCAGAATTACCATGCGTTTGGCTTGGACCATCGGACTTGCCGTAGACATAGGTTTCAGAAAATTCAGCTTCATTAAGGCGATGAGCCGGAGGGAGGGGGGGATGCTGAGGGTGGGAAGGGGCTGTCCATTTGCTTGTTATTTTGTACATTTTGTGCAACAATAAACTTGTCATTTATTACATTAACCACTAGTGTTCCATGCCTGTGTGGACGCAGGTGTGTCTTCTTTAACACAAGCTGGTGAATTTACTGATACACAACGGGAACATTTGTCCATTATTATTCCTCATAATTAAATTTAAAAAACATGAAAGCTTGAAGCATTTAAATGTGTCATTGGTAACAAATGAACACTATAAATAGTAGAGGCAACAACTAAACAAATATAATTTGGTCATTTGGCAGCCCGAGTCCTTTCAATAATCTTCACTGTCATGAGTTTTCATATGAAAGCACCACAAAGATTCTGCAGTTGGTGTCTTTAAATGATTGACAGTTAACAGTACAGTGCGTTCCAAGGTCCCTGCCTGTGCTCCTGCAATTTCACCACAAGGGGGCAGCAAGCGATCACTCCATGAAAATAATGCAACCCAAACGACTGGATCAAATCAAGACATAAGCATATCCTGCCTCTTCAAACAAAAGCACACGACTTCACCCAGGACGCCCGAAGGACACTTAATCATGAGATAATTGCTACTATTAAATATCATTCAATCAGCATTGGCATTCATCTAACGACCTAGAAAGGTATATCGTTTAATAATCCAAGAAATGATTCATTAGATTTAGTAGTTTGATATTGCTTGTTGGATTTTTTGACAATCACAGGGTCAAATCATAGGTTAAGGGACTGTCTTGAGTCCACTCGGCCGTAAATTCCATCTGACTGTCGTGTACAGTGGGACTGCTGGAAGGTGTAAAGTAGAGCAGGGGGGGGGCACAGGAGAGCCTGTCAGGAGTTATATATGGCAGATACTGTACCATCTTGTAGGGCAAAATGCAACCACAGCTGAGACAGAGTGAAGGAAGCAGCTGTAAGCAAGGGCCCAGAACAAAAGTTTGGTCCAAAATCATCACTGTGAGGAAACAGGGACACCGTTAAGAATTGAATTTAGCGGTTAGTGTTAGAATTAGATTAAAAAAAAATTAGGCTAGAAGTAGAGGTTAAGCATTACGTTGTGATGGTTAAGGGGTAAGGGGCTACAGAATTCATGATGTCAATGTGTGTCCTAAAAAGAAATACAGAGTGAGACAAATGTGCGTGTGCGTGCGTGCGTGCGGCATCCAGTGTCCGCTTGTCCGGGATTCAATTTGTGCCCCAACTGTCATATGGTAAATAAGGGAACCAATGACTCGCTTTACTTCCCTCATGACATTCAGAAGGCATTCAGAAGACACAAATGTCCCTCATTCACTGTTTGTCAACAGGCAATGTGAAATATGAAATAACAAAACATCGAATCAGACAAGCATGTGACACATCAGGACTTTATGGGGGAGTGAGGCCGATTTTTTTTCTTTGAGGGAATTAACGGTTGCTTTTAATGTTGCACTACACGTTATAGGAATTATCTGCTGAAATCTCTGGAGGTGACGCTTCTGAAACTGCACTCAGACCACCGTGGGACAATAAAGCTCATTAAAAACCCGACTTGGGGAGTTATTTAAGGGTCATCACCTATAAAAAAATAAAAAATAAAAAAAGTGTCTGAGCCACAATGTGTGCTTCAGTAAAGAAGCACTTTACAACGCTTTATGACGGAGGAACTAAAACATGCAAAGTTCAAGATTATTGGATGATCGAGTGGCACGAGTGGCGGAAACTCCAGCGAAAAAACCGAGGAGCCAGTATTTGTATAAAATGAACTTATCTGCGGTTTGAACTCAGTGTGACCATTTTTAAACGTACTGCAGAGCAAACAAAAGACACGGGAAATGTTCTTGTCCGTTAGATGATTTCAACAGTCACAGGTAGATCGTATAACCCCGAAGTTCCCCTGATATGTTGAGCAAATTCCCCATTGTTGCCCTGACGGCTTTCCCTCCAAAAGCCCGCGGCCCAAACGGATCAGCTATTAACCGTTAACTGCCCCGTGTTGAGAACACCTTATCAGCCACACTGGGCGAGTGTGCGGTACACAATCACACAGTGGTTTCCCTCCACTGGCTTTCCCTTCCCGC
The DNA here is from genome assembly GCA_016785305.1 of Colistium nudipinnis. Taxonomy (NCBI): domain Eukaryota; kingdom Metazoa; phylum Chordata; class Actinopteri; order Pleuronectiformes; family Rhombosoleidae; genus Colistium; species Colistium nudipinnis. The sequence goes on from JAFBJU010000468.1 coordinate 97,778, forward strand.
CCTTCACACACACAGACACACACACACACAAGTGAACAGTGTCATATTTTTTGCCCTCCTTTGTGTCCCTCTCGCACACGTAACCGACGAACACACTCCATATCGGCGCAAACCGTCATTGCCCGTGCCAGTTGCAGTGTGCAATGGAAATGAGCCAGAGTGCGGCTCGCTCAGGCCCACCACGCCGCACCGCAAAACCTCCGCCGTACAAAATGTGCTGAGCAAGATTCGTGTGTGCATTTGAAGACATACTGTACATACATTCGTATTGTGTGTATCCATGAGAATGAAAATGAAGCAACTTTGTCCCTTTTCCGGTCGCTTTCTTTGACAGTTGGCCATTTAGTGGCTTGAGGAAAGAGAGGAAATAATATTATAATAGTACAATGATGTAATGAATAGAATTGTGCACTTCATTTCACTTCATTCAGTTTAAAATCGCACAAATTGAAAACATACGTCTGCAGATTAGGTCAGAAAAGAGACGCACATATTTCTGCTTCTACCCCGACACCAGGGTTATCTTCAACAAAGTTATCCCCCGAACTAGAAATGTAGGTGAAGTTTTGATCTATTCTTTCCACGAACATTAGAAATGGGTGAAGTTGTGTGAGAAATCCCTGCAGTGCACACAGTACAGCTCAGGCAGAATGCCTTGCACGTCAATAACACATCTTATGCATCAGGAATTGCGATGGTGTTCCTGAGCGATGCACGTACACAAAAACAGAGGGACAACACGTACATCTGTGCAAGAGGACAATGCTGAATTAATAAAAGAAGGGGATTTTTTCCCTCTGGGACTGCTCAAGGTGTAATGCTGCATTTCTAAAGAGATAAAGACATCAATACGGTGCAACTTCCAGTAGCTGCAGAAAAAGGCCAAGTGCATGACTTTGCTTGTGAAAGAATCAATAAGGCGCATAACATAACCTCTGGCTGGGATCGAATATCACACATGTTGTATGTCAGCTGACAGTCCACTAGGTACTGCTGAGGAGCATGTAAAAGCACATTACTTCTTCGCATAACAGGGCTGAATGTTTGAATGGGGTGAAGAGGATGTGTGCGCACACACACACACACACACACACACACACACACACACACACACACACACACACACACACACACACACACACACACACACACACACACACACGTGTGCAGCACAGCTGCTATTGGCCAACATGCCATCTTCTGTTACGTTTGATTGCATAACAGACCTAAAACATGACTGAGCCATGTGCTGAAACACACACACACAGACACACACAGACACACACACACACACACACTCACACACACACGCACACCCACACACCCACACAAACAATGGCTCATCATGGAGATGTAGCTCCACTTCATCCATGACGAATAAAATAAGTGACAATACGTGAGCTGTGGACAGCGGTGGGGCAGCTTCACAAATATCTGGAAGAGGAAAAAGCTGACTATAAATTGTGGAACAAAGTAATGATCACAAATTTGAAGTGGTACCAAGCATTCCAATGTTAAAGCTCAACCGTGCTTGCACTTCAGTCAAGACAATGATTATTCCAGCTTTAAATTGGATTCTGCTATTTCTTAATCATTATGCCCAATTTGGAAGAGGTTCCCTTTGTCAAAATGTTGTTTAAAGACATTAATTATTTCATATGTCACATGAACCATGAAAATGAATACAGTCATGGGCGGTATAACTCTTAATATTATATACACACAAGAAAGTGCTTTAGATTGTGATCATGTGATACAATGTTCCTGTCACCAAATATCTCTAAGGTGCTTAATCCTATTCAAACCTAGCCTTAGACCTGGTCAATATTATTTTGCATATAAATATATTTTTGTCTCTGTGAGATGCACAATTAGACACACACAGGCTGCACATACACAGACCTCCTTCTGGCAGCGATGGAGTTAACGCTGCAGTAGGGGAGGGTCCCGTCCTGCCCACTCGGAGCTCGTTTGCATATCGGGCGGGAAGCTGGGCGTCTTTGTTGCTGCTGAACTCAGCCAAAGCCCCTCCCACAAAACACCGCACTGGCGGGAAAAGGCCGGCTCCACTGCTTCAGCCCCCTGACAATGGAGAAACCCACAGATACACACTCACACGCCCTCTTTGTCTGACATACAGTATACAGGCAGTAAATATGAACACATACACACACACACACACAAATACCAGCTCATGCTGCCAGAGAGCAAACGTCGAAACAAGTGAACAGACAGATAAATGAGAAGAGATGGACAGGAGGACGAAGGAGAGGATTTATTATGATTTGAAGGCAGCTGAGACGCATACAAACAGACACCCACACACACATTAACACCCACAAACATCCAGAGTGTGTGAGGAGTGAGACAATGGAATTTATGTAGTCCACCAGACACAATACACCAAGGCTAAGCAGCTTTGTCTAAAATAAGCACATTACTTACAATACGTGATAAGACAGTACGTGCTGTGGTGTGTGTGTGTGTGTGTGGTGTGTGTGTGTGTGTGTGTGTGTGTGTGTGCATGTGGGAAAGAAGTTCACTGGGTTGTTGGAAAAACAGGAAGGCATGTTATTCTCTGGATTGGGGAGGGTAGAAGAAGAAGGAGAAGAAAAAAGTACTGTGCGGCCTCCGCATTACATAACTAGGAAGGAAATATGCAGCAGAGAGAGAGGGAGAGAGGGAGAGAGAGGCACTATAGGAAGCCATGCATCGACTGCCCTTCAGTGGCTTTTTCGTTTATGGCGTCCACCAACGGAGCCAGAGAGAGAGAGAGAGAGAGAGAGAGAGAGAGAGAGAGAGAGAGAGAGAGAGAGAGAGAGAGAGAGAGAGAGAAAGAGAGAAAGAGAGAGAGAGAGCGAGAGAGCGAGAGAGACAGAGACAGAGAGACAGAGAAAGAAAGAGAGAGAGAGAGAGAGAGCGAGAGCGCGAAAGAGAGACAGAGACAGAGAGACAGAGAAAGAGAGACAGAGAGAGAGAGGGAGAGAGAGACAGACAGAGACAGAGACAGAGCTGCAGGAACTCACTGACTCTCGCTCTTCCCTATAGACACACACAGACACGCGCGCACACACACACATCAATAAATGATGGTCTGCACTTGGCTCTGGAAGCATACATCGCATCACACTGAAACATAAAAATGAGGCTGAACTGGGCTGCAACACACTCATCCCTCACTGTGCCGCTCCGGCCATGTGGGCGCGGGCGTGTGTGTGTCTGCAAGATCCATAATGCATATAGCTGCTAACACACACCGCACTGGAGATGAGCGGTTGGAGTGTGTGTGTTTATTCTTATATTACCAATATGCAACACGCCATAAGCAAACCTGTCATATGCACAGGAACACACACACACACACACACACACACACACACACACACAGACAATGCTCTCTTATCCGACTTAAGTCACACCTGACCATGTTGCGTTTCTCACTTGGTTACGCAACACACAACTTCTGAATCCTGTTCCTGATGGACAGCAGACGGCAATACACTGACCCTGAACACACAGGAAGATAATAATGACAATATTATTATAATAATGTCAAAAGGCACAACAAAATAGAAAATACTCGGCATACTGTGTACTCAAATAAAACTCACACAAAGTCACACAACAGCTGGCAGCCTGATATTTGACCTTTTGCCCCCCCCTTTTGTGACAAACAAGAGTTGCACATTCTTAAGTAAGACCTTCACGTTTCACATACTCCGACTGTGAGATTCTAAAACCATGTAGCGTCTAGGACCTCGCTCCTGCCAAATATTTATCCTTCTGCCCTATCTGACAACACGCCGCAGGTTGGACAAAGGGACGGCTCTCATAAATAAAGATTCTCCTCCTGTGATCGCGACTTCCAGTACAGATGCTGCTCTACCTGACTTTTTTTTTTAATTTCTTTTCTTTTCTTTTCTCGTCTCGCCAGGGCCAGATGGCAGAGAATGTTTAGTCAAATGGGATTAGAGATTAGGATTTACTGGACTTCAAATTAGCTAGGCGCACAGTCACTGGATGACACACTACTACGGCGGAGCTGTGGGTCAGAGAGGCTTTGCAAGTTCAACAACAACTCGGTGGGTTTAATGTCAGCAGCATACAAACTGGGAAAAGTCAGAGGAAAACAAAAAAAAAAAACGCAAAAAAAAACCACAACTTGTTTTCTCATAGATAGCCAGAGCACTATTGGTGAAATAGAAATAGTCCTTTGTGTAATTCATTTAAAACCATAAGTTACTGACGATATGCTGTTTTAAGAGAGGATGTGTGTGTGTATATATACATATATATAATACGTATATACATATATATATATAATACATATATACTGTATATATACATATAGCCAGACTCACATCCTCTCTTGAAACAGCATATCGTCATGCACAACAGCAAAAACATTGTAGTTCTCATAACCTCACATAATCCCCTTTAGTGAACTTGGTAAAAGGGGATTACAGCTCTGCCTCTATCACATTTTCATTATTAATACATATGGCGTTTTTTCTTTAATCAGTTGAGAGATTAAAAATTAATTATTGAACTCATTTTCAGCATCATTATCCTGCATCTATCATCACACAAATGTCAAAAGAGTGATAAACGTCAAAAGTTGTGTCAAAAAGTCAAACGTTTTGATAAAAAGCAAACACAACATGCAAGTACCAGGGACCAAAACAACATGACAAAGAGGCCAGACACAGACAAGGAGCATCTATAATCTAAAGCCTGTGTTACATAAGTCGGCCTGCGGTTCCCCCCACCGCGGGCCTCATGTATAGGACAGGGTGTGCTCTGTGAACATATACAGCTACTGAGCCGCCACAAGCCAGAACTGCACTGACAGAGAGGGAGAGAAATGCAGTGCTAAAACTGGGTGACAAACTACACGCACACAGACAGACAGACAGACAGACACACACACACACACAGACGCGCACATTTTAACATTTTAAGCAGCAGTCAATAAATCAAATATCCGTAGAAGAAAACCTCTACCTTTTGGAGGGATTCATTTGTGTGTGTGTGTGTGTGTGTGTGTGTGTGTCCGTGGTAGGTTTCCCCTTTCAAAGCTGCTTTGGTGTGTGTTTGTGTTCACTGTCTGCAGCTAATGAGTTCACTTGGTGCATCAGTGTGTGTGTGTGTGTGTGTCAGTAAATGATCTAATGCATGGCAGTGCGTAAATCACTAATTAGCCTTGTGACCGTAGATGCCGCCCTACTTCTCCACTCCTGTGTGTGCGTGTGTGTGCGCGGGGTCCAAGGCGCCGAGGCCTTGTGTCGTTACTTTGTGCGAGCTTAGTCGAAATGAGGCGTGATTCAGCAGTGCCTGGAGGTGCCGGGGCGAGACTCGCCGAGGCACCTGAGATAAGAACATACCACACATAACCAAGCCAAGGAAAATCTCAGGCCTGTATCAGATGACTTCTTATGATGACATTTTTTAACGTTTAACCTGGTACTCCAAGAACACCCTCATCGTTTGCGTTTTGTGTAGTTCCAAAGATGATAGGAAGAAGGAAAAAAAAAAATACATCGCAGCTGTGGGACCGGTAGCAAACACTCCGAAAGGAGGAAAGAAAAAAACAGACATGGTTATCAGTGCGACTCCCAATACTATATGGTAAGTCCCCAGTAAGCTCGAGGCCTGACCCACTTCAGAAGGAGAATGTGGGACACGCACACACACACACACACACACGCACATTTCCAGCTATTATAGGGCTGAAAATACTTTTTCATGTCATGCGGATGAGGTCAAACACCAGGAGCCTGTGACCTAAACTGGAACCAGGGGAAAGAGATGGTGCAGTGTTAGTCGGGAAGGCCGAACAATGCCTGTCAGGTAAGGAGAGGGCGCGCTTCGGGAGAGGCTTTTGGAGTGAGGCCAGGTATTGTGCAAGTTTTACACTAGGTAGACACACCTTGGTTTGAAAGAGGGTACACAATCACTGCTGGGGAAAAAAAAAACACACACACACGCTCTCCCCGCAGCCCGAGCCGGTGGTTTATACAACTGTCGGAGGAGAAATGAGCTCAGCTAAATTCCACCAACATAAAATCACTCGTTACCATCAAACAGCGAGGTAGAAAAGCCTGTTTAATGACAAGAAAACACGGTGGCAGCGGACACGCCGAGCACAATACCCCTGCTGTCTAAACCTGCCAAGCCGAACGCGCGCAAGATTTTTTTCTCTCGCTTTAGTGACATAATACAAAAAACTCCTTTGTTGCTCGGAGAAATAAATAAAGTCAATATTTGCTAAACCGCCTGGAGGGCGTTTAAAGTGCACGGTGCTGAGCCACGGTGGGAAAGCTCACCGGTTTAAGTTAAAGGCACGTTCGGCAAAAAAATTAAGGTTTTTCGAACAATTGGATCGAGGTCTTAGGGAAGTGACCAAATCCGTGGAAACCACCTTCTTTGGGTCGCGCAGCTCCAGAAGGAAATGTCCGATGTTTTCCATGTTCAGTCAGGATCAGTGTTCATGATTTCTTTTTTTCAGGCAACAAAGCGCTTTTATCTTATTTTGAAGAAATACGATTTGGATACATTAGTAGAACTCAGTGGGAAGCAGGTAAGTATCCCAAAGTAAGGGCTCTCCGAAAGGGCCCAACACTTTCGTGTTTCTAAAAAGACTCAAATTTCACTTGATAGAGTCAGATCGGTTGCTTAGATTTCACCTATAGTTCCTCGTGTGTTGTACCGGAAGACTCCCGAGATGTCTCCGTGCAGCCGGGGACAACAGTGTCTTTAATGAGAGTCTCTGACTGGGCCGGACCGCTCTTCCTCTTCTTCCTCACATGGTAGTGATGCTTCTTGGACTTCAGGTGAGCTACATGAGAAATAAATGAATAATAATAAAAAATAAAAAAAATCCCCCAAACCATGCATCTACATGTCCACGTGTTTATTGTAGGATTTGACTCACCTGTCCACTCCAGGTCCCCGAGGATGACTTTGTCACACAGATCACATGTGCGGAGGTTCCGTTTGTTTTTCTGTCCTGCCTCCTGAACTCGGATTGGTGGGACTACAGGCTCCTCACCCTAAATGTAAGAAAAGTGCAATGGTAAAGATTCGGCCTCTAATTCACGGCTCCCTTCTGCAAAAGACACTTGGTAGTTTACTCAATAGTTTGCAACAAAGTTTCATTTTGGACACGAAGTAATCATAATTTTTTCCACTTTCACCACTGCCAGCTGCAGTAGCGCAGGCGTCCCACGGGGAGGAATATACAGGAATGTATATGCATTCATCAAAAAAAATATCATGTATCCTCATATAGAAGTCGCTTTCAATAGGCCATCATCAAGGCGAAAGGATTCATTATTTATATGAACAAAATAGCTTCTCAACACATCACAATATGATCTGGGCAATTTAAATACAACAATCAAAGCCTCAAATATAATAAAATACCAGTAATGTATAATGACCATTCATGCATTCCTGGGAGCAGGGAACATCATAACACACACCAGTTTGAGTTGACACAAAGGGGTACAAAGGGGATCATTAAAACATACCGTATACTGTATATAGTTTTTTTAAATAAAATATACAAAATAATTTTAAATGTTAATAAAACCTCCATAGCCTTTATGTTGTTTTTACTTTAATTAATGTATTTCAAGGGGCCGGTTGGATCCATGGAATATGTAGTTAATTTTAAAGTTTTTGCAGGACATGATGATGTCACAGATAAGTTGACCTTTGCGCATCAAAAGTCTTAACTTCTTTTTAAAAAGCTCATTAATCTGTGACATTAACTCTTGAGTAATGCTCAAATCACATGCTTTGTGAGGTCACAGTGACCTTTGACCATCACATTTATGACAATCTTTAATAAATAAATGGCAGGGTGCCAAAAATGAATTAAGGAAGACAAAGAACAAAAGGCAAAATCAATCCTTGGAAGAAAGAGAAACAGAGCTGGATGAAGTAAAACTGGACAACAGAGGCGTAGAAACGGATGAAATAGAACAATGAAGGCAGAGGCGGGCATAGGAAGAAAAGTTGGAGAGGAATGAGGAAAAAAGTGTTGCGATGCAAGGAGCAAGAAATGAGGATGTGGGGAGAAAGAACATGTCGGAGGGAGCAATGGAGAGGAAACAACAACGAGGGAACAAGCAGTGACAGAGGGAGGGGCGGCGAAGAAGAAGAGGGGGAATAAAGAAGGAGGAAGAAGAAGCTGCTGGTTTTGGCATCCTGAAGCCCCACCTTGCTGAGACTGTCCACTATCTGCAGTGCAGGGCTCAGCACCACCTCCTCCCACCTCGACACATCGCTCACATCCAGGCTGTACACTGGTGGCACGTTGTCTCCGGGCCCTACACACACACGCACACAAACGCACACAAACGCACACAAACGCACACAAACGCACATTATGCATTTTACGAGGCCAACATATGCTGCCAATATATGTATAATGGGCGCTTTTCAAGGCTGGTATTTGGTTTCAGTGTTTCCACATTTGCGTTTACTGGACGTGTGCAAAAAAAAAAAAATAAATAAATAAATAAAAAAAAAAAGAAATAAAAAAAAAAAAGCCGACAACATTTTACGCCACCACTAATAACTTGTGACAATATTAGTGCATTTGGAGGTTTTTAAGGTTTTTTCTCATCGACGTACTGACTTCGCAAATTGTCATCCAAAAACGGAAGCGTGCAATGGTGACCACGGTATTTGAATCATGATGTAACAGATTATTTCATATCTAATAAGAGACCACCGGGCCGCAGAGGGTGTGACCGTGGCTCAGAAGAGCTGAGGTCGGCTTCAGGACGAAATCCAGCGCAAACTGGGAAATTTACAGTGGCAGTGATGTGCTGGAGCTGCACCCTGAAGCTCTGTCAACCTGCTGACTCACACCGGCTCGATAATGTCCCTCCCTCCTTCCTCTCCCCCTCTCCTCTTGCGCACCATCCCTCGCTCTTTCCTCTCTCTCCCATTCTCCCTCTCCCCGCCTCTAACTGTTCCTCCCCCTGTGTTTCTATTTTTCATCAGTCAGCAGTCTCCGGGCCTCGGCGGAGTAAACAGCAGCACTGGTCCCTGCCCTGCGTGTCTGTAGGTCTGTAGGTCTGTCGGTCTGTCGGTCTGTCGGTCTGTCTGTAGGTCTGTCTGTCAGTCTGTCCGTCTGGGGTCTCGTCTGCACCAGGAGCCGCTGGCCTGGATTGATTGTAGACCCACTTGCAGAGAAAGTGACTTTCAGCAGCCGCAACTGCATGCATATATTATTATATATATTATGTACATAAAGTGGCATATATATGACAAATAAATGTATGCATTGAGCATTACATTCAAATGGAGTGGAGTAGAAATGAAATGACACTAAATATAGGGTTTGTTTATAGCCTCGCTGTAAGTAAGCTTTAGCCCAGATATTAGCACACACTGCATGAAAAGAAATATTAAGTACATTTCAATGAATAGGCAATACATTTCAGATTGAACAAAACCACATGGCTAACACTGCCCTCTAAGAGTTGTACCAGTTAGACGGCTAAACATTTAAAAGACGCTCCCCTGGCACCCACTCTCCTTAGGTGCAGTTTTTGCATACACTATCTATGTGTTAAGCACTCACACTCAGGTAAATGAATCCCATTAACCCGTGAGGCACAGTTAGCCAACTCAATTATGACTTAATCCTTTCCACACACAGACTGAACTGTGGAGCCCAGGGCAGCAGACAACCTTTAGACTTGAGTTAGTGGCCCTACTGGGACCCGCAGTATTACAGTTTTTGGAGTTTTTACTCCATTAGTGGAATGAGTGTGTGCGAACAACGCGTTGCCTTCTCGCCATGCCATGCACGAGGGCCACAAAGTTACATTTGAAGGTTGTTTTTTTTTTACATTTTTAAACATTTGACGTCTTATTAATTTCCCATAATATTTCCCCAGCTGTACTGAACAGAAAAAAGTGACCAAGAGTATAAAAAGCCAAATGACATCACCGTCCCGCCGTGTATTTCCTATGTGTACACAGTTAATCCCCAAAACTCTGGGCAGTACGTGTTTTCAAACAGCGCAGTGTGTTAAAGAACCAGCAGCGACTGTTAATCAAGGCGTCAGGTTTCACCGCTATGGTTACCAAGTTTGTGCATCTTTGTGGCCTTGGGGGGTGGGGGCTTTGTGTTGGTGGCACAATAGTGGGCAGGTGGTGGTGGCAAGCATCACCTGACACGCCTCCAACGAAGTCTCTACTGCGCCCTCCCATTGTTACCATCACCCTCCTCAGTTTTTTTTTTTTTTTTTTTAATCACACTTAACGCTGCGGGCCCGTTCCCACAATTCCACTTATTTCAATCGCCAGCCTCCCACTGGGCCGAGCGGAGAGGCGGTAGATAAAAGGGAGATACTGTAAGGTGGGCTGCCAGATGCTAGATATAGCGCGCACACACACACACACACAAACACATACAGGCACCCCACCACCATCCTCGTTTGGGATCTGGTGAAATGTAACTCTGCTAATCCGCTCTGTACTGAATGAGGGTTGATAAGAAAATGCTGAGTGAACAAAGACCAGGGTGATCCACACACACACATACACACACACGCAGACACACATCCACACAAAACTGGCAAGCAGCTGCCCAACGACAGGCGATGCACTTTCTGCTTGGCAAAGGGAAAGGCAACACTGACAGGCCAGTGTGTGTGTGTGTGTGTGTGTGTGTGTGTGTGTGTGTGTGTGTGTGTGTGTGTGTGTGTTGATCCACCTGTTGCAACAAGCGCACCAGGAGTCATTTGCCGTCTCGTGTTTGCGGAGTGAGGACGTATGCCCGCGTGTGCGTTGCTATAAAAATTCATCTCCTCGTCTCAGCGGAAGCGTCCCTCAGACCAGCTTTGCTTCCCAGGCTGTGGTCCTGTCGCACAACTCTGGAACACAACAGCTGCTTCCAGTTACACAACAGCCTCCTTCCTCTTTCCTGTTGTTCCTCCTCCAACGTATTCCTCCCTCAGCTCCTTCCTCATCTCCGCTTCATGTTTTACATCTCTAGAACGGGTCGAGCGTCACGGTTCAGGCAAATATCTTGAGATACGGCCAGACAATATCCGATATGAGAAAATGAAACGTGGTCGCTATTCTTTCTCCTTGTTACTTTATTTACCGCACTGGAAGTAGTGCTTCTGACATAGTGTTGTGTACGTTTTTACCTGTCTATCTCTGGTTAAAACTGTTTTAGAAAATATAGCCCAAGTTTTGGGTCAATTTCCTTCATTTTAACTGAATATAATGTAATCACTGCATTCCACTAAACATTTATGAAAGTGTATTTAAAAAAACTGGGAAAACTGGCATTGCTCCCCTAAGCCTTGAATCCCCTTGTGAAGGTGAAATAATCTTTAAACTGTCAAGTATCAACATTGGTATCAAACATCCACCGTCAGCCAGCATGTCTACACAGGTTCCCAAAATGACTGGACCACAGGGGTTCTGATTCATTGTTGCATTACATGATGTTTATTGATTTATTTTTTACCTATGATGGCAGTTGTGTTTGTCGGCACTTTGTACCCGTGCGGTGGTTTGACGAGCTGCTATGGCGATAGGGGAGAGTGGGTGGAGATAAGCGGCGAGTGCCCTGCCTGGCGTCGGACCAAGGATGTTGTGGTCGCATACTCCGAAAGCAACCCTGCTATTTTTATTCTTTTATTTATGGCCTTTTTTCTCTCCTTCTCCACCTCGGCCTGACAAAAGCCTTTTTTGGCCACATTTAGTGTTTTCTTTTTTCAGCTTGTGGCCTTTCTGTTCGGGACGTGGTTGGAAATGTGTTTCACTATAACCCTCTGCGTCATTCTCACCTTCACCGGCCCTCTCATGTCTCTTCCTTTCTACTGGAGGCGACAGGGAGGCCTCTGTGGCGACAACAACACTGGCTCAACCCGACTCCACTTTATCTCCTCGGGAGGAGGCGACATATGTGTGTCTGTGTGTGTGTGTGTCCATGAAAGCTTTCCACTTGCTAGAAGACCAGGGTGTAAACTCGCCCCCCACCTGTCGCCCCCCCCCCCCAGCTGGATCAGATTACGTTTACTCTCCATCCACCAAGCCCCTCGCTCTCCCTCAATCTAGTCTGACTCACTTGACTCACTAGACCCTCTCCTGCCTGTTATAATAAAAACAACTCTATGGGAAAAGATACAGGCCGTAACCTACAAGCTTAAAGTGTACATTTTTCGACTAAGATCTGGATTAGGTACATTTGGAATGAATCATTTGCTGTTTTGTCGCATTCTCTCTATGGGGAATTTACTGGAAGTGGAAATGTTTCACTCGAACAAGTTCCTGCAAACTCTTTTTTTTTTTTTTGCAGTCGCCCCGTCATTGGATCCTCAGCTAGGCCCTGCCTGAGACACTAAGAGGAAAACAAAACAAGACAGCCCAGCCAAAACCTTACTTACACCCCTGTTACTTAACACTCACGAGGCCTCCGTCAAAGCACTCCTGCGCATCCTGGTTACAGTTCGAGTGCGTGTCTTTTGGGTTTTCAAAAATGAAAACTGCAAGCCTGCTGGCGTCCTCTGCGTAATGCAGTACGCGGCACTTATTAAAATCAACGTAACCTCAAATTAAGCTTTAATTCACGAGCAATTAAATCCAGTAATTAAAGATGGCCTTATAAACACACATACACCCACGTCCAAACGCACTCACAGGCGAGGCAATTAAAGCTTGATTTAATGTGAGCTCGTGTTTAAATCCCAACAGCAACCAGAGTAGAGTCCGGCAAGTACCACCTAAACTTGGTGAAAAGCATTTAAGGCGAGTCACTGTCAGTCACTGCTAAATGCTAAATGTTTAGACCATTAACTGAAATGTGGGTTAAAGCCATGTCTATATTTTGAATTCTCATTTGCCTGAGGCTCTCCATCGTCTCCATTTGTCTTTACCTCTGACCCACTAGTCTCTGTATGCTCAGTTAGGTCCTGGTAGCCCTCTGTGACCCTGCTGCCCAAGTTTGTGTGGTCGGGGCAAATTCCCGGCAGCCCTGTAATGCTTCAAGAGATTAGCCTGCTCAGCTGAGGCCCGCTGGCATCTCTGTGTGTGTGTGTGTGTGTGTGTGGGTGGGTGGGTGCGTGCGTGTAGCTGAGAGGAAACCGAAAAGAGGTCAGCAGTCACTACAGGAGAGGACAGACAAACAGAGACGATGCGGGGACCTTATGTCCCCGCAATGTGGGACAAACATGGCTGCATTTAAACACAGGAGCAGGACCCTGGTGAGACCCCGTCACTCTCATTTGTTCCATATGTTTTACATGAAATAAGTTAAATCCACAACATACTCCCCAAATGTTTAATTATCTACGCTACGCCCAAGGGTTGTTACTAACCTATAGTCCTCCAATATAAATGAACATATACTGTAGGTCCCTGGTCCCTACCCTCTGATGGGTACCATAGGAGCATAATAATAGCAGGAGAGGTCAATGGCAACAAAAATGGTTATGAAAAAGCCATCATTTGGAGAGGTTGAGAAAAGGGTCGGGCTTTGGGTTTCATTGGGGAAACACAAAGAAGACATTCCTGTGTTTAAGTCCTGTGTTTGTTTGACCCGTCCAGCCACCGCAACCTCCTCCCTACGCAGACTCGGCTGCTGTATACACTACCTCACCTGTCTTCCTCCTTTGCTCCCATCATAATTACTATGTCTGGGAGAGGGCACCAAACAATAAAATCTCACTGTGAGTCAAAAGCACTTCCTTAAAAAGACCACTATAGAGATGTTGATTCTATTTTATAGATGCTCAGTTTGGCTCAAAACAAGTTTTTTGAGACCGTCTGCAGTGATATTGAAGCTTTCTTGGAAATGTGTACGGGGCTCAGAATTGAGGATGCAACAATCACCATTGTCTTAGCTTGAAAATCTTTTCAAATTGATCATAGACATGAACTACACTTGTCACAATTCAATGCAAACACATCTGATAAGAGTCCTTACAGACCTCGTGGAGGGGAAAGAGCTGTCTGTGTCGGGAGTGTCAGTGCCTACGTTCTATGCAACCGTTTACAGTCGGCAGAAAGTTCTGGGGTCAAAGCGTCAGATTCTGTAACACTTTGGAGAATCGATTTATGCCAGTTTCACCTTAACAGCGAGACATGCTGTTCTACAAAACTGTTCATCTGAGCAGAGGTTACGTGGACTGTTCTGAGGAAACACTCTCGGTCTGAAACACATGTGCAAAAGCGCATGACAACTTCAGACAGATGACTGCATGTATAAAAGGGCCTTAACACACACACACACACGCACAGGCACATAGGCACAGGCCATATGGTGTGTGCAGCGGGCAGGCAGGCAGGCAGACAGTCAGAAAGAGGGGTATTGAGGTTTAGGGCCTGGCGTGGCCTAAGCCACTTGGGCCTAACAGGATTAGGAGGCTGGGTTACTGCAGGGCATGTTGCTGGTGGGTCACAGAGGCCAGGTATCCACTTGGGACAGAGAAACACACCGAGTCTTTATGTTCATTTTGAAACATGTCCGACTTGCACGGTGTTGCGTTGAAGGTGGGATATCAGCACCTGCCACAACACCGGCTGACTTTGGCTGACAATCCACTGTTCAACCACTCTGGGCCAGCCACTCAGGCAGGTAACCAACCCCAAGGTAATTATATTTGTTCATGCATTTTCGCAAACACTGCTATTCATGTGGTTAACATGTTCATGTTATCAACATACGTGATACTTGAGAAACAATCATACAATTCCCACAATAGTACAAAATCTATTTCTGAGGCCAATCATTGGGCAAGTGAGAGAGGAAACCTTATAATAATAATAATAATAATTGGTCACTTTAAACCATAACCACTAAACAAATACATTAGTTTCATTCATTTTTTCATAGAAAAATCCAGTCATATAATGATTGTTTAGAAAGTGACATCCATCCCATCTGAGTGCAAACACACACACCCACCATGAAGTGTATCCTGGAACCCAATACAGTGCCGGAGAAGCTTATCGTTAAATCTAATGGAGTGAATGAATCACATCTTGTTAAAGAGAGTGCCGATTGCTTAGGAACTGGACTGTGGAGACACTAACACACACAAAAACATAAATGAGGTGGGCGAAGGGTACTCACGTTTAAGGAAGCGATTACGGACCCATTTATTCTGTTTGCGGGCGTAACGCTTGGTCGCAATCTTCACCGCTTCTATACCTGGAGAGAATGAGAGGAGACCGTCATTAAGGATGAAAAGGGTTGATCAGTCGACGAGTCGCCAACCAGTGAACCTAAAACCGTCTCTGGGACTTTGAAGAGGGGTTTTTTTCTGACCTTTGCTTCGGAGAGATTCTTTCTCTTGCTGGGTGCTGCCTTCAGGAGCGGTCAGGTAGTCATGAAACTCCTTAAAACCAATGGACTGGAAAATCCCATGTTGATAACTGTGGCTGGGGGGAAGAAAATCAAACAATTTGACATTTCTACACAACCAGTGGTGACTCATGTCACCTCCTCCTCCTCCTCCTCCTCCTCTATCTCTTGTTCCCTCGCTAAACAAAGAATATCAGTCTGAGCAGATGTGAGGACGTTGGAGGTGACAGAATGACATTAGAATAGAAAAATGTACTACCAGGGACCCGCAGGTGCTGGGACGAGGTAGTCTGACCCCAGTGACATCAGTTTGGGGAAAGAAGCATGCTGATTAATTCATCAAACAGATTATACCCCATTTTAAGCATTACACCTTTTCCATGTAAAACACATTTTCTTATTTGTATTAATTAATTTATTTAAATGGTATATAAATAGAAATGCAGTGGCTCATTTTAAAACACTTTATGGAACAATTCTCTTTTAAACAAAACAAACATTGTTATAGTAATTGCAATGTTTGGCTCACTGCTAATAACGTGCCACAGAAACAAGAAGAGGAAACAACTCAAATAAATCTGACCAGACTGGCCGAGACAGAAATTTGAGAATAGCGACAGCGCACAGGAAATGTAGAGAGTCAATGGAGGAAAAAGAAGAACAGAGGAAGAGAGGAGGGGAGGGGAGGGGAGGAGGAAGGGAGGGAGAGATCTGACCTTGATGTCTGGCCGCAGCAGCCAGCCAGGGATGGAGACACGAGGGAGGGAGGGAGAGAGAGAGAGAGAGAGAGAGAGAGAGAGAGAGAGAGAGAGAGAGAGAGAGAGAGAGAGAGAGAGAGAGAGAGAGAGAGAGAGAGAGAGAGCGAGAGAGAGAGAGAGAGAGAGGGCAGGCTGGGGGGGGAGTGCTTGGGTGATCAGATTGCTGAGAGGGCAATAGATGGAGGGAGGCAAAGAAAGAGAGAGAGAGAGAGAGAGAGAGAGAAGGGAGGCAGGTTGGAGGGGTGGGATGGGCTGATGAAAGAAAGGAGGGACGAAAAAAGGAGAGATCTGGCAGCTTCCTGGGCAATGTTCCACCAATGCATCAACCCACTGCAGCCACACCCCGACACAAGTACAATGTCAATATCTGCTGCCACACACGTGCTCTAAGTGAAACTAATATACAGGTTTATACATATTACAAGTGACACTAAAACAACTTTTTCCCAGCTTGTAACAAAATCAGAGAGTAGAAAAAAAATATTTACAAATATAGATAGAAGAAAATGATGAATCGACTCATTTGTAATCCACCATATGCCGAGTGGGTAAATTGATTCAGCCACATGTAGGAATGTCCTTGAGGAGGTGGGTTTTTGTTCCAGCTAAAGAAAAAAAGTACTCGTTGCTGCAAATAAAAAATAAAAATTGTTGGCGCGTGCTCGTCCGTGGAAATGTCAATCATGACATTTTCCAGAGCCGCGGTAATTCACGGACAATTACAGGGACTCTTTCTCTTACAAATTGTCCTCTGGTAATGGCACATGCAGAGCTGGAACATTACACTGCAAAAGGGAAACGCACGCAGACAAACGTGCTGTTGGCTCAGGTCAAACATCACCACGTCTGTGTTTTACGAAACACGTTTGCCACAAGTCGGGGAATGTCACTAGCTATTGCTCGATATTCCAATTCTGAACGGGTAACAACATAACTGCATTATTATTATTATTATATGCGAAAGATCTTGTAGCCTAGCTGCTTTTCTGTATTCCTTCACTGAACGCTATTAAACCAATTGATCATTTATAACAAGCCCCAGGTGACAACCAAGTTGTCCAAGTGATAAGAATGCTAGTTCTTCAATCATTTCTGCAACACACACACATTCATTTGTGACACACGTTCAATGGCATACTTGTTTATGCACAGTTACTGGGGTTAAAGTCCAAATCCAAGATGTGTGTTTCCTTGTTCTTATTTTGTCAAGTCAATTCGGAAGTTGTTAAATTCTTGGCTCGAGTCTAAGTCATGTGACTCCACACCTCTGGCCTCCCGTAATATCACAGACGCCATTGTACTGAAAGTAATTTTATTCCCGGGGCCAATGGTCCGTCAGGTGTGGGATAAACTTCCCACAGTCCCAGAGGTAATAAGCGCCAATCACCAGTCTCCCCTGGTAGTGCTTATGTCTTGTGGAGAGCTTAATCTCTGCAATTATTAATAATCACAGAACATCCTGAAGAAAAAATGGGTCCCGTCTGATCTAAACTCACCACAGTGTGGGCTCTATCTAAATTGGTCTGCAAGCCTTTGGGAGACGGGACCTAGAGTACAGAGTGACCTGTCAGACTGGGAGAGCAGAAATAAATAACTGGATAGTTACTTGGCCAAGCTCACTTCACTCTTATTTGCCTGGTTACAGTGAACTCCGACTCCAGACCAAACGTCTGGATCGTTTAGATGAGGATGAGAAAGGGGATCCCTCTGACCACCGCGTATTTGGCAATACTACAGGACCGAATGTCACGTACGTTTTTGACCCTTAAAAAAAAACAGATTATTTAGCAGAGTGGACGTGTTTTGCTGACAATTTTCTGACCTGTCATCCTGGACTTTCTGCTGATTATAGCGGACGTGGAAGTCTCTGAGCTCCTCTATCAGTCCTGCAGACAGCATCTCATCCACACGAGCGTCCAACCGCTTGTCAAGTACTGAAGGGAAACATAGAGGAAGCAACTTAACAAGTGGAACAGAACAATCAACAGGACAGATGTACCTTAATTCTTATTTCATGCCGGACAGATGGTCTGCGATCAATCTCAATTCTCCATTCATGGACATGGATCGGATCCTTCCTCCTTACCCTCCATGTCTGCATGCAGCCAGAAGATGCATGGGTCCTTGTACCTCAGTGGCCCCCCCAGCCCGTTGCCTCCCTCCTGGCCCTTCTGCTCCTCCAGCCAGTGACTGTGGGGGATGCCCGTCTCCTCATGGATCTGAAGACTCCTGTGGATAATCATGTAAAGGTTAAATAAAACCTCCAGTTACATTTTTCCCACTGGGTGAGACACAACCAAACAAAAGCTTTCAGAGACTTTAAAGATTGAAATTTCTATTTTAAACTAAACTGCCGATATTGTTCATTAGAAAAACCTCCAAATCCCCATCAGAGGCACAAATTAGTCATATTATTTTTGTTTAAAAAGAATATTTTTTAGGAAAATGATTGCTGCTCAAGAAGCAAAAGTATAAACATTAACAATGATCCGGGATTAACAAAGAATAAAAAACTGATCGGTAGAACACATTATTATTCTTACCATTGCACGGTCATCTTTTAAGAATTGAGATTTAAATCCAAATCCAAATACAGAATTTGTATCTCCACTCTCTGTCACTCAGAAGAACAGGGTAACCTAACCTGCTCACACTTCAGCCCAGACTGGGCTGACAGCAACGCATCCGGCTGTGAGTACGATTGTGTGTGCGCCCGAGTGTGTGTGTTCCTGTGTGTGTGTGTGTGTAATTAAACAGACAAACGGTCTGTCAGCACTGATAGGGTTGAGGTCTTATACTGTGACTGTCAGAGAATTAGCCATGAGGTACCTCATAGGAAACATGGCAAAATATTGAAATATTTTCATATTAAATATTACTAAAGCTAATTTGGAGGTTTATACTTTATATTTAGTATTTATTACTTATTCGTCGGTTTTATTTTGTGCATTTGACCTCAGCGGTATAACAAAAAATAAGTACTGGCCCCACCATCATGTAATATAGGCCCTATACAAAGCCAATATTTTATTTTGTTCTCACATTTACAATGTCTGTGTTCTATGGAAATTAAAAAAACATCCCCAATTCCTTTTATATCCACCTGGCGATCTTGCGTTTGTCATTGGGGTGCAACATGGCAGCCATTTTGGGGTCCACCTCTGCCAGTCGTTTGTGTAACTCCGATCCTCCAAGTTTTTCCAGCTCCGACTTCCTGCTTGAAGCTCCATCTCCTCCGTCGCCTGACTCTTCGCCCTCCTGCCGTGAAATTATTTCATTTGATGTCTATGAGATGACTCTTAAATCAAATACGTCTCCAGTAAAAAAACAGTTTGGAGTAACATGCATAGAAGTGTCAAAACATATACAGTATTTCCAAGTCCTAGTCAACTGGGAAATAAATCCCAGCCTTTCCATTCCAGTATCCCTAAAATGTGTACTTGCGTTGAACTCATAACACTTACCCCTGTATCCAAAAGGACTTTCCACAACAGAGACTCGATGTAATAATTAGTTCCTCCAACAATGACGGGCAGTTTGTTTCTGCTGTGCATGTCATCTATGTTCTGCGGGTTAAGGAAGGAACTGATATGCGCACGTTAACACACACAAAGGCAACAACAATTAAAACAGTTTTGCCATGACATGCTGAACTCCTGCTGGTTCGAATTCAATTACACCGAGAGGCTTCCTGTCACAAGTCACCGTGTTTTTGTGTCAGAACATTTTTATATAAGCTTTTTTTCTTAATGGTTCTATACTCCGCTCACACTCGGGGTGAAACGGTGAATAGTCAATCTGAACACCTCTGAAAACGGTGGCTCAATGTGAAAGAAATAAACTGAACTTCATGTAGCAGCGGGCAGGCTCTCAAAGTCTTAAGTGAGGATGCTTTTATTTCAGAATATTTAACTTCAAAGACATTAAGTCTGCATTCCGAGTTTCCGCCTCTAAACTACACATTCTGTCCTTTGAATAAATGTTTGTGAAATGCAAAACTATCTAAATGTTTCACAAAAAAAATATATATATATTAGCTTAGAGTTTACAAAACCATTATCTTGTGATTAATCGGAAAAATTGGCTTGGATTTTGAAAAATTGGTCAAGAAATTACCCTGAGCTATGGAAATGTAGTTTTCATCTTTTAAAAACTTGATGGACCATGAAATGACCCGATTGAGAAAAAAATTACAGGCAGATTTAGGTAGTAATTTTACTTAGGGGCCACACAGAGCAGAGCCACACCTCCACCCCACGTCTTTCTCATTTTCTGTCGCATCCTCTCATCTTGCGCCTTTCCTTCTCTCCCTCCAATTCCCTCCCTCTAGTCGCCCACCTGCTCTGCTCAGCGACAATTAAATAACCACTCAAAACAGGATAAAGGCCCATCAACCATCGCACGCACGCACACACGCACGCACGCACGCACGCACGCACGCACGCACGCACGCACGCACGCACGCACGCACGCACGCACGCACACACGCCCCACACCGGGCTGCATCTCTGTGTTTAAGAGTAGGCAAAACAAGAGATGAGACACAGAGGATCGCTGACAGGCAGTGAGGAAAACTGAGCGCAGGAGAAAGACACAGAGAGAGATAGAAGACTGGGAGGAATCGTAGGAGGAGATTAGGAGGGAGTTTACGTGATTGACATGGCGAGAGACAACCGACAACTGACAATGTGTCATTAGGTCCTGTGTCTTTGGACATCTCTGGCTTGTCAGCCCTCCCATGCTATTACACGCACGCACGCCTCTTCTCTCTTTCCCTCTTCCAAGCGTTACCATTTCTTACTCCTATCTCCCTCATCTGTATTCCTCTCTTTCCATGTATCCCTCTTCCTGCACTATTCTTAGAGCTACTGCATCCCCTTGCAACGCTGGTGTGTGTGTGAGAGAGGGGGGGGGGGGGGGGGTGGGGGGAAAAGCGGAAAAGAAGGGAAAGGGGGATGAGAAGGGAGGGAGGAGGGAGAGGGAGGGTAGGGCAGG
>JAFBJU010000468.1:118978-142379 GCA_016785305.1 Colistium nudipinnis
GGGGGGGGGGGGGAGGGAGGAGCGAGAGGGGGAGGGGGGGGGGGGGGGAGAGGGGGGGAGAGAGAGAGAGAGAGAGAGAGAGAGAGAGAGAGAGAGAGAGAGAGAGAGAGAGAGAGACACAAGTGTGTGTGCATGCCATTCTGATCTATTTATACCGCCTGTAGTTATCGCCTCCCCTCTCCACATCTGTGTGGCGGACGGTGTCTGCATGAGGGTGTGACTGCCCTAAGAGAATGTGCGAGAATGAGCATGTTTGTGTGTGAAAGTGTGCGCGCGACTCGTCTATAAATATCATCTGCACTGATCTCTCCTTTCTCAGTTTCAGAGCATCATCTGCAGAGAGTCACAATGACAAAACAGAGACATAAGGGATTTTATGCCACTGCACGCCCGCCCGCCCGCACGCACGCACGCAGGCCCACACACGCTCTCACACAAACCAATTTGTTAATCGACCAACTTCCTTTCCAGCTGTTGCCACTCGTTAATAAAAGGGGGACGTTTTGACGGGAGCCCTGGCACAGTGTGGAAATATGTTCGACGGAAAGCGCTGTTCCTCTTCTTACACGTCTCCAGAAAGGATATTAGACTCAGAGCTTTGTTCCGGAAGTCCACCACCGTGTAGCTGCTGACGATCGGGTCCACGAAGCTGATCATGTGGTGTCTGCACTGGGCGAGCTCCTCCGCCGTCACCTTATTGGTGATGATGTCAAGGCCATGGTACACCTGAAGGACGACACAAAGAAAACCATTAACAGACAAAAAAAAAAGAAAATAAAAAAGGCAACTGATCAGAGCTGAAGTGAAGCATGTAATATAACCATCGTCAGCAAGGTGGAAGAATATGCATTACAGAATATGAAATAGATAATGACGTGCTCCAAGAGTGAGAGCTAACAGGAATTAGTCCTAGAAAACATCAAATCCTAGTCAACGCAAAAAGCGAATTAAAAGGAATTTCAACATGCCTGTGCATGTGAATTTGTCAGCGTCACAAACTGGACACAGGAAGGGGAGAGGAGCGAGGTCCCTCATCCATGAAAGATGAAATGACTGTGACCATTCCTTGCAAATTAACATAGCCCACCTCCCTCTGTCCATTTCACATCGCTCTGTGACAGAGCGAGTGATGTCACCCAACAACCCATGGTTAACGTCCTCCACTGGAAAAATCCCTGTCAGGCTTTTTATTTTCAAGCAGCTGACAGACATTAGGGAGCCGCAATTTGTTTGTGGAGAGTAGAAGGCTGATACGGTGATTACACAAAACAAGATGTTTAATACCACTTTAGCTGAACACATTCAGCAATGCTGGGCCCTCAATGGACCCTTTAGTATAGCACGTGCGTGTGCACTCTACCATCAACCATTCAAGGTGAGTTGAGTGTGTGTTTGTGGTTCAGAGCGAGTCGGCCTAAAGTTGCCAGGAAAGATGTATGAAATTCTTCTGTGTCAGAAAGATTCTGATTGGATTGAGCCTTGATTTGGGGGAGAGAGAGAAAACAGTTGTGAGGCGCTCCTTTGTTGAAAAATTAAGAATGGGAAATACGGACGTGTCACTTTCAACTGAAATAGTGAACGGATTTTGACCAATGATAAATTGAGGGAAGATTAGATTGTTTTTCCAAGCGCTCAGGTTGGGTTGGTGGTGGTAGATTACCTATTGATCACACTGCTGAATGCTCCTTTAAGGGTGGCCAACGTGTCCACCAGGATATGTCGAGGTATTCACTTTCGCCCGGTGCACCCCTGTGTGTAAACGCCTGTTTTTTTTTTCACCCGACAGACTCATATCTAAGTAGTGAGCAGGTATGATTTAAAAAGGAACATGAAAGCGGAGGAAAATGACTCCGTGTCAGGGTTAAGTGGTTAAGTTCAATTCCTGGTTTATTCCCCCAACATGAAATAAGCGACTCTTAAGAGACGTGCCGAACGCAACAACTGATAACCGTGTGTATACATTTTCTTTTCGAATAAAATAGGAGAGGAAAGGCTTTTGCAGGAGAGGTACTAAAGCGGTGTGTATAGCCATTTCTTGACAGTAGCTTTTACCTTCTGGTGGATGAATTTAGGCTTTAAAAATCACTGACGTGACATTCTTCTGCGAATATTAGGCCGTGGACCATAAGAACTTTATCGTTTCACTTTAGAAAGCTTTCTGCGCTGCCAAGCCTGACCACGTCCTCTGCAGTATCAAGCATTTTTCCGGTTAAATCTGATACTTCAAGGTAGCGTCACAAACTGCACCCTAGATCCATGCGCCCATTAGATAACTAATGGGATCATCAATACCGTGCACATGTTCTCTGATCACATTCCTGGCGACGGTGTGTTTGTGGGACGCACGCACTTCACCAAATGTTCTCCAGCAGTGCCGAAGTGTGGAACATGGCAGGGCAACACAACCCTGCCTGTTAAATTATTCACAGTTTCTCTGCACGACACCACGGTCAGCAAAGGGATGGATGGGTGGATGGGTGGGTGGGTGGGTGGGTGGATGGATGGATGGCTTTACGTAAAGAACAGCATTGAGACGATGAGAGTGAAGGAAACGAGCAGACAGAAGAGCGCCGTGTTCCTGTTACAGAGAACAGGATGCTCCCTGGCAAATTTGCACACATTATGCACCACAACCCCTCCCCTGTCTTCACCACTCTCCCTCTTTTTTTCACACACACCCAGCAAATCAAACACACACACACACTGACAGAACAGAGAGAAGACAGTATAATACGTAGCAGAGAGATGAGGATAGAAAGCCAAATAGAGATGCTCAGAGAGACAGAGTGGCATCGGCCCGGTGAATGTGTGTGTTACTAAGAGAACGAGAGAGAGAGAGAGAGAGAGAGAGAGAGAGAGAGGGGGTCACTAAGGGTTATGAGTCTCTCATTTGGAGCCACACACCGCCCACATTCACACACTTGCTCTACACAAAGTGAAAAGACAAAGGCACACTCTCAACTCTTCAGAAGTTGACGAAACACGCGCACCACGTGGCCCGTTTAACAGCTGTCCTGGAGCTTTCCCTCGCATCATATGATCTTCAAGCGAAAGATGGAGTTGCCCAGTTGTCATGAAATTGTTTCGGCCGTGTAGTCCAGGCTTTTTTTTTTTTCTTTAATTGTGTTGATTGAAAAGTGTTGATTTAAACTCCATCTAATGAGGAAGATGTGACACAACTGAAAGCTACGAAGAGTTATTAAACTCACCTTTTCAATGACTGCTTTCAAGGACAATAACAAACATTAATTCTAAAATCATTCACAAACTTAAGATGAGAAAACTTTTTTTGTACCTTTTATTTCGCAATTTTATCTCCCATTCTTTACCCACATTCAACTGAACCTCATCTTTCTTCCCTGATCCTTATCCGATCCCTCTGTTATTTCTTAACGGCAACTGAGAGTACACAGTTAATCGTTTTGTAATAACTGAATCATTTGTGTATTTGTCGTGTGAGAGATTGGCAAAAAAAAACGTATTGTGATGATTTACAAGAGTGCAAATCAGAAATATGAAAAACGGCCACTTGAGTGGAAGAGAAAATGCTTCGAGGCGAAGCTGCAAATGAGGGGGAAAATGAGAAATGATTTAAGCCTCAAAGTAGAGCGGTGGAAATGAGCTACAAATTGCTGTGATGTTACCGCTCGGCGGAATCAAAGACAAAAATCAACATAATAATCGTGTTTAAACATCTGAAAGAAGATGCTACAATAAAAGGAGGAAGTCTGGCGAGTAACTAAGCTTTTTTTTTTCTCCCCCCAGTGAGCATTTGAAATCATGCATAACGTAATGTATCCTATGAGCTCAGCTGTTAAAGAGACAAATATATGACAAAAAGAGGAGGAAGTATTCAATTGTGCTCATTAGGAACTAATGCTGGCCATATTTCATGGTGTCTGAGGACTTAACAAGAAAATGCACTTAGGCTTTTCTATTCATTAGCAATGTATGTGTGGAAATGCCCCCCTGCAAAACAATGCTAAGGGAGTGGACAGATATTTTACAGCCATCCTTAAGCTGTAAAGAAATGAAAGCACTGATAAGTCTGATAAGCCCTCTGTGTGTGTCAATGATTTATCCAAAAAAAAAAAAAAAAAACAGAGACATTTAAGGTGTGTTTTCTGGGGAATAATTAAAAACATGAGATGTTTCTGATGGCACATTTCCCACCCACTAACGTGGGTTCAGCTGCCAGCTCTTTCCTGTCCCGCTTTTAAATGGAAGTGAATGAATTTTGAATCGATGGCGAGGCCTGTGTGCAGTAAGAGAGGAATGTCTATGTGCGAGTGCGAGGGGTGAGACAATGAGCTCAGTGTTGGAGCTCGGCAGAGCCTGCAGCCAGGCCGGCCGGCCGGTCCAACCTTACGCCCTGCACGAGACAGCTGTTCCTCTGCCACATAAATAAGGAGGAGGAGGAGGAGGAGGAGGAGGACACGGCAGAAAGAAAGAACAAGGGCAAGAGAGACAAGAGGAGAGAGTGGGGGGAAAAAAAGGAGGGAGAGAGCAAAAGCTCATTGAGACATTGCAACAAGAGAAAATCCTAAAAAGGAAAAGGGAGAGCTGAGGCAGATCTTTGTGTGCCGTGTAAGAACAATGCTTTGTGCGTATTGGTTTTTTCATTTATAAATAAATGTTCCTCTTGGATTCATATCAGAAAAAATATCAAGATATATCGCTTGACCAAATTCTGCTTTTTTTTTTAGGAGTCCATTGGATGTATATCAGCTCCGATAATGTACACAATCAGTTTAGTTATATGTGTACATTAAAATTGCAATGGTATAAAAAGGGAGTTAAAGGTCATGAGACGAGGACAGAACAATGTGTCCTTCCTCTGACCCCTGGACAAAGCGTTATAATCCAACGGCACACCGTTTATATCCTTCTCTCTGAACCCTTTCATGCCTTCTCCCTGGCTTTTTTTTCCCAAGGCACCATCCTTCAACAATTTATCCCTCCATCCTCCTCTCCTCTCCTCTCTCTGTGGGGAATGGCCCAGTAATGCCAGACTAATAAATCATTCATGGCATCCCCCCTCCCCTCCCTCTCCCTCTCCCTCGTCCTCCATCCTCCTGTCCCTTGCTGCTTTACAGTAGTGGTGACCGCATCACCACACCCGCAGACTGCAATTCACACACACACACACACGCACGCACGCGCGCGCACGCACGCACACACACACAATCCCACGCACACACAACAAAAATAAGAGTTAATCAGCTCTCTTTCTGGCTCGCTCCTACACAGGCTTAGATTACTTGAAAAAGATGCATCATAAGTCGGATGTGGGAGGCAGCAGCTTTGCCTCAGTTACAACACAAACAGATACGTCAAAGCCCAGACAGGTCATAGCCACACCAGACAGATAGAGAGACAGTGGGAGGGGGAGGAGGAGAGATATGCACAGAGAGAGAGAGAGAGAGAGAGCGAGTGAGCGAGCGAGAGTGAGGACTGCAACGGATATAAGGGATATAACACATAGCTGCACAGTTTTTGAGGATTTGTGTAGGATGTGTCTCATACGTAGATAAGCAGTTGGTGTTGATGTAAGTGTGCTTGTGTGTCTGTTCGCAAACAACCGTTGGCCAATAACCTGCGAAAGAATAACCAGCCCTTACAGTCGTTGGTTAATCCCTTATAAAAGACCATCAACTTTATGGCTTAAAAACTACAAATGACACTGGGCCCATGTGACACATCTGGGTGTGCCCCTACTGCTTGGGTCCATTTTTCAAATTTAACAGAAAATTGAATAAGCCATACAAATCGCCTTTGTCACAACTTTCACCACTCACGCTGCAGAAAGCAAAAGGTCACCACCCACCAATATCTCCAATAGTCCCACTAACTAATGGTCCATGCATGACCTGTTAGATTGCACTATGGAACCTCTAATGGCCCTAAAGTAATAAAAAAGAAGGACCTGCCAACACACATTGACACAGGCAAGCACAAAAAACAAACTCAACTCCGTCCCTTTTGTTTATTTGCTTTTGTGGTAACCATGTGTTATTTGTTAATCAATTTAAATGGTGGCAGCAGGCAATTGTGAGAAATCTGTGCGTGCACAAAAAGCGTGACATGCAAACTTTCTCTAAAGGGAATTGGAAAAACGTAGAGTAATTCAATTTGTTTGTAATCTATCTATCTATCTAATCTACGGTGAGTCATTGGGTTTATTTTAGTCAGAGTTCCACAAGACACTTGCTGGCGCAACAAAACAACATATCGGATATTTAAGTCCTGGGTTGTGCTTAAATCACACCTATAGGCATTTGAATAAATACATGAATTGCTTGATGACAAAAACGTATCATATTTACTTTACTTTGTACTTTTACTCTGTAAGAAATGCATGCAGTGAGAGTACAGGGAAATCGTCAGGAATGTACGTCCCCACTATAATGTGCAGCCAAACATACACAAAGCAGAACGGCACTTTAGGTAGAATGATCTGACGTTTTAGTCAGAGCGCTCCTCTCATGAATCAGCAATGAAGTGCCCTCGCTCATCCCCTTACTGTCACCATCTATGTCGAGTGCTACTTATTACCAATGATGCCAAAGCTGTGTCAGTAAGCAGGGGCGCGATAAATCACCTTCTCCCCTGAGGTCACGCTTTAACATGATGTCAGCTCGTATCAAACACCAACTTGTGCATTTCAAACAATCAGTGCAACCTTAATGCTTGGCCTTCATGTATTATTAATACACACAATCACGTTTCAAGCCATCACCCTCAGCTGTAGCAGTTTCCTATTTTAAAAATTGAAGGAAAAAAAAATTCAGGCCAAGGAATTTACATTCAGATCAACAGCAACCGACAGAAGCTTGAAAATGGACTGTTTACACAAAACTGATCCTCATCTCTTTAATATTTTGAGGACACCGAGTCCAGTTAAATTTGGTAAAAGATGTGATGTTCTGTACTACGAACCCAGTTCTGTATTCATCTAATAATAGATATGGTGCACAGAAAGCTTTGATTCTATGTGTGAGACTGTAAATTAAGAGACTTGTGGATACTCAGTGAGATCATTTTGCTATTAATAAAAACCTATAATAACACAAGGACACTCACATTTTCCCATAACTTTTGGGTGCCAGAGTCGTTGGAAGCCTCTGAAAGCCCCCCCGCTGGTCCCTGAACCCCACTTTGGGAACCCCCGGGTTTACACTATTGGGCAGTGGCTCATTCAATGACAAGTACAGCACAGCACTTGTGTGCTTGCCATAGATAGCATGTTCATTTAATGAGTGAATAATATCCCCTTGCATGTCCAATGAACTGTGGGTTGGGGGCATGGGCCAGGGGCGGGAGGGTGGGCGATGGGAACACAATAGGAGTGTTAGGGAGTGTGGGAACCAATTCTCCACGGGACAATAGACACTTCCCAGTGGCCACAGCGTGCCCATTCACTATCAGCTGCTGGGCCGGTGTAGCGCGGCGCTGAATATGCACCAGCTCAGCACAATGCTGCTTTCTCCCAAACAAGACCAGACTGTTTCCTATCCCAAAGACAACACAGGCCGGCTCTAGCCCATACACAGCCTCGTTCTCACATAAGCAGCCTCTTTCTCACTCACTCCATGTCTACATGTCTCTCTTGCTTTCTCTCGCCCGTCTCACACACACACCAACAGGACGGTGCCGCAGCAAGGCCGGGGATTGTGCAGATGTAGAGGCTTTGGCTGCCGTGCTGCAACTAGGCCACCGGTTTCTCTCCACCAGAGCTGCTGCTGTTGGTGGTGGTTGAGATATTCTGGGCTGAAATGTTATTAGCGTAACCCAGTTCACCGAGTACCAGGTGACTGTTGAAAGAATCACTGCCCCGCAGGGACACACTCTCAAGGACAATGCACAGCAAGTGGAAGGATGGTGGGAGGAAGCAAGGTGGGGCAGGAGCAGGAGGGATAGATCTGCGGTCAGAGAAAACCTTGCTGGACACACATTTGGTTAAACTGGAGTGGCTTTGCGTGTGTGCGTGTGTGCGTGTGTGCGTGTGTGCGTGTGTGCGTGTGTGTGTGTGTGTGTGTGAGTGTGAGCGTGTGTGTGTGTGTTTGAGCGTGTGTGTGTACGTGAGCTGCTCTAGGATGACCCAGACACAAATCTGTACCCAACCTTTTCTTTTGTGAGCGCACCCTTAGGTTGCTATGGCAACAGAGCCTGGGAACCAAACAGTAGGGCAGACGAGAGAGAGGGAGATATGCTATGTGCGATACATCCTGTTTATTTCCCCCCACAAGAAAATTCCCATTCTGAGCTGAATAACATTTTTTTTTTAAGAAAACTGAATGCTATTGGCCCATTGAATGAACCTTTTGTGCTTCATTCATTTTGTAAGGGAGGCATCTTGAAGTTACGTTATCTGGACATGATGAGACAAAAAGGCAAAAATGACAGCGTTAAAGCTGACTCATATGCTTGCTGGCGGGGTAATAATAACACAGAGAAGGGACTTTGACAAAAACACACGAGATAAACAGTGCAGGACCCATTCATAGTCTCATATGGCAGGTTTTATCTGGACCAAATCCCTTTTGTGTGTGTGTGTGTTCTGAGCAAGAGCCCAATGTTATTATTACTCCACTTGTCTTTATTACATTCGACCTGACCTCTACAGAACCACAGAGCCTGCTGCATTTACAGTAGTTAGCCGGACAGTGTCCTGTTTTAGCTCAGCTGCCATGTCCCCGCAGGGTCCTGCTACGGATCACACACATCTGATACTGAGACATAATGGCGGAGACACGGTCTAATGGCGTTCGGTCCGCCTCCGGTGGAAATGAAATGAAATATCAGACTTTTGGCTCGATTTCTTTAAGCCAGCTCAGTGTCACCTGTTAGCATCATAGCTACCGTGTCAACGTAGCCCTCTTGCTAACGCGTCTCCTACCTGCATGGAGTCCGCGCTGATAATCTCTCCCTGAAGCCGTTTCCCGAGCTCCATCGCCAGTTTGGACTTTCCGGTGCCGGTGGCTCCTAAAATCACCACCAGCGACGGGGCAATAGCTCCCCGTAGGACCCGCTGCACGCTCCGAGTGGACGCCGCCATGTTGCCGCTTGCTTGGCGCCAGGCTGACGAGCGTGAGCATGCGCAGAGGCTGACAGAACTGGGAGGTGGGCTCTGTTGCCAGGCAACAGGCAGCCGTTACTGTGGCAACACGCGGATGGGGAGGGCGTTCATTTTCGGACTAAATAGATGTAATTATTTAGAGATGTCTTATTATTTTAATGCTCTGATTTGTCCATGCTGTTTTAATCAGACTGGATCAAAAACATAATAACATTAAATAAATAATTAACCATTAAAATGTCTGAACCGATTTGTGAACAGATCAGATGGATGATAATGATGTAAAATGACATCTCTGCAGCAAGGGCTGTATTGTTTCTATGGAAACTGTCAGAGGCCTGCCGTAGTGAGGAAGGAGGCCTGTTGCCATGGCAAATATGCCAGGATGTGTTTCACTGGAGAGCGTTCAAAACAAATGGTGGACGGGGGAGAGGGAGATGTGTGTTCACTCATACAGGTGTTTTCTTTAAGTGAGAACAATTCAATAACAGTGTGATCCTGTCTACAGTGCCATGTTTGACTGATTTGACTAAAGTATGTCAAGGTCAAATATTCCTCACACAGTCTCACAATGCTTGAGTGTGAAAGTGAAAAATAGAAAAGACAAACATTTATTTAGGATGTCAAATCATGAAATTTATTATTCTCTGACTTACTGTTCATACATAGAGGCTTTTGAGGTACAAAACAAAAACAAAGTGCTGAGACAAGGCTCCAAAAACCACTATAATTGAACTCCCTAAAATAAGCAATGTCCACTGTCACCGAACAAAATTAAACAAACATGGTGCAACCCACTGCTGGGGGTGCACCTTATAGAAAAAAAAGAACAAAACAGGGCTACTGGTGGTTTGTACTGAATTGAGTAGCTATGTTTGAAGAAAGAAGAAAAGGGAAACATTAAAAATGATATCCTGAATTATTTCTTCAACCAACTACATGACAAATCCTCTGATCAGGTAATATCATCTCCAAGGGTGGCTTCTGAGGTTACATTTTACAAATAGCATATTTTATCCCACCTCAATGACAGTCCATCACAAGAGCTAAAGAATACAGGGTTTCCTGAGTGCTGGCAGAAGCAGGGGATACTGCTCACTGTGATGCGAGTCATGTACAGTACTGGATTCAGGGCTACAGTGTTCTGTTGCATGGCTTATGGGACAATTGGGAGCACCAGGCTTGCAGAAAAGTAGAGAAAGCAGTAACATTAAAGTCACTAAAAGGACACACAGACAGTTTAATCGGTAGATCCTCTTAAGCCCCCCTTTGGCCCCACCCTCCTCTCCCCGCACCAGATTTAAGAGACTACTACAGCTACAGTGACTGGATTGAATACAGGAGCTTTTAGGTTCTTTCCACTCCAGAGAGAGAGTGAGTGAGAGAGAGCAAATAGTACACACCAATTTTCAGCACATAAACCACCAGGAGAGCCCTGTCAGCTACATAACAAAACATCATTAGCTCACACTGAAACACAACTCCATAGGAAAATATAGTATAAAACTTTTGTCAACTCTTGACTTGTACAAATAAAGAAACTCCAGGCAGAAAAAAATAATGAAAACAAGTAGGCATTTAAAAAAAAAATCTGTGTAACAAAGTGGCTAGTGTGATCAATGTTCAGTGAGTGTTTTATTTTGACTCTTTTTCATAATCATTTTATTAACAAAAATAGAAGCTTTGAGTTATCTTTGAAAAGCCAGCAAGCCTGGCCCTGATTTAGCACACAAGGCCCAACAAAATCTAGGATGAGTATAGTAGACAGCTCTGGTTTTGGTTTGGGAGGGGCTGTACAGTAAGGTTACTATATACATAACATCCAACAGTATGGTCTAGGTACATTGAAAGGCTTCTAAAGGCATTACATTAAATCCAAGACAAAAGAAAAGAAAATATACCATTGGAACTCAGTGGGCTTCTTTTCCTAAAGAAAAAAAATTGGCATTTTTGATTTCAGATTAAATTTGAGATGCACTCCCAAGAGTTTTTCTTTTGGTTAGTTAATTTGGCTCGTCTCAGTCACACAACAATAATAAAGTTAGCGAAATCTTGGTTGAGATTTTCATATTGGTTTTTTTTCAGCCTGTTCTCAATCTCAAACAGTAACTGCATGGCAACATATCTCTGTCATATCCTCCAAACAATGCTACAAAACAGGCCGTGTTGCTGCTGGCAAAGTGCTGCTGTCAAAGTATCTTGGGATGCATCAAGAAAACAAGTGGAATCAGCAGCGACCTGCAGGCACTGAAGTTATTAGCTATTACAGGAGATGCGGAGCATATTGCATCCATACGGGTACTGCTGAACTACCGCCACCTGCATCCACATTAATATCAAGCATCGAACAAGAAACTTTAACTGCAGACAGAGGAGGAAACAAGAAACAGCAAGGAAGAGGCCGACTGGGGGGGGCGAGTAAAGTAGGTAGAAAAGGAAAATAAAGGGCTCAACTTGATGAAATGGTGGGTTAAGCATAAGGCAGCATGAAAAAAAAACATAGTTTGCTAAGGGGAAGAAAATCCAGAGGGTTCTACAGGCTGATAAAAGAGACATTACAGACGAGACCATGCAGCAGTTTAAACTCAACAGTTGCAGCAGCTTATCAACCAGAAGCTGCTGCATTTACCACAGGCCTCCCAGTGGCAAGCAACAGTTGAGTTTTTTTTTTTTCTTAAATCAAGGGGAAACATAACAGTTGGACAAATCCATACCGAGTAACCATGGATATATTCATCTGCCCATAAGATTCCTCATAAGATCAGTCCCTAGCTTGCTGCCCGGACCGGCTTGTGGCCTTGTCAATCACTCAGAAGCATAATGTGCAAACCACAACAATAGAAAAAAGAGAATAAAATAAAAAATAAAACAAAACAAAAAAAATCCACCCGCACTATTCCAAAGTGACAAACTCAAAGTGAACATTAGTGTCTTTTTCTCCTTCATGTAGTCCCATTGTGTGTGTGTGTGTGTGTGTGTGTGTGTGTGTGTGTGTGTCGCTCAGGATCGTTTGAGCTGTGCCACCCTCTGCAGCAGCTGCAGCTGCCTGGCTTTCAGCTGCTTCCTCTCCTGAGCCCGTTGCCTCTCGCTGGCGTGCAGCTGCTGCAGGTACTCCGTGGCCCGCGTCAGGATCGCCACCTTCGGGGTCTTGGGGCAGTCGACCAGGCCCGGGATCTCATCCCGCAGCGACAGGAAACGCGAGCGCAGGTCATTCCGCCGCTTGCGCTCCAGGAAGTTGTGCGCCTTGCGCTTGTCCGTGTCCTCGCAGTCAGAGGACTGCGGGCTGGAGAGGCGGGAGAGGGAGTGGTGCTTCGAGGGCGAGCTGTGGGGATGGGGGGAGGAGCAGCACGAGGAGGGAGGAGACGAAGGCGACGCGGAGGAGGTAGGAGAGGAGGCGCTGAGGTCCGGCGACTCTGACCTGAGCCCAACCACGCTCCCATGAGACCTTCTGCTTTCCAAGTTCAGAGGGATGTGGCCGGGCCGGGTCTGTTGATGAAGATGATGATGATGATGAGTGTTGTGGTAAGGCTGGGTCGCCAGGGTGGAGGCCTCCTGCCGGACCCTCTTACGAGCTGGTTCAACAGGTTGGGGGAGAGTGTCCGGGGATGGGGCAGCGTAGTTGTGCTGCTGTTGGTGGATGGAGATGTGGAAACGCTTCATGCCGGGGTCCAGGGGGTCGGCGCGCACCGTGATGGTCACGGGTTTGCGGGCGTTGACCAGTCGACGAGGTTTACGCTGCTTCTGCTTGTGCTCCACTGTCACCACGTCAATCTCCTCTTCATCCTCATCATTTTCATCTTCATCGTCTGAAAGGGGCAAAAGAAGGATATTGAACAAATTGCGTGATTGGAGAAAAAGCAACTCGTGGCTTTAGACGGCAAGGGACAGCTGAGGTGATGCTCTCTCCCTGGCCCCTCCAACCACGCAAGACTTCTGTAACAATGAAATTCGCACAACCTCATTAAGCCACCTGTTCACACAAGCACACACTCTCACTAATGCTGAAGAATCAACTCCCTCAGTGGAAAGTCTCCATCCATTCATGTGGAAAGAGTGTGGATGACAGGCTGGGTTAAGAACCACTCAGGTGAAAGTCAGCGATTGTGCGAACTTGTTAAAACAAGCCGACTTACTGTATATTGAACGCTGCACGGGTTTAATAAACCGTTGGCGGCTCTATGTACTCGTGTGGAAATGGCATATTAAGCATAACTAAAGGTCTTATTGACTTGAGTCCCCCCAGCTGACTAGACTCTAGGGGTTTCAAAGCTCTTGTGAACTGAAACACACTTTCAAAGTAATTGCGCCTCTATGGATTCTACTGCTCAGAAATAGTCACCATCCCTACATGTAGAACACCATAAAGAGGGAATATACTCAGCGTTGACAGGAGAGAGGTCTGCCGCTTATTTTCAACCGCTTCTATAGAACATAAAGATACACAGCAACATCCCTCAACCAGTGCACTGGAGCTTCACTACGCTTTGTTCTTATGATTGGCCACTTTCCCCTTCTTTGAGCTCACACTACACGGCGAAACGATGTTAAATCCTACCTCGAAACTCATGTGCAAAAAAAAAATAAAAAATAAAAATAAAAAAAGAATTCTGCAGGCCTAGCCAACCTCCTAAATGGCTAATCCCGCTCTATTCACAGCCCGGGCTGGCTGGGACCAAAATCCACCCACTGACACAATTGGCGCTGCAGCCTGTTGAGCGGAGGAATGCAGCAACAAGTTCCCTTTGTAACATTCCCAACACCATTAAGCATGGTCCGAGCTCAACATCACATGGCAGCCAGCCTACCAACGATCCCTCATATTGGTTTAAAGAGCAAGAATGGAAAAAGGGAGGTCAGAAGCCTTGGAATATGCGGCATAGACTTAATACTGAGAGAGAGGGTTGCTTTGCAGCCCCTTCCTCTCGTGGGTTACACATAGTTCCAAGAATGTGCATTCTCCTGTTGAACTTGTGTCAGGTTGAAGCCGGGCAGTGCACAGAGGACATTGTTATCCCGAGTAAGAGTGGAGGAGCAGGGAGCGGGAGCAGCTGGTCTGCTGGAGCCCCGCCAGACAGCAGATGTTTCAATGGGCGTGTCGCTCTCTGGGCTGGAAGCATGTGTTGAATGCACCAAGGTAACGCAATGCAGTCATGTGCCATGCCAACCCTGACTGCCAGATCAAGACCTAACAAAGCAGAGGGCTGCTGGAGTGAGACCGGATACTAGATCATTACCGAGGCACCATGTCACATCTGACCTACTACAACATGCGGGATTATAGATACTATAACTGCCCATCGAGAAGCCAGCAGAAACACATGGTGCAGGATATAAATAGGAAATAGTAACTGCACACCCCTTCAGCACACATCACCAGGATATTGAAAAACTAAAAAAAGGGATCATCTCTATAAGCTGTGTGTTACTAACCTGATGAGTCGGTATGAGACTCTGAACCAGAGGACACTTGTTTCTTGCATCCTCCACTCAACGGGAAAGTGAGCACGGCAGCGGGTTCCACGCAGTCCGACGCCAAGCCGCCGAGGACTGCGGTGTCGGCGGGGGCACACTGCGCCCTGCCCGGGGACGCAACGCCCGATCCGGCGGCGAGTTTAGTGGCAGGCGGCGGCGGTGGCGCCGCTGTCCCGGGGCAAGAGGCGCAGCGCTCCCCGACAACTCTCTCCAGCTGTTGGCCGGCGGAGAAGCCGCTCCACATGCAGTCCTGGATGATGATGGAGCTCAGGTTCCCGAAGGAGTCGTTGGCCGCGGTCAGCTTGAGGGGCAGATCCAGCTGCTGCTGCTGCTGATGCTGCTGCTGCTGCTGCTCGTCCTCCTGCCCCAGGACCTGGGAAACCCACTCCAGCTTGTCCCCCAGGGACGGGCACAGCAGCGTGCCCCGGCCCGACCCTTCTACCGCCCGGATGGGGGACATGGGCGGGGTCGGCACCAGCTCGAATTTCTTCCATATGTCCTCACTGGGCGCCGTGGACTTGAAGAAATCCTCGTCCGGGTCGTGGTCGTCGTAGAAATAATGTTGGTAGTGGTCGAGGTGGTCCATGTCCCAGTTTTCATACCGAGGCGCGGAGGAGCTAATGCCCGGCATGGGGTCTGCAGAGCGGCGGCGTGGGGGTGGATCACTCCCTGTTCCCTCGGTCTGCGGAGGGACACAGTCAATATTAGAACCTCCTCACAACAATCACACTTCTGTCTGTGGACGTGATGTATGCAAGACATTTATATTTTTATTTTAAAGTAAAATAGGAAATTAACTCAATTCTAACTTTAGATGACTAATTAGACCCCGATCCCCCCCCCGCCCCCAAAAAAGGTGTGACAGATTAAACCGAGCACCTGTGCGAGAACACCATTTGCCAATTAAGGCTCCGAACGAGACCACTGAGAGTGGAGAGAACGGATAACATTTTCACCGCAAAGTTAAAAGTTAAACTACTTTGTGTCGCTGCCGAGAAGTTCAAGTTTCGCAACAGAGTTCCATTACATAACACTTAGTAGTGTGGTATACTGTGACAGACAGAGAGAGGAGGAGGAGGAGGCGGCGGCGGCGGAGGGGGGTGGGAGGTGGTCCACCGACTGATCAGCACAAAACAAGCGGGATTAAAACAGGCGTAATTGGGAGTAATTGGATGGACAGGGACGCGTCCTGCCTCGTACTGAGGAGCGAGAGTCCGTGTGAAGCAGTTTCTCTGACTCCTCCTCGGTCCAACTCCGTATCAAGCTCAAACAATTCAGCTGAGACTAAAAGCGTAAAAAAAAAAGCAAAAAAAAAAAAAAAAAAAAACGCAGGAAAAAAAAAAAAAAAAAAAAAAAAAAACGCAGGTCGCGTAAAAACAAACAAACAGATCCACTCATGAACTCTCATTCCTGCGTTTGTGCACCAACATCGTCGCAAGTGAAAGAATTCGTTTTACCTCATGAAAAAACTGCCTGCGTCTTCATAGATCCCCGATGTGTGAGTCCACAGAGGAGCAAAAAAAAAACAAACAAAACAACAACAACAACTCAGTGATTTCGCTCCTGCACAGAGGTGCCTTGACCGTGTGCGTGCCCTCCAGGCGCGTCCGTGCGCAGGCGGGTTGTACGAGCTCCGTGTGGCTCTGGGGGCTGCACAGGCTCCGGTTGTGTTCACTTTCTTTGTAGACTATGGTGCACCGTATGATCCGGGAGAAGCAGAGTTGGCTATTATGCATGGGAGGCGGGTCGTAGTAGCGGAGCCACGCCTGCGCTTTAAAGGTGCAGCACATTCACCAACACGCATGAAGAAGCTGCAGGGCGACTCTTACGAGAGCGTGTCTGTGTGGGCGTGGGTTAGTGTGTGTGGTTATGTGATGCTGATTTCATAAGATGACTCCGATGCGATTTTGTAATTATGCAGACCTAATGAAAAATGTGTGCATGTGCGTGTTGGTGCAAATGCATGAGCACCTGTGTGTAATCGTCCTGTTGCATGAGAAGATATAAAAAAAAGGGGGGGGGGGACATAGTGTGTGCGTGTGTTTGTGCGTGCGTGTTCGTGCATCTGTACCCTCACGTGGCCATATGGCTGCAGTATCTGGTGTCTTCAATGCATCTCATAGTCTCTGAAATCAATATCAGGCTTACCAGAGTCAGTATGGAAGCAGCAATCTGTGTCATGTGTGTTTTCAACAGCTGCACACACACGCACACACACGCACACACACATATGGACAACTGCTGACACTTGATTTGCCTGCCACATGAGCCCACCTCACCACTGTTCTCCTTGAGTCATGAGTCTGTGCCGCACAAAGCGTCGCCATGATGGCTCTTGAGGATGATGATTAGGGGAAGCATCCCTCCCGCAACCTCACCTCTCCTGAAGCCCCCCCCCCCCCCCCCCCCCCCCCGACCCCCCGCCAGCCCGCGCCCCCACAACCCCCCCCCCCCCCCCTTCAGCTCAGCAGGGCGGCAGACACCATGAAATCATTGTCTGTCCACTTCATCTTCCCATCAAACTCCCAACACCCTCCCCCTCCTCTTCCTCCATTTACCAGCTTCTGTCACTCATCCACCATTCTTCTCTCCTCAGTCCCCCCCCCCCACACACACAAACCCCCCTGCCCCTTTCTCTTGAACTTGTATCCATAGCCACCCCTGATCAAAAAGATCTTGACCCGACATGAAACAGGGAGACTTTAGAGGGTTATACCCTCCCTTTTCCCAGGAGAGAGCCTACAAAGACACAGAGCTGGAGAAACAGAAGGGGCAATCGTTCAATTTCCCCCTCTGTATCAACTGCTCTCTCTCGGCTCATCCCGTTTCTGATCCCTCTCAGTCTCTGTGCTCTTTTATCCAATTGCTTTCTGTCTCCTGCCTCGTTATATCCTTTGAAATGCTTAATCTGCCACCCTGCTGTGAATTAATCATCACAAGTGAATGGGTGCAAGATGTGAAATGTACAGGATAGAAGATAAAATAATTACGTTACATGATTTTCAGGAGTCCCCCGCTTTAGAAACTTGCTTCTTCAAGTCTGACCGAGTCGTGGATCCGACGATAAATTTCATCCTGGTGTTTCCATTACATTTCTGTCTCGATCCCAGTTCTTTAAGGTGAGAACAAAGCATAACTGTCCCATGAGATTAAAGCCTTTCAAGATCACTATCAAAACCAACGTTCCCTAAGATTAGAGCGGTGATCAAGGCATGCTATCCCTCACATCTTATGTCGTCTAAGTATAATGCAACTGTCATTCCAACATCTCATTTGTGACTGTTTCAATATAATTATTAATATTATGTTATCTGATCAAAGCCAAATATTTCACAACACCGTCTGTTTCAATTCATAACGACAAAAATACGCAATATCCTATTTACCAGCAACATTCCATT
Source organism: Colistium nudipinnis (assembly GCA_016785305.1). Classification (NCBI taxonomy): domain Eukaryota; kingdom Metazoa; phylum Chordata; class Actinopteri; order Pleuronectiformes; family Rhombosoleidae; genus Colistium; species Colistium nudipinnis. The sequence goes on from JAFBJU010000468.1 coordinate 136,931, forward strand.
GGCACTTAAACGCAAATGTGACTCTACAAAATCTTTACATGGATGTGTTGTGAGGGGCAGAGGGATATGACTCACTTACAGTAATTCCCAGCTGGGATGAGTTATTCTAGTTTGAAAATGGGAGGGGATTACAGAATTGCAATGTGAGCATTGTGAACTTCATATTTTGTCTCTAAAAACAACCATACGCACTGTGCTGACATGCGAGAAACCGTCTCAGAGGATTTGTGAAATATTATCACTTACCCGATACCAATTATGTTATCTCTGCTCCCAGGACGGGGAGACTGAGAGGGCTGAGCTGTATCACATCAATATACAAAAGCATATTTCTGGTGGAACAGGGGCAGCGCAGTTTGTGAGTGTGAAGCGGTCTTCCTTTAGTCAAAGATGGATAACGAATAATGACTATTTGTGTTGTTTTTCCTCCAGCCCTCTTTGGATGATATAATGTGGTAGATATGAATTATTAGAAGATTAGATTAAATGACGCTGAGATTATTCCCAGTGGCTGACGTAGCATCGAAAGAATCATACAGAAAAATGCAGAAAGCCAATATACAGTCAGAGTAGAGTAGATCTGTGTCCAAGAGTCAAATATGCACACCTGCACTGACCAGACAGTAGTGAAGGTACAGATATTGTTGAAAATGCAAATGCGTACTGTCACATAACTAAATAGACCAAATTACAGCAACATGAATAAGCTCACCACATATGTTCAAATAAAATTCATGTTGCAGGAGACAAAAAATAAGGGGTAAATATGGAATGGAGGTGGAGAGAGTAGTGATTGAAAGGAAGGGGGTGACCCCCCCTCTCACACACACACGCACACATATCTTCCTGGGTCACGGTGCACATCATTTACCCAACCGCCCCCCCTACACCCGACTCTGACCTGCCAGACTGATCAATGAACACCTAGTCTGGGAGCCACCCATCAGTGTGTCTGGCCACAGGTTCACTTCATGTAATCTGGGCGGCTGGAGAGGAAAAGTGACAGCTGCTACCCACTGGATGGTGTTGACCTCCTACTGACACACAGACACACACACACACACACACACACACACACATTGTAATGGAGAGGGTCGCCTTTCACTCCAGATGCTCATTACATCAGGCTACTGCCACATACACATATACATAGATACGTTTTCTTTGTCCAGATTTCCACCGCACGTCATGCTATTTTTTGAAATGGTCAGTTACCCACAAGAAAACAAAAAAAAACTATCATTTTGTGGTGACTCAAATTGACATTGTTTGGGTTTTCCTTGTCTAAGCTGGAAGATATTGTCTCTCAATGTGCTCCCTGACCAGAACACAGAGGTGCGTGTGCAGTGGATTGTGTTTCTTCTGTATACTCATTCTCAGGTACTATTTCTTTGGTTTAAAAAAAAGACGATTTTCAGTAATGTGTGTCAAAGCCAGAAAATCATCACACCGCCATTTTTACCTCTCTATGACTCTGCTGCGGTGTATCTTCGGCTCTAATCTAAGGTCTAAGGTGTGCGTTCCCAGCAATTGCCTGTATATGAGCTAAAGGCAGCAAAGACAACAGCTGTGCGCGTGACCAAGTGAGAGAGTGATTTTAATCAAATGGCAACATAGCAAATGATTAGCCGTTATAGAAAAAATCCACACAGCGACAGGAAATCCATGTGTCCCCATGTGTGCCTTGCATGTATCTGCATGAGCACATGGGAGTCCATCCCAAATCCCACGCACACACACACACAGACACACAGACACACACACACATACTGTACACACCCATTAGCAGCACTGATTAACATGCTGTTGTTACTCAGTTGCAGCTCTTCCTTGTTCAGTGACTTTTACTGCATTCTGGGTAGATCAATTCTGGAGGAACTGGCTGTCAGCACAGAATGTACCCTGGAGAGACAGGAGCGGGGTGGGATGCAAGGGGTAAATGAGAGGGGTATGTACAGTGTGTGGTGAAGAAGAAGAAGAAGAGGAAGACCACCGGGGAGGGGGGGGGGGTGGAGGACAAAGGATGCAGTGGAAAATAATGAATCGGAGGAGGGTGTGAAGAATGTAGAAACAACTGGGGTAAAGAGGGAAGGGGTATTATATATCAATGGGATGAAGGGCACAGAGGGAGGGAGAGATAGAGCATTGCGAAGATTTATGGAGGTGAAGAGATAGAGAGACAGTTCACAGGAACAAACTTTGAGAAAAGCATGCAATTATATTACCGATATTTGGCACTATTGAGCATTCTTGAGTCGCTGCACACACTGAGATACACACATGTGCACAAACACACACTGACATGTATATATGTACACACAATCACACAGTCAACCCCGGAGTGCAAACAATCATATATATATATATATATATATATATATATATATATATATATGCATGCATACAAACAGCGGTAAACAAATACAAGCAGTTGGCATTTTCACTGACAAGGTGATTTCCTTTATTCTGATCCCCAGTGAGGAAGACTACTCTGGATGTCTTCGACACTGCAACAGATGAGCTGAATTATCTTAATAAACACGCGTGCACACAGTAGGCCAGCGCAAGCTTTAAAGGAAAGGTGGGGGTGCCAGATGTGATTGGTAACTGCGGAGTACTAGTCCCGAGCTGATCTGGTAGCCTGGAGGCAGGAGAGGATGTGTGGTAACATGCAGATGGGCAACCTGACACACGCACACGCGCCCGTGCACCAAAACACGCCACAGGCGCACACATACAGCCCCCCCTGCAGAGGGGTCTAAAGAGGCAGCAGGGCTTTGGCTTGTCGACACTGAAGTGTGATTGATAGAAGCAACTGTGTTGGGGAGAGAGGTTAGTAGAGGGAGTTAAGAGAAAAAGGAAAAGTCTTTTCATGATCTCCCACGTTACACATCACATCAAACTGGAGCAAAACAAAATGAGTGGGTGCATAATTATTCCTAATTAAGATTAATTTAGCCGAGTGAGAATCATCCCACATTGGCCCCGTGGGTGTGATTTCCCCATACAATGATGATTCAAACACAAAACAAGAGTGTCATCCACAGAACCGCCCCGAGTAGGTTAATGTTTCACAGTACAATGCCGGATTTATTGCACTCCACTGTACACTATCACCTTTTACTTTGTGTGTGTGCAGTGATCGGCGTAAGGTAAGCGACCATCCAAAACGAAAAATGACATCTTTTAACGCGAAGCCGTCATAATCCACATTTGTGCAGTAAATATTGATCATGGAACTATTCAAAGTCCCACTCGGCTCGAAAGGATTTTTATTTTATTTTTTTGCTGCATTGCTTTGGTTATGTATCCCACAACTTTATAATTTGTTGAAACACTCCGCTTTCAACAACGTCATTCCCATTCATAGCAGGTCGCTCTTAATTAGCGGAAAATAAAAGCCCACTGTTTGATTCCGGGCAGCCAACAGCAGATGGAGAACTAGCCGTTGGACATCATTGATCGTTTGCCAGAGAGAAAGATATTTCCCTCAAGAGTTGGTCGAAACCAAAACAGAGGTAAGGTGAGAGTGACTATTGAACCTACATTGATTATCTGACCAGGCACGCGACTGGAAAGGCATGCTACTATCTCTCCATGTGTTAATCCAGCCCACAGCCGGCCGATAGGTGCATCATATCATATAAGGTCCATAATAATCCTCCCGCAGTCAGTGTGAGAACGTGAGCAGAGGGAGAGAGCGCTGTGGGGGAATACATTGCACGGAATCGACCGAAAATAAGGCAGTATACAACACCTGGGTGGCAATCCTTAATGTTAAAGGAAGGCCCGGAATCATTTGTGGCCGTTCCTATTTGTTGTCCAGCATTTGACGCGAGGCGTCTTCAAATTGACCGATTGTGAATGCCCAGTGCTCACACCCAATCTGCTGCCGAGGGCCATATATATATTCATTGGGTCTCTCCGGGGTCCTTGCCTCTCACCCCTCACCCGTCACAAACTTTTTACCTCCTCCTCCTCCATGACAAAGGGGAACGCACAGCAATTGTCTCCCACCATCCCAACACTGAAGACGACACAATGGTTGACTTGCAACAATACCTCCTCCAGCGACTCTCTCAGAGTGTTGACCAAACTGTGGCTGCCAATTGTTTGCCCCGAACGCATGTGTGTGTATCCTCGGGTTGTCTGTGAAGCATATGGCCTTCCGAGATCGCAGGCAGAAGGTCACTGGCTAAAGGAATTCAAGTCATTCTGGGAATCTTGCTGTCTCCCATTCTGCTTAATGGACTTAGTTATAATGCGCTCAGGCTTGAAAGTGCGCGCGCACACACACACACACATCAGCAACACAAATCACAAAATTGTCACAAATCACCTGTTGACCTACAACACCAACAGCAGTATTTCTTTGCCTTATACATTCTATTTATACGGTATATATTCCCACTTGTTCATGCAGAAACTTTCATATGCATATTCATAAGTGGTGGACTGTGCCGAAATACTTTTACCCCAATACTGTACTAAGTATTTGTGTATCTGTGCATTTACCGATTTCTTGGTCACCTGGTGTCAGGAACTAATCAGCAATAAACATAACCTTTTAATCAATTTTCCAAGTGAAAAAGATCATGCAAGATATATGATGTTTGAATACGATTTATTGCTGATAATACTTTGCTTTTACCTGAGGAAAATGGTCTTATTTTTTTTTACATTGGGATACGACTACGACTTTAACTTCTGTAAGGAAACTCTGTATTGTGGAAATATGTTGTTCAATAGAAATATGCATTACCGGTACTGCATATGATGAACACTTCCTTAACATGTTCAAAGTTTTAAAAATTAAAAATGGAGAAATACAGGCATAAAATGAAAACAAAGCATGTAATGGGATGTATAGACCTGTGAATTTAGCATACTATTACACCGCTGATGCACACAAACACACTCAGACTAGCCAGATGTGATCAGGGGCAGATATCAATGGGGAGCATCGTGTTACATCTTATCTGTGGGGAGGGAGAAGTTCTTTGAATGATACACAGCCCCTATTGTAAGGGTGTGGCCTTGGGGGAAGGGTTGAAAGATAAAATGTGGGATGAATAGGATGGAGGAAGATAAAAATCTAAAAGCAAACCTTTCTCTGAGCTCGGATGCCTAATACTTACAACAAGTTGGAAGTGAACCACTTAAAACGTAAAAAAAAAGCAAAAAATAGAGATGGAATATGTGAGGGCTGCTGTTTGGGTAAAGAGAGGGGGTGAGGGGGTGAGATGATCAGACCCGAGGGAGAAGCCTGGGATGGTGGGCCGTGACATCGTCTTGCCTCCGGGCTCAGGGTGGGCTTCCATGTGTCAGGCCTGGCCATTGACAGATGTCTCTATCTCTGAAAAGGGCAATAATTAACCACTAATCAGCATGAGGTGTCGGATACTGTAACAGGGGGCAAGGAGGAAGGGGGGGGGGGGGGGGGGGGTCG
>JAFBJU010000468.1:142404-155419 GCA_016785305.1 Colistium nudipinnis
GGGGGGGGGGGGGTGTGCTCAGTAGAAGTGCGCGTACCCATGCCTGCACGTGGCACCATTCAATCCAGTATTGCACCGCACACATCCATCCACCCAGCGCTTGCAGGACGCACAGTTCATGATGAGACTGCGTCACTGAAGTGAATATATGGCAACAAGCACAAACTGTGCATGTGTGTGTGTGTGCATGTGTTTGTGCATGTGTGCGCGTCTGACTATAGTGATGTACTATCCTCCCGGGATGCTGATCCTCAGGTCGGGCCCGTCAGTCACAGTGATTGATCAGTCCTCCGCCCATCCCTCCCACATTTCAATCCGATCCACGTCGCCCTCTCCTCCTACTCCGAGACCCCCGGGTGATTAATCACTCAGTCAGTCAGACAGACAGTCAGTGGTGACATCCAACCCTGTGTATGCAGCACCATCTTTGTGTGCAGTTATATATTAAGGAAGGAGTACAGTATTTCCTTGGAGACATGAGTGGTGGCGCTTAGATATCAAGCCCATTGTTTGTTTGTTTTTTATCAAAGGTATAATTGAATATTAAATTTGAATCTTGAATCTTTATACGCTTGCAGCTGTACTTTTTAGTTGATATCGCTGAAACAACATATGCCAACTAATGTCAATCAACTATATGTACAGTGTTACTATATTATATTGATAGTTGTAGACTTTTTTGTCATCAGCGAGATCACAACACTGTTCTTTAACTTGATTTTAGATCAGATCATGGCAATTCACTTTTCATGATTGGATTTCTTTTGAGTAAAGCTGATCTTGATAAAAAAAATAAAAAATAAATAAACAAGTAAGCGATGTTCCACTGCTGTGTCATCCATAATCTCTCTTGTTTATGAAGGCTACTTCTCAAGCATTGCTTTACTGGAAGCAACAGGCCACTGTCTCACATCCTTGGTTTGTTCCTTTTACTCTCTGACTTTATTCCACCATCAAAAGCATCAGCTCAAGGACCAGCACCAGGAAAACACCGCGTGGAAGTGTCATTTAAAAAAAAAAAACTCTCCACTCGTCCTCCCCTCGTCCTATCATCCTCTTCCGCTCCGTCCTCCACTCCACTTCAGTCAATGCGGTTTATTCTCGGCGGACGAGTGCTTACAGGAATATTGCTTGGAGGGATTGTCTGTGTGTGTGTGTGTGTGTGTGTGTGTGCGCGCGCGCGCGCGTGCGTGTGTGTAAAAGAGGAGAGATTTTGGCCAATGAACCCTTGTTGTGCTCTGTCCTCCAGTACTGTGTCTATACTGAGTAAGTGATAGATGTGTATAAGAGACAGACTGTGCTTGCATTATGATCATCTTGTGTGTTGTATGTAGTGGTGTGAAGAAGAAACAGTTCCTGGAATTCATGCAGTTGCACACGGATGATCCCGACCATGGGCACAGTAACACCAACATGGATATTTGCTGCACCCTGCTGGACATGCGCTTTCCCAACACACAGCATCAATTATCCCACTCCCCTGCCTTAATATCTAAACCAAGCGATGATAAACACTGAATACTACGCGTGCTTCATTGTCTTACTATTATTCATAATCATATATATTATATCATATGGATGCACTTAGATGGTGTAATTACTACGGGGAGACTTTTGAAATGGTCTCACTATTGAGAAATGCATGCCTCAGTTAAAGGTTTGTTGAAAAAACAACAACTTAATGCTTGTTTCTAATTATTAAGAACATTCACTCATAATTATTGCGTGTTATAGCTGTGGGATGTCAGGTCACCGGCAAAAGATACTGTAGTGCATCAAATATTCCTATAGATGGCGGCAGAGTCGCAGAAATATATGGTCACAGCCGACAATGCCCGGGTGGTAAAGGTAACTAAAAAAGGATAAATCTTAACTGTAAAAAAAAGTATTGGGTATTGCCAAGAGCTGATACATTTAGATGTTTACAGTTTATATTGTTAAGTTAAGTTAATAATAAGGTCTCTTTCAGTGATATCTGGCTCACTTTAGATACACTATCGGGAGATTTAAAAATTCAAGAGAGCAGGAAACAGAAATACTAAAAATGAATTACTACTGGAGTGGTAATAAAAATAATGGCTGTAAAGATAAGGGTTTACTCTTTTAAATGACTCATCCAAGAGTGTACTTGTGTTCTGAGTTGAAAAATACAGAGATGGTGATGGTGAAGTTACTAAACGGTTTAAAGGAACTTAAAATAAACTTAAAGGAACTTAAAGCATGCAATACATGCGTGTTGCAGCATAGGTGTTCACAAATTGTCTTGGCTGGCAGTGAACTTGTGAACTCCAATTTCCTTTGACTGTCCTCGTCTATTTTCTCCCAGGGGATAGAGTCACACACACTCACGGAAGGCCTGCGCACACACACACAGCCACACATAATGCACACTCTTGCACACGTCACAGTTTCCATTCTAAACATAAATTCACCCTTCTAGCCATAACCATACACAGTCGGGCGCATAAAGGCTGTTCTGACACCCCAGCTGCTCTTGTTCACACATCAGAAATGGCACATGATTTAAGAGTCACTGAATACTTTACTGTCAGACTCTTCAGACCTGGATATCAACACAAAGTCTGACGGTTGACCACAAACGGCCCAGGCCAGCTCATTGACCAGGAAATGAATCTGTTAATCTTAATCTAATACTGATGCTGAGGTTTGGACCAGGAATCTGTGAGGAGCCCGAGAGGCAAAATGACCTGTGGTAGCCTGAAGCCTCCTCCCACAGAATCATTACACAGTCACACCACCATGACCTCCCACGTGGCACTGGGCACATGATGACACTATGAAAACAGAACATCCAACACATTGCCAGGATCTCGACCTTGAAAGTACCTGTTGTTTATAGTTGTTGTAAAAAAAATGTTAACTGCCCGCAATCACTATGATAGTAAAGTGAAAATTAACTAGACATGGTCTACTTTTAATCACAGTGGAATTGTCCACCTCACTTTAAAGCAACTAGACTTTGAACTGTAGATGCTTGAGGAGTGTGTGTCTGTGTGTTTGCGTACCTGAATACATATTTCTGTTGTGTAAATGTGCACAACATTAAGTACATTATTGATATTTAATCCCATTCGATGAATAAATAAAAATAAAAAAACAATTCGATTAATCCTAAAAAAAAGTCCAACAGATGAATTATTGATCAATTGATTACTCATACAGTGCTGTACGTTTTCTTGGTCTCTGTGAGCCTCAAACACACATGTCTGTCAATACAAAGTCGACTTGCATTGTTTCATTCATTCATGTCGTGTGCCCTCTGTCTCTTGGAGCGGGATTTTTAGCTTTTTTCATCATAAATAAACTAATACAGTTTAATTATCATCACAGTACTCTTAAATGCACAGCCTCATTTGTAAATCTTCCTTGTGTTTCCACTTTTTCATATTTCTTCCTCCTGTATTTTTATTAACACGGCACACCTTCACTGACTGTGTGCGTGAGCATTAAAAGTGTTTCGTGTTGTTCTCTTCCTGTTGTCACCCAGACAACTGCACTGCCTTTTTGTGTTGCGATGAGCCTGTTTTGTCTGTGCGTTCCGACTTTGTCATCTTTGCACTCTCACAAATCTCTTGTTCCCATTCTTCCTCTTTAGCCATGCCCCGAAAATCCCTGGAGGTACTCTGATATCAGCAGCATCAGGTCATGCACACACGACATCAAAACACACGCCGTGTCATGGATATAGCCCGGTGTGTGAAGTATTTCTTCATTGCTATACATCCTTTTGTAACATCATGGCCTCTTTTTTTTTTCTTCCTGAGTACGCTATGTACCATGCTAGGCAGGGATCATGCTTATCTAGATATTAACTCCGATCAAATCACACACCCCTGCTGGAGCAGGAGCAGGGGGGAAACTCAATCCTGAGGATTTCTCTGAACCTTTGCAAGTTTGCATGTGAAGGTGAAACAGTTAATGGAACAGTTATAACCTCTTCCCAAGTCCCCACTATCCGCAGCCTTTAAAATAGTGAGAAGTTTTAATGTAGTGCCTGATTGGTGTATTTTTGACTTCGTCAAACCATGAAGCCATGAAAAGGAATTTGAAAAAGTTTGTAGTGAGAAAAGTCAAAGTCTGTTCAGGTCAGTCGATGTTTAAAAGTCATAAACACCCATCCAAGACAACAACCTCACCTGAGGCCAATACAAGCTGGAGCTTGCGGACAAGTCGACCCAAACACAGTGACACCACAAGTCTGGGTTAGAGGTCTGAACCTCAGCAGACCTCAGCAAAGACCAGGTTCAATGTGGGCCAAACTGTCAGGAAACAATTCCGACATCAATGTGTGTTCATTTAGTTGTGTGGTATCATACCACTCAGATCTGAATATGTGTGTGAAGGCAAATGAAAGAGGTAGTGTAGTACACAATGAACCTCCTGTATTCCCTGGAGATTAACCTCATTCACAGCTCCAAAGAGTTGACATAGGTTCAAAGAAATCCATGGTCCAATTTGTGACCCACAAAGTGTAAAACCCACGTCACACTAAACCATTTTCCTGTGACATCCATTCTAATGTAGAAATACCTGAACTTCTGTACACAAAGAACACGACAACTCCTCCTACCCCCTCGCACAACATCATGTGTTTGTCTGTGTGTGTACGCCCCCCCGCCCCCGCAAGTTTCCATCCCACCTGCCACTATCTATAACCTCTGCATGGCTGACGCGCACACGCTCAACCTTTTGGACAGCCTCTGCATTCACTGCATTGCATTGCAGTGTCAGGCTCTCTCACACACTGTGTTTGGCAACAAATACAGTCATGAGACATAACTTTCTCTCTCTCAAACACACACACAAACAAAGACACAATAATTATTTCAAATATAATATCATCGCCAGTTTGATGTCCATTGCGCTCACACTCAAAAACCTACACACACTCACATTCACACACACACACACACATTCCAAATGACAACCAATGTCTTGTATTGGTTGTGTCCATGCCTGGATCAATCTTTTCCAGTGTGACCAAGCTACACACAGGGTGACACCATCGGCTCCTATTCAAGCTCTCTGGGTATTCCTTTTTGCAGCCGAGCGACAACAAATGTGCAGAGTAATGCGATCCATGGGAACGCACCTCGTTGGATCAGGGCTCGGTCTCTCAGGGTGCACTGTTCTGTCTTGTTGTAATAAAAATTAAAGGGAGTTTGGTTTCCACCCAGTGGAGCGGAGTCCCTTGTGATTTCGATAAGTGTTTTTCAACCGGGGCAGATGTAACCGGGGTCATCGAGTTCTTCTTGATCCAGGCAAAAATACAACAACACAACCAAAATGAAAAACGACACAAGTTGAAACTTGCAAAATAACGTGAGCTGCAACATTCAGAAACCTGCCAGTGTTAAATAATATGATGGCATGCAACTATATAATATAATAATGTAAAGTTTGGCTTTAGCAGCTAAATGTCGGTGGGCCCCAAGCTTGGGTTTTATTGCAAATCCATTTTTTTTTTTTACTTCAGAACTACCCTTTCTATTCTTTGTCAAATGTGTCTCGGTTACATAGGTCAATTAGGGACAGGGAACTCACTTTCTCCAGCATAAGCCAGCTGGCATTATAAGAACCTAAAATCTCCCTTCCTCTATTGCAAAATTAGCCATAGAGATAGGCAACAATTTTACTAATAGTACTATTTCAACACAACACTTTGCAACAAGCAGTGACTCTGTGTACCAAGGGCAAATTCTTGAATTATACTGCAATGGGCACAAAGGTGAGCTGAGCTCATCTGAGCCTGCGGTCAACTAATGCATTAATCACCACAATTTAGACCAGGCCATACAATCTAATCTAATCTGCCATATGTGACACACATTGATAAAACTAGATTAACACCAGAAACCATGGTTAGGGCTGATCACACCTTGGATAATGCAGTCAGCACAGTAAATAACAAAAGCGTGTTTGTTTTGGGCATGTAGGAACAAATAGTTGTGTTTTGGGCTTGGGGAGGTGGTGAACGGGTGAACGGGTTCCTCTTAAAATGTATTAAAGTGTCTATAAGTGAGGGAGAAAATCATGAGGTGCATGTGTGATCATGAATAAATATTGGAGCAAATATCTGCATGTCTCCAGTGATTCAGCGGTTCCAATCAGACACAAAGATTAGCATTCAGACATGTGTGTATATATACTGCATATGCACACTGTAGGCTTCATGGTATGTGTGCACAGCTATAACAGGAACATATAGATGCAAGGCGTCCTGCCAGAGCACAGGACACTTCGCAAATAAAGACCAGAGTGAGAGATTTTGAGAGAAACCGCAGTTAGAAAGGCGGCAACCTCTGGCTAGGTTGTGTGAGTTTGTTCTACCACACACGAGGAATCTTCTGTATGCTCCCATTTAGCAGCAGGGCTGCATGGGGGTCCACATTAGAAAACAACTTTCAAATGGTCACTTTGAACCACCTTCAATGATGGTCAGAAGGTTGGTCACTTTGAGCTGACAGCAGATTACAAGAACATGAGAAGGTTAAAAGACCAGTTTGACCAGATACAGTTGCAATTCACACCCACAAACAAACACATACACACACACAAACAAATGTGAGGGCTCTGTACTTTGTGCTAAATGTTTTTTTATGTAAACATTTCCTGCATTTCACTGGTAACATTTTGAACACCACACATTTATACTGCCATAAATGCTTTATAGGCTAGTTTTGTTTTTTCAACATATTTATTACCCACAAGTTCAATATAGAGTATCATATAACACCTGTTAAAGTGTACATATTTTCTTGTGTATGTAAAGTGAACTCATCCAGTGACCCAGGCTCTACAGGGATACTGGGACAGTGTTCTTGTTTATATACCACATGCACATTAAGTGTGGGATGCTCAGTGTGTGTGTGTGTGTGTGTATGTGTGTGTGTGTGTGTGAGACAGAGATAGATAGATAGATGCCTTTTATGCCATTATATGTCAAATACAACAAAATTGCGAGAGCCCTTACCAAGAGTTACCAAGAAAACATACACACACACACACATCACTCATAAGAACAATAAAAAAGGGCATTTAAAGTGCATTTATGAATAGAAGAAGTTGTATAATTTGTAAAATAGTAGAGTAATATTTAAAATAAATACGGTGGTTAAACGTCACGTCACTGTGTGTTTGTCGCATGAGAGCGTCTTAAGCTCAGTATGTGTGTTGTGTGCGTGTGAGGATGACGCGTGAGTAAAGGCACTATGCCCCGCCCCCCGAGGGTGTGGTGAACATGGGGCAAAATGGCACGTTGAAAAAGGGGCGGTGTTTTCCCGATAATTACTCCCCCCCCCCCCCCCCCCCCCCCCCTCCCCCCCCCCCCCTCTGCCTCCACGTCTCCTCACTCCATCAAACAAACCGACCACGATTCCTTCCGATACCTCTCAGGAAAACCGCTCTTTTCGTTTTAGATTCGAATTTTTCCGCGTTTTTTTCCCCCAAACTCGGAGCCAAGAGACGAGCTCATCTGCTATGGCAAAGGGAGAAGAACGAGAACAATCCTCCAACGCCAGTTTATTGAATAAACCGGTCGGCTCGGATGGAAAGGTGGGTTCATTCATTTCAACGTTTTAGCCCTTAGCGTATTTGTTAGCTCTGTTTTTATTGGAGAGAATCCCAGCGGATCAGGCGAGAGGACGAGGAAACGATATATATATATGTTGGATCTTTGAATGAACTGAGCAGCGCAACGCTGAAGTGACATATTGAAAGAGTGACTGGGAGCAGTTGCCTTTCTCATTGTCATATTTCTACACAGGAGTAGACCCAGTAAATGTCCCAATTGAATATAAAAAAAACATTCAAATTAAAGAAACTAGAAAATATATATGTTTTTTTATCGATAAATTCTCGTTTTCACCCTCCATTTACATGGTGTTCTTCAAATCGTTGAAATATAAGAACAGGCTTTGTGCTGCGTTTGGCACGGTTTATTAACACAATTAAGCATTTGATTTTCTTTATAAGCTATAATAACAGAGGGGGTTTCCGGTACATTCATGACCCCATCCACGCTGAGATAAATATAAATCGGAAAACGCCTCTCTTCTCATATTTAGACACGGGTATTTGTCATTTACAGAATGCCGTTTCTGATTTTAAAAGGCTAGAAGTGAAAATGGAAATGTAATGAGATCAAATCTGCTGTAGGGAGTCACCCACCACTAAATACACGCATCAATCACATGTTGAAAGGTTAATCTCAGGCTGCGTTCAGGGGCTTTTCTCAAGCCTGAAGCCCCAGCTCAGAAAAGTCCAGCTCTATTACAATTTCACATGTGCACCTACGTGTTTGTTTCGGATATTGTGTCACAACCCAGTAGTAGTAAAGCTGGGGTGAAGAAACGAGACATTCAGGATCTTCATTGACATAGTGTGAAATGATTTAAGCGATCATTTTCCTTGTTTTATTAATTATTAGTTTTTACTTCCTTCCTTCCTCCGTCTTCAGAGTCGCCTCGCTTGTCAAAAGAAATCTCCACACAATTTGGTATTTGGTATCGCATTTCTGATCAGTAGCCCTATTTCTAATGTCAGTGAATGCAGCAGGAACTCCTGACCAATGTGATGTGTGGGATACACCAGGAAATCTCAAAAAATATATTCTACTTTCTTTCAATATTTCTGTTTTTGTAAGTGTAGGGTCTTTATGTGTCCAAGTGCAACTAAAATGCAAAATACCACCTTGTATTTAGAGTATTTACACACTTACACTTACTTATTATTACTGCGAAGATGTGGTTTTGTGTGTGAGGCTGTGTTACAGGTTGTGTGAGGTTTACAAAACACTGTTGGCTTTCCTGTTTAAAAGTATGAGGTGGAATTTGGAACTTTATTTCTTTCCCTATCAAACTCTACTGTAGCTGATGAAAATATAGGATCCAAGTGGAATAATAAGAGATGACTAATTCTATTGAAACCACTTAAGCAGAGAGTGGCACAGGTGACAGTCACATTCCTGAGATGGTTGCACACTGAATGTACTGTATATTTAAATCTAGGTAGGGCGAAAATGTTATGCAAAGGAGTAAAACAGGTGTAGTTGAATGAATGAAGAGGATTATGTCTTCCAGGATGCACTGTGAGTCAGAGATGGTGTGACTGGGGGCCTTAGTCAGAAGTAGAGGCTCTTGAGTGTCCACTATTCATTTGGATTATGGCTGTAAAATAAAAGCCTGGGGAAATGTAAGAACATCACATGGTGGGGTCAAGTTTGGTCCCCGAGCCCACCGCCAACGGAGACATGACCTAAATCCCCCCATCTGTCTGCAGTCACCACACTTTGAATGACTGCTTCTGTGTGTTGTAGGTGCCGGTGTCTCATTTCAGCCAAGTGTTGTCACCTAAACAAAGGGCGCAGTAGGGTGTATCAACACAACAGAGGCCGGCCTATTCGGCGGTGGGGGGACGCGGTGTGTGTTACGTTTTGCGCCGTGGTCCGATCTAAAACGGAGCGGTGCCTGTTTTTCTTCGCGCGAATAGCCGCTGAAATGCGCCTGCGGGTCAATTTGTTTTCGAAGACTGATGCTAAAACTGTTGAAGTGGGCAGATTGGGCAGTGCCGAACACAAACTGTTGATTGGTCAGTGAGTAGGGTGTGTATGTGTGTGTGTTTTTTTTCCCCCTTTTACCCCTCAGTCTGCCACAGTGGTCAGAGCGCTGGTCGCACTGGCAGCCGTCCATTGGACCGTTAAGTCCACTCAGGCTGCCGCCAAGGTGCCGTCGACCCCGGCTTTTGATGTGCGTGACACCATAATGTTGTCGTGCCCTGGCACTAATCGACCCGGTGATTTGTGTCACCCTTTACGGTTGCTGGGAGTCCGTCTCTTGAGGAAAAATTATGACATCTACGTCGAGGTCGCAGGCGGAGGAGAATGGGCTCTTGTTCGAAAAACCAAGGGTTTCTTGTTTCCACGCCGGCTCATACGCTTCATGATGGTTAACGTTCTGACAGCCACACTTTCTGGCTCCTAAACACTTGGGCGATTTAAGAATTGAGGCCACATTCCAAGACACAAGTTACTGTGTTAATCGGACAGAGAAATAGGCCGGGAGTGAAGATTGATGGAGCCACAGGCAGAGGATAAAATTGTTCAGACAGAAACGGTGACACTGTGTGTGTTTTCTAATCCAGGGGGGTATACTGTTTCATAGTATGCTCTTGTATCACACACACACACACATACACACACACATGTTGTTAAGGTTTAACTGCTGTCATGCATTTTGCTGATATAGCCCTTCATTTAATTATGTGCATAAGGGGATATACAATAAGCTAGGCAGTTGTTTTTTTTTTCTTTTTCAGTAGATCTCCCGTCTACACTTTTGTAAATGATCCATTATAATGTCTTTCTTTGTTTGGGTTAATGTGATCGTTTACGGTTTCCGTGACAAACTGTGTGTGTGTTTTCCGTTGTTTTGTTGTGTTTCCACAGCCGGAGCAAAGAAACAGGCTGTCAATCTGCAACAAGTTGTGCTATGCAATTGGCGGCGCACCCTACCAGATCACTGGATGTGCCCTGGGCTTCTTTTTGCAGATTTATCTACTGGATGTTGCCCAGGTGAGTCGCTTGTTATTATTTGGGGGGAAAAAAAACACTAGTGGATCCACTAATATCCTTTTCTACACTTGACTTGGCATTTAATGACATTTAAGCAGCGCACGACCCCTCCCGTGTCCTCAGATTAGCTGTTTTTCATAAAAGCAGATACAGGACAATGATTCTGGAGGTTCTGGAAATGGTTTCTCTTATTGACACCATGAGCGGGCTCCACTGTATGGGAAAAAGTTCATAGAGATTTGATCTGAAAGATGCAGAGGAGGAGGAGCAGCAGCAGCAGCAGCAGCAGCAGGAGGAGGAGGGGGGCGATGGTAGCATTATGAGGAGCGGCTCGCTTTAATAGGCTCGGACACTAATCCGATGGTGGTCAACGGCCTCCCAGGGTTTAGCTTTGTCTGGCCGACTGGATTGTTGACTGAGAGTCTATTAAGGCGACGCAGCGTGGTGCAAATTGTACAGTCGGGGACAAATTTGTCTTCCTGCTGGACACTGCTGCATGAACAGTAGCGATGCTGAGCTGCCAAGTGTCGCCGCATTTTGCCTATTCTCCTTAGGTTGCCCCTCCGGTCAGTGTACATGGCTTGAAGTCATATTTTCATGGTATCGGAGGGGCTGATTTTCCTTCTTTTTTGTTTTACTGTCAAGGTTGCACTAATCCTTCTCTCCTTTCTTTCTTTTCACAGCTGGATCCCTTCTATGCTTCCATCATCTTGTTTGTGGGCCGAGCGTGGGACGCAGTGACCGACCCCACAGTGGGATTCCTGGTCTCCCGGACCCCATGGACACGTTTCGGTCGCATGTTGCCCTGGTAGGTCTACGCGGCATTTTCGTCCGGTTTGGCTTGAGGCATACCACACAACTACATTTGAAAGTCGCGTAGTTTGGTCAAATTTCATCTTGGGCACGGTGCCTTTAGCTGCAATATATGTCAGAGCGCGGGATGGAAGATTTCCAGTCACACACTGTACATGTGTCCGTGTTTGGGGGCGGGGCCTTTGTGACTGGACTCATCAGCGTGGTCTCCCATGGGCAGTTAATATAGGTCATGCTACTGCAATTACTGCACTACACACATGTGTAAATGTCCATTCAAGCTCCCTGTCCCTTGCACACAATCACAAGATACACACACACACACACACACACACACACACACAACTACTGCTAGGCATGCTTGCAATAAAATAGGCTGGGTCAGGAAGTTCTGCAGCCATTATTTATTTGCATCTCTCACCGTGAGGCCTCTGGCATGGCTTTGACAAATATAACTGCTGCCTGCTACCGAGTTGGCTTCATCAAGGAAGCTCAAGAAAACACGTTTTCAGAAGGAATTCCTCTGTTGGACTTGAACACAGCGTGGCTCTGTGTGCGATTACACACTTCATTTATTTGGCTGCTGATTCCTTCATACGAATGAACCACTTGAAATATTTTTTTAAAAACATGCGCAGCATCTTTGGGGAATTTCAGTTTGATACGTGCAGTGTCTCTCTGAGAGGAGCACGATGAATGTGGAACCGCTGTGTTGGGCAGTAAGCCTCAGGCCATTTACACAGAACGGTAACTGACCCTTTCCCCTCCCCCGCGTCTCTGCCACTGAACTTCGAAAGCGACCTAAATTTACATTTTTATTGAGTTATACATCTTCATATTGGCATGTAAAATGAGTCCTAGGTTCCTCATCTATGGCACATAGCTGACCCTCCTGTAACTCTTGGTCCATGTGCCAGAGGTATAATTCACATGGTTATGTGAGATAAATGAGGTGTAGGGTGTCTGTGTGAGCCGCCTGCCAGCCAGTTGTCAGCACTGAAGACGTTTCGGAGCGACTGTGCCTTCAGTTTGAGGTCCTTGCGTTCCCTGATGGGGTGATCGCCACAGGAAATGGGCCAGCGGAAGGCCAAAAGAGGTCACCAATGCGACCACTCATCTGAGCCACACACAGACACGGGGCACAGTGTTACACCAGCTTATTTGCTCCCTTGTCTGCATGGTGGAATATATCGTACGATTTCCCTCGTTGCACATCAAACCCCTGAGCACAAAGGATCTCGGTTTGGTGATGAGCGCAGCGGGGCACGATTCCCTGGTTTCCTGTCTTAATATCCCCCTGTGGGAGCACCTGCATAATGGATTTAGCATCATGATGGTTAGCAGTTCCTGTTATGTGCCGGAATCGGTAACGAAAGGAAATGAGTAAGATATGCTGTTCAATGACGATAACGGCTTTTGCAACACATCACCAGCAGCATTTGGGGTTGTGATTATTCCTTTCCACAACTCAAGTACCGTCTGTTGTTTTCTGACATCACTCAGAGTCTCCGTGAGGGCATGCACCAAACGTGATTCATCTTGTTCATCTTTTATCAGAGATAGGGTGTGGTGGTGTGTGTGTGTGTGTGTGTGTGTGTGTGGTGGGGGGGG
>JAFBJU010000468.1:155447-305683 GCA_016785305.1 Colistium nudipinnis
GTGGGGGGGGGGGGGGGGGGGGGGGGGCGTGGGCAGAAAGGAGAATAATGGAGGAATGAGTGGCATGTTGGGTCACATTAATCTCCGTTCTGAGTTATGTGAGGAGATGAGGGAGGGAACATCTCTGTGTCTAGGAAGTGGGGGAGGGGAGAGGATTCTAGCCAGCTTCTCATTGGTCCAGCCCACAACACACCACCGTTCTCGACCAATGGCGACGGCCCAAAAGGCTCAGTCAGGGTTTGCAAAGAGTGGCGGAGGAATTTGCGGGGGTTATTATAGTTCAAGATGTGGTCGCACTGTTGCTGCAGAGCAACGGCAAGTGACACTGCAGGTTTGAGCCATTCCGTCAAATATGCATTTAAAAAAAAATCTGGGTCAAGTTGACTGAAGGTTAAGACGTGGGTGTTCCCATTCATATCTTATACATTTTTTGAACACTAACCCTTTTCTCAAATTACTGTTTGAGCATCAACGTTTTAGTTTATTTAGCAAAAGTTCCTTTTGCCTCACATGACCTTATGACCGGTGCCAGAGAGGTAACTTCAGCTTTCGCGGCTGACGCCTGTTGTCGGGAACCCTCAAGTCAGCCCTCCCCCAGCACGGCTATATCAGAATAGATTTAAATATGATTCCACAAAGGGGAACTGGGCAGTTCTTTTATGGCCTTTGGTGTCACTGCAGTCCCACAGGCTCAATTCACAGTCTCAGCTTGGCTCTACAGACGGTTTTAAAAACGGAGCACGCTCTCAAAAAAACTAGGTGGGTCTGATCTGAGCACAGCAAAAGCACAGCACAGCACAGCACAGCACATGCAATCCTAATTTTACTGTCACCGCTAGATTAAAAAAAACAAAGAAAAAACATCTGCTTTAACTTGCCTACCACTCCTTGCACACTCCCAGTTATGTGGAGCCATTTTCCACCAAAGTACGGTTAATTGCGTGAGCTCATTGAAGGCGGCCACTCCACTTTTGTGCGGAGGATAATCGGCCAGTCTGCAGTGAAGCAGGACGGTGCCTGGTGGCATGCACACTGCTACATCTCTTGCGAGACATACATGGCCCACAATCTCACATCCACTCTGATGAGGAAGAGTCATCTGATGGATTCGTATTTAGCAGGACAAAGGAGAAGTAGAAGTACTGGGCTGCTTCCTGCTCTACAAACCATTTTTATTTATTTTAGATTTTTTTTATTTCCTGCACATATCACCATCTCGTATCTGATTGGCTAGCACCGATATGACCATGGGAGGAAGTTGAACAGAGTCCGGGAAGTGACCAACCGAAATTCCAACCAGACAGGACTTCTTTTCCTTCCTTCTCGCTCATTCCGCCCTCAAATGACCTCATGGTGGAGACCGGCACAATGTTCCAGAAAATTACTCATCTCATGAACATTTACAGCGCTTCTTTTCTCCACTCGCGCACACACAAACATCCTTGATTTTCACTATTTGTGTGCAACAGTGTCATTCATTCAGAAATCCACCCATTGTTATATCATCGGATAATTAAAAAAGCAACTCGTCTGAAGAAACGCTGCGTAAAGAGTGGCCTCCTCTTTTTCACGATTCACCTTTACATGCACTGATGCTCGCTCTCTTTCTATCTCCTCTCTCTCCCTGTGCAGGATCCTGTTCTCCACCCCTCTGGCTGTGCTTTCCTATTTCCTCATTTGGTACGTTCCTCCCTTTGAGGACAACAAAGTCATCTGGTACCTTTTCTTCTACTGCCTCTTCCAGACCCTTCAGACTGTGAGTACCACACCCGCACAGACACACACACACACACACACACACACACACACCCACACTCTCTGCCAGCCAACATCCACCTGTTCCGTATGTGCGGCGTCGTATCCCGTTTCAATTTTTACAGTTTCCACTATTTCACACCCTCAGTGACTCCTGAATATACGTACTTTTGTCCAAATAAACCCCTCTACTTGGGTGAACCAAAGCATTAACCACATTTCTCCTCTCTCTCTCTCTCTCTGTTCCATCAGTGCTTCCATGTGCCGTACTCTGCCCTCACCATGTTCATCAGCTCGGAGCAGAAAGAGCGAGACTCTGCCACCGCCTACAGTGAGTGTGGCAGTTGCCATGTGAAGTTGCTATTTTTCTCAAACCAATTTCCTCCCCGTCCCCAGTGACCAAATGTCTCCTCCGCACACAGGGATGACGGTGGAGGTGTTGGGCACTCTGCTCGGTACAGCGGTGCAGGGCCAGATAGTGGGCGCGGCCAACGCGCCCTGCCTCCCGGGCCCCGCCGAACTCATGGCCGGCCTGAATCACTCTACGATGTCATCGAGTGGGCTCAACGACACCGAACCTGTCATTTCCCTGGAGCACACGGTAAACGATCTGGCAACAAGTGTTTACCGACGGGAATTGATGAGGTAAAAACTGGTGCTACAAAACAGGAGTTTTCCTAATTATCCCCTTTTTTTTTCGCTCTTCCTCTGCAGAGAACGGCCTACATGATCGCCTCTGGTGTCATCTGCAGCATCTATGTCCTCTGCGCCGTTGTCCTCTTCTTCGGCGTGAAAGAGCAAAAAGGTGCAAGAGCATTCATTCAAGCTTTCAGTGATCACGTTCGAAATCAAAGGTCATTCGTTGTTTTTTTCAGATGTTCATAGCCGCCGTTTTAAGCGCGTGCAGTGAATCAAAAATCAATCAATCAAATCAAAAAAGTTCTTCTCCCGTCATGTGACAGAGCTGTTAACTGAGGGGTCTGCTCTTGTCCAATAGGAACACAGGGTTAACGCTCTTTTTGGTTCGTGTACAAGCCTCATTACCATTTGTCCACAAAAGGAAGAGCCTGAGAAACTGCCAGAGAAACACAAACCCTAAACCAACGACCGAAGGAGAAAAAACATGAATTTAAATCCTTGTCCTAATTCTGTCCCATTTTCTCTCTTTCAGACTCGTGTCGTCCCAGGTCAGAGCCCATGTCTTTCTTTCAAGGTATTAAGCTGGTGATGGGGCACGGACCGTACGCCAAACTGGTCATGGTCTTCCTCTTTACCTCACTGGGTTTCATGGTGCGTATAGTCCCATTTTTTGGGGTCACGACCTGAGGTGTTTTTCTGTGTTTGTTTAGACTGTTAATCTTTTGTTTTTTTGTGGTTTATCTCTCCACAGCTCCTTGAGGGGAACTTCGCTCTGTTCTGCAGCTCTACATTAGGCTTCAGGAACGACTTCCAAAATATTCTACTAGTCATCATGGTGAGCACACTCTCTCTCTCTTTCCTCCACACACACAAACACACACACACACACACACGGATGACATTTTCAAACACAGAGAAAAGGTGAACCATTCCCATGGCGACGACCGCATTTCTCTCATCCAGTGAAATGGCAGCCTATTTGTGCCGACTATGTTAAGCCATTAGCTTCAGGGTACAGACAAAAGCTTGGCTCCCTCGGCCAACACATAAATTGTGTACAGTTACAAAGCCACTCTGGACTGGTGTCTCCTCGTTGCCCATTTCCATGATGTGCGAGTCCACCGTGACACCTCCGCCAGAATGGCATCGCGTTCCCACAGACGGCAAGGGAGCAGGAGTCGCTCCTCCGTTCCCAATCACAGCCTCGTTTTTTTTTTTTTTTTAAACATAAAACATGCATCCAGACAAAAATTTCACACATCCAAGAATCCCTCAGCCTTTTCGGCGCGACAGGGTTTTAAACCCACCACATCAAATATGAGCCTACAGTAGCACGCACAGCAGAGCGGTACGAGGTGAGAAATTACAGGTTAAAGAGGTTGCAAAGATTACACATTTCTTATCCTCGACTCTGTGGAAAGGATTACGGAGCCGAGGCAGTGACCTTTTTAGTCCAAGTCCATTTATTAAGTGAAATTACATTTTACAGGCTTCAAGGCCAAGGTTCCAGAGAAACGTTCCCTTATGAAGTTACCCCTTAATCCCCATTTAGAGATCCTAATCCTCACCTTCAGTGATTTGACGAGACGGCACTCTACTCTGAGAAGTTCGGCTCTCATTGGAACCTAGATAAGTTACACAAATCAAACTAAAGGGCATTATACAAGTAAACTGTGAAAGGTCAAATTGAAGGAAACATTGTGCGAGAGCAGCGACGAGTTTGTCGCATGGCAACGTGCCCTTTTTTTTTTTTTTTGCAACCGTGAGGCATGTTGCGGGAAGCATGCTGTGGCACATTGTTCATGGCAAGCCAACACATTTTCATGGGCTGGAGAAGCCATGTTTCATCCATTCAGCAGGAAAACAAGGGGATTCATTTGCGCAGTTTGCTTGACGAGGACCATTTATAGGCACATTGCGGCCGCTGCTGTGGCCTAGACTCTGTTCAAGGATGCCACCGATGCGGCACGAGTTGAAAGAGAAATCTGGAAGGTGCGAGTCGCGAGGAAATAAATGAATGTTTTATGTCTCCACAGTGAAAAACCACACTGGGGACTTTTTTTTTTTTTTTTTAACTACAGACACTTGTGAGGTAATGTGTGGGCGGTTAGTCTCTCAGTTCCGCTTTTCACTTTCACTTCTATCCGTAAAACGTGGTCTCACTGTTATCTGTGTTATCTTTACTTTCGTCAAACATTGGGATCGGAGGTCATACTGATCCGCCCCCCCCTTAGAGTTGTTGGGATGAGCCCCCATGAGGAATTATGCACCAGATTGGGCTCAATTTTGTTTTGGGAAGAGCTGCAGGATCCGTGTCTTCTTCTCCACCGTCACTGTTGTGTTTGGGAAGTCTGAGTGGAATTTTGAGATTTTTTGTCCACGTGTATTTGAAAACAAAACAGCAGGTTAACCAGTATTTAAATGTTTTGGGGTTTTTTTCCCCACAGCTTTCCGCCACTCTGACCATTCCCTTCTGGCAGTGGTTTCTTACGCGCTTTGGGAAAAAGACGGCGGTTTACATCGGCACCTTGGTAAGACCCACAATCAATGTCACGGACACCGCTTCCGTGTCATATAAAAACTGTCGGATGGAAAGTTATTAGAGTGCCAGTCAACAAGTTGTAAAACAAAAAAATAAGAAACGGCTCCAGAGCCATGAAGTGGTTTGCGAAACACGTCTCTGATGGGCAACTGATCCGGCGTGCTGTGCGGGTCTTATATGAATCTGTTCTTTTTCAGGCGGTGGTCCCCTTCTTGATTCTGGTGGTGTGTATGAAGAGTAACCTGATTGTCACCTACATCGTCTCCTTTGCCGCCGGGGTCAGTGTGGCCGCAGCCTTCCTGCTGCCTTGGTAAGTCCCTTAGCTTTAACATGCAGCATCGTCCGGTGTGTAGGTTTAATACCAATGTGGACTCCGGGCTCTTTTTACTTTTTTTTTTTCTCCCCCTCAGGTCCATGCTGCCCGATGTCGTCGACGATTTCCAAGTTCAGAACCCGACCTCCACCGGCCACGAGGCACTCTTTTATTCCTTCTACGTGTTCTTCACCAAGTTCGCCTCTGGAGTCTCGCTTGGCATCTCCACTCTCAGTTTAGAGTAGGTTCTCGCATGATCTTTTGCCATTACATGTCACGTGTTTTTTTTATTCTTTAAGCCAATATACTGGGACGTAATAATGAAAAAAGGCTAATCCAAATCTCCCGGCTCCCAAATCCCACTTCAAAGCGAGGAATCCCTTTGATTAAATACAGTAAGGCCAGTGCGTGTGTGTGACGTCTTCACGCAACACAAGACTGACGGATTCTACTGCAGCGATGGCCTTTTGATCAGGGATTTGGGACGGGGGGGGGGGCATTTAGCCTCGCATCAAGCATCGTATGCTTTAATCCGTTCCTTGTGTCTTCAGTTTTGCCGGTTACATCAGCAGAGGCTGCTCTCAACCGGAGGAAGTGCACATAACGCTGAAAGTGCTGGTTTCCGCCGCGCCGATAGTTCTCATCATCATCGGCCTGGGAATGCTGTACTGGTATCCCATTGACGAGGAGAGAAGGCAAGGCAACCGCAAACTGCTCCAGGAAATGAGGTAAGATGCCGATTGAAATCCTTTGTTTGTGCATCTGACAAACCAAACTCCAATTGAAGACGCAACTTTTTTTTTCTTTTTTTCTTCTGGCAGAGACAGCGAAACGGATTCAGAGACGGAACCGGCGGAGCTGGCCAACGTGGTCTAGGACCTTTAAGTCGAACCGGTGGACCAATCGGGGTGATCGACGACGAGCATTTTGCACTGGGCAGGACCAACGGATCCGGGTGCCTGTCGGATCATACAGACACTGCTTCGCCCAATCACAGTGCTGCTGCTGCTCCGCATCATCAAAACTTCTGTGTGTCAAAAGTGTTTTGCTCGGTTCACAAAAAGCCTTACTTTTTTTTTTCGGAATAACTTCCGAGCACTGTGGCAAAGTCGTCAAAATTGCACTTAGCAAAACACAAATGTGATGATGTGGGGGATTATGTTTTTTGTCACCATTGCCATTATTTGTGCTACTTGCTCGAAATGAACAGTTTCTGTTCCATCACTTGCGACGCACATTGATGGCCTTCAGCACTGAGCTGCAAACAACGTTGTAGTTCATGAGATGTAAACTTGAACCAACAGTGAGAACGCCTTAATTTTGGCCCTGTTTTTTGGGTAACAGTACATTTTTGTAATTTTACAACTTTCTTCTCGCAGTTAACTGAAACCAGTCAGCAAGTTTTCCATCTCATTCCTGTGCCACTGTTTTTTTTTTTCTTTTTTAAGAAAAGGTAATGTGATGTCGGAACAAGTGGCCAGACAGAATCAGCTGTGAATTGCTCTCTGAAGTTCCCCCACCATAATACTGAAACCACTACAGTAGTAAACAATGTTAATTTGCACACATAACAACAATGCTTATTCAGCAATTAATAAATGTACCTTTTATTTATAGGAGAGCTACTGAAGACAGGAAAACATTTTCTCTAAATGTTTGTAATTTCCTCTATTGAGCAAAACGCAGTGACCACAACTGCTACTAATTATTTAAATATTTATTAGTTTCAATTTGACTGTTTTGAATGCTGGAAGGTCTTCTGAAAGCTTCCCACAGTATTTAAGGTTATTGTTCAACCAAATGACAGATGAGCAAAATTACGCAGGACTCAAGTTTTATAACATTTACACACCTTTTTAATGCACATTGCCATCACTAGTGTCTTTGCTACGCATGCATTCGAAAAGGGAAGCATATAATAGTTGAAAAAAGAAGATTGGAAGGTGTGGAAGTAAACTTGTAGTCTCCCTTTGTTTGTTGTGTGTTATGTTTGTGTATGTATTTGTATATACTGTATATGTGAACAAACCAGGATGCTTTGTGATGTGAATGAAAATGCGGATTTACATATTTATATCTGTTGATATGGAAATGTGTGCAGTCACATATGTTATACATAGTGTTACATCATCGACGTGTTGTGTCTGACAACTGAATTGCAAATGTGAAAATGTTACTGGATGCTGTAAATGCCAACACAGTCTCAGTTTCACCTGTTAGAATTGCACATCCCATAAATGCCATCTTGTTTTATTATATCTGTTCTGTCTTTTTATGGTTGTGTGAGTGAACTTTCCTCATGACTCTTGAGGCTGTAGCCAAATGTGTGCGTGTTCATCCCACTGGGGCACACAGAAGTCTTGTGCACCTTCCTCTTGTGCATATGTAGATATTGAATGTAAACCTGTAAATATCTTTGATATTTGTGGCGGCCAGTGAAACGAACCGATCTACATTGTACAGTAGTTAAAAAAGTGATGAGATTTAAATAGATGTTGATAATAAATACTAATTGATAAGTGTACTGCCAGCATTATTATCAAGTCCTGATTCCCCCGAAGGTCATGACATACTAATTAAAGGTATTAGCCTAAAATGGCATGATGACCGAAATTAGATTTACTAAATATACATAACCCATCCTGGTTTCAGTAGCTCGTCAGCTTTTGAAGAACAGTTGGTCATTTATTGTGCACCACTGACACCTAGTGTACATTTTAAATAAACACAATAACATGAAAATACTAACTTGAAGCTTGTTGCAAATTCGTATTATAGTTTGCATTTTCAAACTCTTCTAATATAAACAATAATCATTTAAGATTATGCTCAGGAGTGCTCAGGAGACGAACTTTAAGTTAAAACTTGTTTATACTGTTGGTCAGTGCCACCCCGTGGCCTGACGCCCTCAGTCAATCACTTTCTCTCACAAACAGAAACTCTTCCATCTGATTACCATTATCAGGTGGTGATCACAAGACTAATTATGCCTAGACTTATTCAAATAAGATACAACAATGCAAACCCCCACAAGTTAGCACAGATCAAGCCAGACACCCAAGAGTCTAAGTTAAAACAATGCTTTCCACAAACTATGACTATCCACCCTTGACAGGATTGCACTACAGAACATCTGGATTAAATCTAATACAAGTTAAACACCGTCGATATGAGAAAACATCTCAAAAGAACACGCCGAAAAACAGAAAGAAAGACAGACATCAATCAAACAAGGCGTCTCTTACAACGGTATGACAACAAAACCATTTTTCACCGTTTATCTCTGCAAATCAGTATATCCCTCGCCCCTTCAATGTCATCAAATAATATTTCAACGTATTTTATTTATAGATAATGGTTTTGAATTAACTTTTGACATTGACATAAAGTTTGAATAATAATCAGTTTGAGAGTTATCTGCAGCTTTAACACGCCTTCTTGAAAACTCACAAAAAAGTCTTAAAGATAGGTATTACGGTTATTAATATTAATGGTGTAAATAATGAATCAATTAAATATCTTAATCGCCCTACATTAATGCTTTTAATTTGAAGGGAGGAGAGTCAAGCAAATACTACCGGAAGTGTTTAACCGTGTTAGCATCATGGTTAGCATACAGCGGCTAGTCTAAGCACCAACATTTTCTCACTGAATTCTGGTTCTTCGTGCTCCATGTTTGACATATACTGCGACATTAGCTGCACAATCACGTAAAGTAAAACAAATACCTCTCCCAAGGTGACGTTTCTTCTCCTTCCATGGACTGAACTCCTCCGTTAGCTGTCCCCCGCCGCTGCGCTGTGTTGAGCCGAGCTGGACATGGCGGCGAAATCTCCGGCACAAGGCTTCCAAAACAAGACCCGTGTGGCCATCCTTGCCGAGCTGGACAAGGAGAAGAGGCGGCTGCTGCAGAGCCAGTCCATGAACAGTCCCGGGGCCAACATCCCGCTGTCCTCCAGGAGCAGCCTGAAGGACGTGAGGGACAGCGCCGAGCAGCAGCACATCGCCGCCCAGCAGAAGGCCGCCTTGCAGCACGCACACGTCCACTCCTCCGGCTTCTTCATCACCCAGGACTCCTCGTTCGGGAACCTCATCCTCCCGGTGATCCCCCGACTCGAACCCGACCTATGACTCTCGGTCGGCCCCGATAAACACCGGCCCCCGGTGGACACTAGCGACAACTCACACCCAAACACCAGCCCTGTTGTTTGTTTCTATTTTTCTAGTTTTGCTGTCATGTTAACTTATGTTGATTCAGGCATCGAATGAGAATAATAAATGGTGTTTGAACGACTCAGTGTGGCTCAATTAGCAGATTACAGATTAATGATGGGAGATCTGGCATCTCAGCTTTTACCCAGGAAGAGTCCATAAACACCAAGTCCCCTTTAACGCACCTGAGATTCCTTATTAGCGTCTACCAGGCATGAGCGTCTTGTACTTCTGTTGAGGAAAATGATCTCCTTTTTGCAGAAGATGAGTGACCTATGTACATGATGATATTTCGACATTTTCTGTTGCAGGGGGCTCATGATTGAAGTAACTGAAAACAAGGCTTAACTAATTAAGTCAAAGCAGGGTAACAGAATTTGTATGCGCCAGTCCAAAGCATCAGCAGACTTTGTGTCGAATTCTCTCTTTCTCCAGGGAAACAATCCCGATAGAGTTCTGATTGTTGTTGCCATGGCAATTTGGTGATGACCCGTTTTTGTAATGGCAGCAGCATCTTGTAATACATTTCTCTCTTGAACATATCTGAGATTGAACTCCTTGAAATCACTTTAAGGTTAATGTTCCCCTTGGCCACTAAGAAATAACTCCGATATTCTATCACACTATATGGATCCACCCTAGATGCTGAGTTTGAATGTTTTTTAGAAACGGAAACAGTGGTTTATTGAAACCGTTTTAATGAAAAACCCTTCACATAATGGTGATGAACTTATATTTAACATTTGAGTTAAGTTAGTACATCACCCAGATAAAGTGAGACTGTTATGAACATGTTGTTGATGTTGCTCCGAGTTTGGTCATCGGATGCTTGTCTTTCCAATGAGCTGCACACTCATCCGATATCTGCAGGTCCACCTGGGAAAAGACGGACAAACATATTGTTGCAAAATGTATTATGTAAGGAAATGATTGTAATATGTCATTATCACACCAGAAACCTTGGACTTGTAACTTGTCATTAATAACAGGAATTCTGACTGAAATGTACCTGTAGCTTCTCCCAAACCTTCTTCTTAGGGTTGAGTCTGTCGTCTGCTTGTCCTGCCTGATATCCCTCCACAAAGACCCGTTCTCCGGCGACGAGCCCTCTGGAGGGTCAAGAGGCTCCACCCTCCTGGGCTCCCCTTCACTAGAAATCAGCCAATCGGGGACAGAGAAGAAATTAAAGGATCAGGCTGAGGGAATAGCTGTGTATGTTGTTACGGTCAAAAAAGGAATGGCACTCACATAGAGGCGCACAGCAGCATGGCTTGAGACTCGATCCCTCGCATCTTCTGAGGTTTCAGATTGCACAGCACCAGCACCATCCGGTCCTGCAGGGCCTCCTGGGAAACGTAGGCCACCAGCCCGCTCACCACTGTCCTCGGCTCCGCCTCCCCCACGTCAATCTTCTCTAGGAATAGCGAATCAGCTTCTGGATGCTAAGTGGAACAGAAAAACCCATGTGGACACAGAGGAAGAAGAGTTTTATACTGCTACACCCTCCCGGCAGAAACCTACCTTCTCCACACTGATGATCTTTCCCAATCTGATGTCCAATCTGGAGGGGGCCAGCTCATCATCCTTGTGCCCAGTTCATCTCATTCTTTGCTCTATGACTGCAGGAGAAGGAGAGTGCCCCACCAACCACCTCCACCAAGAAGAACAAGAAAGAATAAGCGGAAGACGCCTTTTAAGTAACTTCCAATGTTCAGAAGAACAAGCAGTGAAAATAAATAATAATAAAAAAAGTTATAACTCTCAACAATTTGAGATTCAACTAAAAGTTTATAGTTTGCCTAAGTGCTAAAGAGTTCTATAATTAAAAATATTACTATTATTAAACCAAGCTAGTGGACTGTGGTGTTAGCAGCATTATTTTGTCCTACCACACAAATGTCTTTATTTTGTTTTCATGTCCTGCATTAATGCGTTTTGTTTTTGTAATTATTGGACCATGTTAAATAAAAAATAATAATAATTGGAACCTCGTCTCTCCTTGCCTGTGGTTGCTGTACCCCAATAAAGCTTCAGGTCTCTCCCCTTAAGAACCTGCTTCAACCTCTCCTCACCAAGCACCTCCTGCAGAGAAAACACACAGACACCAACGCATGAGTTAAACCAGACCACAAGCTGCATATCAGTTACTGTGAGTTGGTGTGTGATTGCTTGTGTTTCCCACCTGGAGGTTCCTGGTGATGAGGTTGAACTTGTCCTCTGGACTCAGCTGAGCTGTCATGATGCAGGGCCTTCTGACAGAAGTTCAAGCATTAATATATTCAAAGATTATATATTAACATACTTCATACAGACCACTCTTTTAGAAAGACGGTCTAATCAAACTCCTATTACATAGGCAGTGCAACATCCTACAGATAAAGGAATGTATTACAAGATGTCATTATCACAACAGAAATTTGGACTCGAGTGTGTCGTCTGCTTTTCCTGCCGCATTTCCCTTCTTACTCCAGGTCACAATTCTGAGAATAACGGCCGAAATTGTTTTTCACATTCCGCACGTAGTAACTAACCTGTCATATTTTTCCTTGTACATACAGTTCAATAGCCAGTTATACTGATGATGATCATCATCACTATCACTACTACTATTAGTATCTCTTAATTAGCTCATACTCCAGGACTTGGCACATATACCGTACATTTAATTTCTGTAATCAATGGTCTCTTGTCTCGACACTCGATTGCTCTCACCTGGAGTGTGGATCGCAGATATGATGATCAGCTGTAGCTGATGTAAGACAGGTCCTCCCCGCCGGCCGGCTGCTGTCTCCCACTTCTCCTCGGTAGAATCCCGGATTTGAGGTGAGGCAGCGTTGTGAGATTTAGATATGTGTTATTGTGATGTTGTCCTCACGCAAGCTGAATGTGTAGCTATTAAATATAATGTGGTTTTAAACGAGAACAGGAGCGAGTCGACATCAGCTGCTGCACATGGTTGTGTTGCTAGTTAGCTACGTAGCCTTAGCCTTCGTGACAATCACTCTGTGTAACGTCACCCTTCTCAGTTAATGGTTTCTTCAAACCCTTTCAAATGTTAAATGTATGAATAAGCGGTTCATTTACCTGCTGTTAATGTTACTTAAACATCCAAATTTAGCATCTGGTGATTTCCAGGAATTTCATCTCTGATATGATCCAGAGTGAAATTGAATCCAAGCTGTAGTTGACTCAAATCAATGCTTGAACTGCTGTGTTCACAGTCAGAAGGTCCTGCATCATGGCAGATCAGCTGAGTCCAGAGGACAAGTTCAACCTCATCACCAGGAACCTCCAGGTAGGAGACACAAGCAATCACACACCTACTCACAGTGACTGATAAGCAGCTTCTGGTCTGGTTAAACTCTGTTTTTGTGTGTGTGTGTTGTGCAGGAGGTGCTTGGTGAGGACAAGCTGAAGCAGATTCTAAAGGAGAGAGATCTGAAGCTTTACTGGGGTACAGCAACCACCGGCAAACCCCATATTGCTTACTTTGTACCTATGTCGAAGATCGCTGACTTCCTCAAGGCTGGATGTGAGGTAGATGCAATGGGCATTGACATAGGATCAAATCAGTTATTTTGTCTGACAGCAGTTTATATGTATGCTTTCTATTGTTTTCTTTTCCTTAGGTCACTATTCTATTTGCAGACTTGCATGCCTACCTTGACAACATGAAGGCCCCCTGGGAGCTGCTGGAGCTTAGGGTGAAGTACTACGAACAGGCCATCAAGGCGATGTTGGAGAGCATTGGTGTGCCTTTGGAAAAACTTAAGTTTGTCAAAGGGACTGACTACCAGCTCAGCAGGTCTGTAGTGCTAACGCAAAGTATATTCAACATTACATTCTATGAAAAAGTAATCTTTGTAGCTGCAGCCTATGGTCAAATCTAAAGTTTGGGCTCAATGTTTCATCTTGATCAGAGAGTACACACTGGATGTGTACCGCCTCTCCTCTATGGTGACAGAGCATGATGCTAAAAAGGCCGGAGCTGAGGTTGTCAAACAGGTGGAGCATCCTCTGCTGAGTGGGCTGCTCTACCCTGGACTGCAGGTAATAATCCTGATGTTAAACTCAATGATAAATGGAACTGCAAATTGTAGTGTAACGACCACATTTATTCATGGCTAAATAAACATTGAAAATAAAAGCAGCTTCTAGCTAGAAAACCTAGTTTTGCTTTGATGAGTGTCTGCAGTCACATGTTTTTCTTCTCAGGCTCTGGATGAGGAGTACCTGAAGGTGGATGCCCAGTTTGGAGGGGTGGACCAGAGGAAAATTTTCACTCTGGCAGAGAAGGTGCCATCTCCTTTTAATCCTTGCATAACTGATACTTCTTAATCTCGTAATACTTGTGGCAATTCACGTTTGTGGAGGTGATACGATTCGCTGCACGTTGATGTCACGATGGCAAGACCATAAGAATCAGTTTTGTTAATAAGGGCCATCAAATCTAAAAACAAAGTGTTGTTGTCTTCAGTACCTACCCTCTCTTGGATTTTCCAAACGTGCCCATCTGATGAATCCAATGGTACCAGGACTGACGGGAGCCAAGATGAGCTCCTCAGAAGAAGTAAGGCTGCAGACATACTGTATTTAATTAATATAATATTAATATTATATATATAATATTAATTAATATCTGTATGAGCCGTTCACTCAGGATTGTGTCTTATACTTTGCTTTTGACTCTTTGCAGGAGTCAAAGATTGACCTACTAGACTCCAAAGCGGACGTGAAGAAGAAGCTGAAGAAAGCTTTCTGTGAGCCTGGGAACATTCAGAACAACGGAGTCCTCTCTTTTGTCAAATTTGTCCTCTTGCCTCTATGTGGAGGTACAGGACTCATCTTCTCGTCCTCTTTTGTAAGATATGTATAACAATATATAACAAATATAAATGTTGGGATCTATGTGTCTTTCAGAGTTCTGCATCAAAAGAGACCCCAAGTGGGGTGGAGACAAAGTCTACACTGGGTTTGAGGAGCTGGAGAAGGACTTTGCTGAAGAGGTAAAGTAAACCCTTAACTAGACTATAAATGAACACTGTAAAAGCACTTTGAAAATGATTTCATAATATAATTATATTTTGATGTGGTCAGATCCTTGATGATTTCTGCTCCTGTTAGACGGTGCATCCAGGAGACCTGAAGGCCTCAGTGGAAGTTGCTCTAAACCAGCTGCTGGAGCCAATCAGAAAGAAGTTTGAGTCTCCTGAGCTTCGAAAGCTTACCAACACTGCCTACCCAGATCCCTCAAAGACAAGTCAGTGTTAACCCCAATGTCCTCATTGTATCTTATTCTCATATGACTTAAATGATTTCAACCATACTTATTCTGTGTTATCAGAAGGAGGAAAGGGTGCCAAAGCAGCACCAGGAGGAGGAGGAGCAGAGGATGATGAGCTGGCCCCCTCCAGATTGGACATCAGAGTGGGAAAGATCATCAGTGTGGAGAAGGTAGGTTTGTGCCGGGAGGGTGTAGCAGTATAAAACTCTTCTTCCTCTGTGTCCACATGGGTTTTTTCTGTTCCACTTAGCATCCAGAAGCGGATTCGCTATTCCTAGAGAAGATTGACGTGGGGGAGGCGGAGCCGAGGACGGTGGTGAGCGGGCTGGTGGCCTACGTTTCCCAGGAGGCCCTGCAGGACCGAATGGTGCTGGTGCTGTGCAATCTGAAACCTCAGAAGATGCGAGGGATCGAGTCTCAAGCCATGCTGCTGTGCGCCTCTATGTGAGTGCCATTCCTTTTTTGACCGTAACAACATACACAGCTTGTCCCTCAGCCTGATCCTTTAATTTCTTCTCTGTCCCCGATTGGCTGATTTCTAGTGAAGGGGAGCCCAGGAGGGTGGAGCCTCTTGACCCTCCAGAGGGCTCGTCGCCCGGAGAACGGGTCTTTGTGGAGGGATATCAGGCAGGACAAGCAGACGACAGACTCAACCCTAAGAAGAAGGTTTGGGAGAAGCTACAGGTACAGTTCAGTCAGAATTCCTGTTATTAATGACACGTTACAAGTCCAAGGTTTCTGGTGTGATAATGACATATTACAATCATTTCCTTACATAATACATTTTGCAACAATATGTTTGTCCGTCTTTTCCCAGGTGGACCTGCAGATATCGGATGAGTGTGCAGCTCAGTGGAAAGACAAGCAGCTGATGACCAAACTAGGACCCATCACATGTAAGACACTAAAAGGAGGCAACATCAGTTAAATTCACACAACACGTTCACCACAGGAGCTACTCCCGCCGACCTTACAACGCAACACCACGTTCATCAACAAATTGTCCTGGCAACATGAATCTTAACTTTTTTCTTGGAGAAAGAGGAGATGTCGATGCCAAAGTCTCTGATGCTTGGGACTGGCTCAGACAAATTCTGTGACCCTGCTTGAACTTTATCGGCTAAACATTTTTTAAATTGGTTCCATGAACGTCATGCAATAGATAATGTCCACATAATCATCATTTACAAATGCAACAAATGTCCTGAAAATCTGAAATAAATGCTGTCGTCTGCAGGATTAAAAAATCTGTGTTGGATGAGAGAAATGCGTGAAATTACATGGTAACTAGATGTCTGATTCTTTTAAGAAATGATGCAAGGACCAAAGTGTTTAATACACTTGAACTGTATTTATAGAAGTAATAACTGTACAGAATTCTTTATAATCATCAAAACGTATATTTCTTCGACCCATTGCAAAGAGTCAGTATTGTTCACTCACTGATGATTTTGCTGGAGGGGGGGGGGGAGCATTTTATGCAAATAGTAATTAGCATGATTTTCCACATGTGCCAAAGATTTTAGATAGAGAACATTTATAACTGATCTCGCACACTAAGTCTACTCCAGTGTATCAATCATCCGGGACCGGTCATCACACCCACGGTCCTTGAAGCGGAATTAGGATGACATATAACCTTTAACATTTTGTAGTTGGTGGGGAAAAAGGTGTCCGACAGTGCCACTGGTGGAAACGACCACACATAAATAAATAGTACACTTGATTTACTGGTTCCTCGAAAGATTTCGCATAAATTGTTGGATTGACCCTCGCCTCACACACCATGGAACAGATTTTGTAGAAGCATCCGAGTCTGTATCTTTACAAAAGTGTCTCCGTCATCACTGACAAAATCTTTCGTGTTTGTTGGTCTGCAGCATCCCTCTTTGCTCTTTTCCCGTAAAAATATGTATTGCATTACAATAGGGAAGAAACACACGAACCGAAGCATAGAAATGCTTTGTTAAGACAGTTTCACACTTTAGTTGCATGTGACTGTTATTATTATTGTTATCTAATGAAACCTCTAGGTGGTGATCTTACACAAGCCAAGTATTTACAGTTCAGCCAACGTACACCATTTCATCCTGAGGGGCCTTAACGGGAGATATAAACTATAGTATAGAAAAATACTCCAGAATAAAGCTATCATCAGAAATTTGATGCAACATTTTTTTTTGCATAAATATATAGGAAGGCCATAAACAGGCTAAGGCTTTTGGATAATACTTAAACGCACAACACACTTACTCAGACTAAACTTAATCTCAGTCCTTGCTGTGAGGCGTTCATTTCACTTTTTCTTGTTCCTCTGGCATGCACTTGTCACCATAACGATTCTTCAAAATAGTGTCTCAATCGTGTCCGCTGTCACCCTGGTAGCTGGATGGGGGAAGACAAGAGGATGATGTCACACATGGTGGCATGGACATAACACAGTTACGGGAAGTATTCTGCCCTAATCGAATTCATGAGCTTCAGGTTAAGGCTGATTGGGCCACCTGCTTCCACATTTCACTTGATGATTTTACAAGCTCAGCAGCAGAGCACCGAGACGTACTGAGGAAGGGGGCAGACATTTTTACAGCACGAAAGCAAAGACAATTATCAAAAAATCAGTTGTAGGTCATGTTGCTGCTCTTACTTGTGTCAGGAGGTGTTATCCCACTTGTGTGTTGAACCTCTGTCCCTCCACCTCCTTCAACACTGCACTCCGTCTTTCCTGAACTGGCGGGATGATGCAGCGAATGAGTGATGCTGCCGTGCGCCGGCTTCTTAGCCACTGGCGGGGGAACTTTGTCCCACTTTGCCCCACCGTTGCAGAGAGCGGCAGCCCTCGTAGGGTCAGACACCTGCGTGAGCTCGGCGGCCAAACTTTGCTTCAGACCCGCCTGAGCTTCGGATGAGGAGGCAGCTGCAGTTTCTACGACAACCTTCATTGTGCTCCTGGAGAAGATGAAGCTGGCCGTGGAGGCCGCAGACTTGTGCATGTCACAGCCTTCAGGTGACCTCAGAGGCAGGGTCCCCGGGTCACTGATACTGGTGTAGGTGGGCGATCTCACACCCAGTCTGGATGGAAGACCATCTCTTGAAGACATGGCCTCAGTTTTCATACGAATGGCTTCCTGTAAGCGCATGGAAGGGGCGTTCAGTGTCACGGAGGAAGTTTTGACTGTCTGCAGTGGAGATTTCAGAGTCAGAGACTTGCGAACAGGCTTTTGTGGAATGTTTTGAGGTCCTGGGATTGAAACTGGGCAGCTCTCCTGAACCGTGGCTCCCGGGTTTGTTGACTTGTCCTCAGAGGGAGCTTGCATCTGGTCTTCAGACATGTGGACTGACCTGAGGCGAACCATCTGAAGCAGGGAGGGGGTCACGAGTGGTATATTTGCATCCTCCTTAGGAACGGGTGTACTTTTGTGGCGAGAAAGGAGCTCCTTGCTCCTTGTGTCTCGGCTTGCTCCACTGGGCTGCCTCCTGAAATTCACCCCATGTGTTATACCCTCTGCTGGTAAGGGGGGTGCTACTGGGACTGCAATACAAGTTTGGGCACTATCCTGTCCAGAGGAAGATTGAAAACTGCTGGAAGGAACTAAAGCAGAGACTGATACAGGGTTCTCTGCTCGCTGTGTTGAAGGAGGTGACTCCACTGGAGGAAATGGGATGCTATTTGACGGAGATTGAACATACTGCTCTGGTTTGAAGGAAATCTCATCAGTACTGACAGATTTTGAAAGCTGCATGGTAACCTCTGGTTTGTTGTCGCACACGGATGACTGTTGAATAGCAGCGGCCCAATCTGAATTTTGTACCTGTACAGATGTCCCTGTTTCGTTTGAGTCCTCATTGGCCTCTAAGACTTCCTGTGTAGCCACAGTGCAATGAACGTCCACCTTTTTGACACAACTGTCCGTCACGTCTGGCACACCATCTGTCAAAAATGGCGGCGGGGGAGGAGGAAAGTCTACCTCATCTCCCCCATCAAAGACCGAGTCCCCTTCCAAAGGAGGCGGAGGAGGTGGCCAGCATGACTCAACCACTTGTATCTCCTCCTCCACCCGGTGCAACTCATCGGGTGGCGTGGTCACTGATGATGGGGGTGTCTTTTTTGACGGAGGAGGTGTAGGGTGGTATGTCGGGGGAGGGGTATGTGGAGGCGAGGCCTTATTAACCTTGGGTGCTTCTGTCTGCATGACTGGGACCTCACTTCTATCCATCTCGTTATCGCTCGTTTCTACTACAATCGTGACGCCATTCTGTGAAGACATAGGATGGTTCTCAGCTAAATGAACTTCTTTCTGTGTACTATCAACCACTTCCCTTTGCAGTCTCTCTACTGACCACTCTGTTGACGCCGCTTCCTTTTTGTGCAGCATTGCCATGGGCTTTATCATCGGCAGAGGGGGATCTTTCCTTTTAGGTGACTCTTGTTTCTTGAGGTTCTTCGCTACAGGGTCACTACTCTGTTCTTCTCTTTGAACATCTGCATTTACTTCCTTACTTCCTTGTACTTCCTCGGTGCCTGGACACTCGCTGCTCTCTAGCTTCCTCTGAACATCTCCAGGATCTGTTGCTGACAATGAGTCCAGCTTTTCTTCACTTTCTGACATGACAAAGACCGGTCCGACAATAGTCGTCTTTTTATCAACCACATATGCTATCTCCGTTCTGGCTTTAGTCTGTGTTCCTGCTTTTTTATCTGTGCTTTCCTGTACCATATGGGATTGGGGGGTTTCTTCACCGACACTAAGATAGGGACCACACAGGAGCTCAAAAGTACGTCTGTTGTGGACCCATGTTTCTGGAGGAGGAGGGCTCGGGGCTTTGACCATGGGAGGTGGCGGGATGTTCAACAGCTCTCTGAAATCTAGTTTCAAAGTTGAACAGTTGTTATTTGGTGCGAGTTTGTTTGGTGTAACCTTGAGTGAAGTTCCCTCTGGAGGAAGACCCGGGCTAACAGTGGAAACATCTGAATTGACAGGCTCAGGTGTACTGGAGGATAGAGAGGTAAGAGAGGAGAAAGGTGAAGCTGCTGAGGACGAGGCCCGGGACGCCGATCTCTCTGGTTTGACTGGCTTCTTCTGTTTTTCTTGGGAGGTTGGTGAGATCACTTTGGGAGAGAGTGTTGGAGTTCCACTCTGGCTTGAGTAGCCACTGGAAGGGGACATAGTTCGTTCAAATTTCCCCTCTTCTGAGGGAGATTTCTGTGGGGAGGGCCTCCTGGATTCTGACTGTGGCTCTTTGGAAGAGGCCTGCACTGGGCTCAGAGGACTGAAGGAAACATCTAGAGAGCTGGACCCCGTACTGATACCTCCAGTGACTAACTTCATCCCATCTCTGACTACAGCATTTGCTTTAGCGGCATCCATCTCTCCAGACCCCGAGTCATACAGACCATTGATGTTCACCTGAACCCTGGAGCTACTCCTGATTTTATTACCATGGAGAGAATTTGTCCGCCGTGGAGGCGCTGGGGGTTGCTTCGTCTTCATAACTGAAAGGCTACGAGCGGAGTTGCGCTTGTTCTTTGTATCCTCGCTGGTGGTGTCTGAACCTGAAACACCACACTCGGATTCTTGAGTTGTGAAATGGTTTTCACCTTCACTGTTGGGGCTGCTAATCCCACTAACTGAGCTACATAGACTGACATGGTCCTGATCTCCAGCAGAGTACTCTTGATGACCGTCTTGGCCATTAAGACCCACTTTCTTAGAGCTACCACTGTGTCTGCTCCCCTTAGAAGATGCGGGGGAGGACTTTGAAATAATGGTCTTTGAAGACTGTGATCCACTCCAGTTTGACCCTGAAGTTGATGCGGGCATCTGTGTGGAGTGGTTGAGGGAACCGTCACCGTCTGATCTCCTTGACGACGAAGGGCTGACCGATGAGTCTCTGGTCGCCCGGCTGCTTTTGCTCATGGTGCAGACACTACCGCCGTGGTTGAGACTGTTGCCATGAGTCCGGTTGCTGCTGCGGTCTATCTCTATGACTTGAATGGAGGAAGGCAGGACCGCGTTTGGGATGATTGTAGACAAGTACGTGGCCTGAGGAGATATGGACATCACTGGGCCCTGGGAAAAAAATACATTTTAACAATCAACGGATAACATGAGTTTCAGAAGAATCATTTTTGAATGTAAGCCATATACTCGCCTTGGAACAGTCTGATAAGGTTCTTACCTGGGGTTCCTGGAGGAAGCTTAACATTGTCGAAGGACAGAAAGAGGAGGAGGTGGTCAGGCCAGATACTGCAAGAGACTTCGGTCTCAGGGTGGATGCGGGGCAGAGGTGGGAGCCAAAGCCATGATGGTTGACGTGCTGCTTGTCCTGGTAAATCGCCTCGAGGTGCTTCCTAAACAGCTGTTCATCTCTCGATGCCTGTTTAGGACAATTGATAAGTGATTGTAAAAATACAGAGCCTTCCATGTATGTTGAAAACTATTCTAAACAAATGTATTCTTTCTGAGAAGCACATTACCTCCAACTCTGAAAGGTGCACTCTTGCTCCTTCCTTATTCGCTGTTAGATTCCCTCCATCCAGCGTAGGAATAATAACAACTCCTGATTGGCCGTCACTGACCTTTCCATCTGGATCGGGGAGCTGCAGGGAAACGAGTGGCTGGAAGGTGGAGCTTCTGTGCAGTGCTTCAAAGATGGCATGTCAATGTCAATAACGTGTTTCCCTACAAATATCACATACGGTCTTGTGATTACCTACAGAAAACATAGGGACTATAAACATACCGAGCTCTTTCTGGACCTGGTTAGGAATACCCATGATGGTGGTCCTCCTGTTCCTCTTCCTGCTCTTATCCAACCTTTTCACTGGATTCAAGGGCTTGAACGTAGACCCTAAACAAATTAAAGTAGGAAAACACGCGCATTACAACAGAGATGTAACTGAAATACTCGATCCATCCCATGAGAACAGAAGGTTAAATAAAGCATTGCAACCCCGCTTGGGCAGAACTTGATTTTCTTGTCGATGTTTTAGAAAAAAAAAAAAGCATGTTTGAAATATGATAAGAATACTAATCCCACTTCCTGCATGCGGCACGCAGCGCGGGGCGTGCTCTGCCTTCCAGCTGTGATGTGCAGAGGCAGCCACAGCGCCGTCCTCTGACGCTCACAAGGCTTGACTAACTGAAAGGAGCTACATTTGTGTGTGTGTGTGTGTGTGTGTGTGCTGGTGTGAGAGTGGGTGTGTGCGCACACTTGTCAGGTCCCTATCCCTTTGATTTCACACTATAACCGCAGAGGCTTCAAGCGGCTGGGGGAACGAGATGTGCACGCTTACCCGGCACACAGCAGTAAACGCTGTGCTTTGACAAGCACTATGATACCCGCTTATTAATTAAAACAACAAAAATGCAGACGCTTCCTTTCTACACACACACACAGTCAGAGGTGCGGTCTACCTTGGCGGGTGAGCACAGCCCTCTCCGACACAGAGGAGGTGACGGTGGTATCGGTATTCCCGGTAGTTGAGCCTGACTCCAGAGAGCCACCTCCGTCCTTGGAGCTGACATCCTGCTCCGGACGGAGCGTGTCTGAGGACTGTGGGC
The DNA here is from genome assembly GCA_016785305.1 of Colistium nudipinnis. Taxonomy (NCBI): domain Eukaryota; kingdom Metazoa; phylum Chordata; class Actinopteri; order Pleuronectiformes; family Rhombosoleidae; genus Colistium; species Colistium nudipinnis. Next base: position 177,758 of record JAFBJU010000468.1, read on the forward strand.
GATACACACAGAAAAAAGTCACACGCACACAAATACACGTACACCCACACACACACACACACACACACACAGCAGAATTACGCTCGGTGGCATTCTTGGCGTTCAGGAGGTGAACACAATCCACGGAGGGGTCCGGCATACTTACAGAAAGGCTTTCGCCGTCGGCAAAGTCCAATCCATTTTTGTGCTCTGTATAAACCAAACAGGCAGACTTTGAATACACTTGCCACTTAACCAGTGAACACAAACGCATCGCAGTGTCTGAATACAGTATGAATGCCTGCACGTGTCTGACCTTCCTGCTGCAGTATCTTCAGCCCCTCCCGGGCCTCGGTGTGCAGGTCCTCCAGGTACTGAGGTCTGCTGCCCTCGATGAACACATTCTCCTGGTGGTGCCGGGAGGTCGTGTAGTGGACCGTCAACCTCTTCTGGTCTTCGTTAGCCTTGGGGCCAGCTGATTGAGAAGAAACAAGGGGTTAAGCGACAGATTTTATGGGGTCGACGGAGAGGAGGAAATCATTTCGCTGAATATCTCGGAATCAGTGCCAGGTGAACATTTTACTCTCAATTCGCTTTTTGGACCCAATCTAATCACACATTGACCATTGACGTTCAATTTCTTCTCCCTTGCCCTCTCACAACAACACAAGTACACACACACACACACACACACACACACACACACACTCAACAAGTGTCTACTGGATGTCCCAAACAACGCGACAGCGCACGTCCACCTGGTGCAAGTGTGAGCCCGGTCATTGCCGCACTTGACGCACACTTGACAGCTGAGCAGTTTGGAGGCTAGACGTCCCAGCCTGGCCCCTCAGCAGCAAATTACTGCCAGGATAATCCCCCCTCTTGGGGGATTAGATCATAAGGATCGTCCGCCTGGTAAGATTGCCCCCTGAACCCCCCCCGCCCGCTGCGGGACCTCCTGCGTGGGAACCGGAGTGGGTGCTCCCTTCCTGCTGGCTTTACTTTAGTGCCGAGCAACAGCTCACCGCAGTGGACACTGAATGACAACTGCACACTTCAAAACAAACGCACAGGATAAGGCAGGATAATGGCACGCAGTGTCGTGAGCGCGACCTGTGGAAAATCCCCTCGCCTAAGGTGGCTTCACCTGGAGCTGCTCCGAGTCCGACGTGAGGTGTCTCCTTTCCCCTCCTTTGTCACTCCACTAACAGTGTGGCTCTCAGTCTCACCCGGCTTAGGTAATACTGTCTGAGACCCTGTACAATTTTGTATGCCTAAGGTATCACGCACTCCCGCCCAGACTCACACAGGTGAGGGAGGCCAGACCGACACAATGGCCTTCCCTGTGTGTGTCACCGTGGACCTGGGACTGTGTGGACGAACGTAGGGGATTTCCGACTGGCCTCCACTCGCCCTGAGTGACACATGGCGTACAGTACCCACAAGGCATTGTGACCACCAGGAATGATTAGTGGGAGAAGTGGCCTGCCAGACCCCCTGCTGAGGGTTTAGGGCTTCTGTTTGATTTAGACGATCGTCCAAGAAAAATCTTTTAAGCCCTTTATCTCATTAGAGAGGACGCACAAATTGCATTCAACACTAATTCTTGCGTGCCTCTGGGGGGGATGTGTGTGTGTGTGTGTGTGTTTGTGTGAGAGAGACAGCGACTGGCACAACTTGCAAATACCATCACGTGTTCAAATTAAAGTAAAAAAACACACACACACACCAACACACAAGCAATCCATCGCCTCGTAGGCTCAGTGCACACCACAATGCAACAACATTTTCTCGGGGTGTGCACAAACCGTCCGTCAGGGCAAGTATCAGCGTGGCGTAGACCAGCAGGGATTTCTGTCAGCAGACTAAAGTCAAGGCTGCCACGTGAATCAGCACTCACCCTTCTTCTTGAAGACAGACAGCAGAGAGTGGATGCTCTTCCTCAAGTAGACCACCATGCCTACACCGGCGCCATAACAGGTAGAGAAAAAAATGTGTAACCAACGGCGAGGTGAAGCGGCCTCCGATAGAGCGGTCTCTCTCTCCTCCTCCTCCTGGGAGGGCGTCCGAGCCACTTTGGGAAGGACAAGTGCACAATATGATCTGCTTCCAGCCAGAGCAGCCTGTCCCAGCTGCCTTATCCCCGGGTCTGATACTCCCCTCTCCTCTCCGTCCCTCCCTCTCCCTCTTTATTTTGTTCTGTCGCTCCCACCGGCTCCCTCTTTTGCGATTCCCTCTCTTTTGTCAAAGGCAGAAAACCCACCCGCCAGCGAAACGGCTGTCAAAGTTTGGCTTTCAAGAGGCATCCTCCCCCACGTCTCTCAATACAGACCCAGACACATGCAAGTGTTCATATGTGCCCCACATTCAAACCACAGGTAACTAATATCCTCATCTTCTTAAGTCTGAGTATATTTTATGGCCATAAAATATAATAACTGACCACAATTTTGTGTACTTTTGCTGACATGCAAATGTCCACATCCACAATATTTCTGGGTGTATATATATATATATTTCTTCACAATTACGTCCTCAGTATGATACAAGTCCTATTTTACCGGGGATAGAAACACACACACTTTATTTGTGTTCACTGTCATCATTCGCACCATAATCGTTGATGTATTTGAGGTTTATAATGTTCCATTTTGTTATTGTCTCCTGCCTAATGAAAGCCTTCCGCGCCTGTCCCCTTCTCTCTCTTTATCTTTAAGTGCCACCGGGGCTACGTTTGACATCAGAGGTCGTGTCCTCACAAAGGAAAAAGCTAAAACAACCATTACGGTGCACTGTACATCCTGAACCTCTCCTCTATCACCGCATCCCTTTCTCCCCGGGCTCCGTCTGTGCCAATCTCGCCTCCTTCACATCTTTCTCTCCCTCTGCCTTCTTCCTCCGTGGCCTCGGAGTCACAGAGGTCTAGAGTTGAGTTATATATAGCCTTAGCTCATCATCTCTAATGGTGGTGTGTGTGTGTGTGTGTGTGTGTGTGTGTGTGGGGGGGGAGGAGACGCTACGCGGCGTCTAATGTTTCCCAACAAACTGCAGAGGATTTGAAATACAAAACACTCTGACTCTTAGCTAAACTTCCAACTGGTGCTGTGTCCGAGGATTGGTTCCCTGTCGCAGTGGCATCATCACTTAGATCCACCTGTCCTCTGAAAGGAAGCTTATTCCCAAATAATTGGCCCAGCAGGCAGGGGGGCTACAGCTGGCCCATACACCCGGACCAGCTGGAGGGTGGTAACGCAATAACTTGTACTCACACTGCAACCGGCAAAGGACTCGTGGTACTTGAAAATTGAAGATGGCATGATGAACTCTCTGGGGGAAGAAACCTCCACCCAAATGTCCAGAGGTCAGACGGAGCAGCCCCGGGGGTTGACTAAGCTGAGGCCTCCAGGTGAGCAGCTTTAGACATCGGAGCCACACCGGTGCATTAATGCTGCCAGCAGGAGATTAACCCGTCCATTTCTTCACCTCACGCTCCCTCGCCCCTGACGTTTGTTTTTTCCCCCACGTCATCACTCCCCGTCTCTGTCCATCAAGGTTACTCATCTTCCTGCATTTTTTCCTTTCTGCCCAGTCCCATAGCTTCCCCTCGATGACACCGCATGTGCAACTGATTCATCAGCTCGTCATCTACTCATCCCTAGGAGTTTTCTTTTGCAAGACGGGGCACCAATATGCCACATGTGGGGGACTTACATGCAGAAGAGAACTGCTTTGCCGACGTGGCCCTTTGAGGTCCAAACCCTCCGTTTTCTTCAAAACTAAAATCCTTCCACACCCAGTTGCCTCAAAGAAGACCGTGTGCCAATTCTGGGGGTCTCTGGCCCGGCATGTGTACCCCCCTGTTGTTAACCAAGACCCCTCATATCAATATTCATTAGATGGCCTTAGGAGACATCATCTGGTTTTCTGGGGGGAGAGGGACAGAGGCGTTTCAAATGCCTTTGATTCAGTGCGCACACACACAACACACAATTCCACTGCATAAGCAGAATGACACAGTGGAAGTACAATGGAAGAAAGTAACACAGGCCTACTTTATATTAATGCCAGACTCTATAACCACCAGAAATTAAAAGCAAACTACAAATATTCAACTGAGAACTTTTTCCTCAAGTAAAGCATTGTGGCAAGTCATTTTTTCTTTAAAAAAGATAATATCATAAATCACATGGAGCAGAGTAGTTGTTAGCAGGTCAAATCGCCAGTTTAAGACCATAAAACATACGGCTCATTAGTCCAAGCTACTTTCCAAATAACAGTAATGAGCCGACATGGCCTTTTCTTTTACTGATTTACATCTCATGCGATTATTGCCCGGAAATCTCTTGTGCAACTAAATTTAAACCGAATGTGGTACAATGGTACAAAGGCAGCAATTTGTGTCTGTATTCTGTCATTTTCATGCCAGATAATTAAGAGTCGACTCCATTTTTCTTCTCTTCAGAGGCAGAATGCAAACTTTCCACTCATACTGCACTCCCATACATGTAAGGGACTCATTAAAGGAGTGACGGCTAAACTGAACCTTGTGTAAAGGAAGGTGACCCACCACACCTAGAAGAAAACACAATTACTACACATATTAAGACTGAGGGAGGATTTAATAAAAGCCAAATAAATCAGTTTAACCAGAGCAAAGACAGGCCCACTCACATAGATAAGCTGATCCATATCAACACCGTCATTCCTCTTGACACACCCACCTGACCATTTGCAACTTTGGAGTGCAACATTTCCAGTCTTCTGATGAGGAGGTTTAACTGCACTCATACTACAGCCAGAAAAACATCCAGCTAAATGTAAAATATGACCCGCGGGGGACTGACCAAGGCGTAACCCTGATGCTAATACACACACATACTAACACACACTGAGTGAAAAATGGAATACTCTGACCACATGGTTGAATATTAGCTCATCTCATGTCCTCAGTTCACCCTCTCACCCGCCGTACAGGGGAGGCAGGAGGTAAACAGAGAAACAGGCAAGTTCTGCCTGACTGTAACGAGCTGCAGGCTTTCCACTTCACGCCTGGCTGAACCTGAAAATGGCCACTGCGCGTGTTTGTGTATTAATTGGCCGAGTTTTTCAAAGTGAAAAGAAGAGCGGGGAGACATGCGATGTGAAAGGACAATGATGATTAAGCTTAAATATTATTATCTTTTTTTTAAGCTTAGATTTCATGTAATATTCTTTAAACTAGGTGGGTGTATAGTGGCATCAGTATATATATATACGATGGTTCTCTCCATCCCTGTGGCCAGAGGTAATGAAACTGCCAGAGTACAGGAAGAGAGGGTTAAAATGTGACCGCCAATCACAATAACACACACACACACACACACACACACACAGGTGACATTATTCAGCTCATTGCTGCTGCACTGATTTGTATTCTATTGCTGCTGTGATGGACTTAAGAGCCTCCATGCATTGATTGCATGATGTAGTATTAACCAGGCAGGGGGGAGATGAATCCTAACCTCCACCCTCCTTGTGCATATGCAGTGGAGAACTTGTGAAGGGAGAATAAATATATAAAAATACAATATTTGAAACCTGTAACACAGGACTGGACGGCGAAGAGGCAAAAGGCAGCGCTAAACTTAGCTGCAGCACCCTATGCGCTTAAAAATAGCAACACTCACTTTCTTGTTATTATCCCTCCCTCGCTCCGTTTCTCCTGTTCTCTCTGTCACCCTGATGAGGCGGATTGTGGGTATTTTTCCCGAAGGCAGAAGATCTGTTTTTGACGCTTGTCACACACAAACTCAGAAGGCTCTGTAAACAAGTGATACAGATAGAGACCCCTCGCAGCGGAGACACAGTGGACCCACTGGCAGATATGAAGACATTATACCAAGGCAACAGCTGGAAAAGAAAGGAAAAAAGTGCTGCAGGTTATATGAGGCCCCCGTCTCTCTCATGGTGAATGGTCTCATTTAGAATGAGTGACGAGTTAATGAGAGATCTGCAGCTTCTGCACAGACTCCTCTCTGAGCAGGACAGGACAGGACAGGCCCGCTGCCCTCGAGTCTGATTCCCGTCTCGGCCTCGATATCCCCTCGCAGGGAAGTCAGAGGGCTCAGTCAGCTGGACTGAAACAAACTTTAAAACACTCACACAGCAACTTTCTGTTTAATTGAGTTTGTTAGACTGCCTGTGCCCAAAAGAGAGAACACGAACTAATCACTTCTTAGACTGACCAATTAACACATCATATTATGGTTTTACCAAAACTAAAGTCTTTAAAATGGAAGATTGTTAGTTTGAACAAGGTAACAATAAAATAACAAAAACATATTATATGATACAATGGCTGATTTTGTTTTATTCTAAAAAATAAATGTTCCCTTCTGTCACGCTTGCACATGTTTAAAAGCACTCAATATACAAATCAGCAGTTTCATGGATTTACTATCATATCCTGTTCTGAAAAGGTTTTTTTCCTTTTGGAACGGCAAAAGGTTTCAATTTCGCCAGAGGGCAAACCACAAGGCAGTATATCTCTGCACAGACCATGAAACTGCCACTGAAATAAAGACAAGTAGAAATCTCTTCCACATTTAGCAGCTGTAAAAAAACTGCCAGCCTCCTTTTCCAATTTATAATAATGCAAAATTAAAATGTCACATTCTGGTCCAGTCTCATTAACCATACAGAACACATGTCTGTGTTTTATGTCATTTTATGCACCTATACACTCCTGGAAGTTTAAATATTTCCGGACATGGTCTTTCCTGAGAGACAATTATCCTTCGTTCTATTCCGTACTCCGTTTACTATAATGGCATAATCACATTTGACACAGGAGGATGGACGTAGAGGCCGTTCGACAATGGGAAATATAAAACTATATACTGTATTCAGGATGGAGCCCTTTGCTCCGTCGCCATGGAAACGTTGATGCTTTTCATCCTCGTCTCATGTGCTGATGAGACGGGAGGAGCAGAGCTCAGACGAAACAACACAACTGAGCTGTGAGGCGACTTGACAACTTAGGGTTCATTTGACTGCGTCTCATCCCACTGACGCCAGGCACATTAGGCTTGAACAGTGTGGTGTGTGTTGTTGACACACGCACGCACATATGCAAACATGTTTATATGCAACAGCAGTGTCACAATGTGTGTAAGTGAGTTAAAGTGAAGGAGGGTTTTGCGTGAGTGTGCGTGCTAGGTTGTGCATTGCGCCTGTTCTACCCACAGAAAACAACAACTCACTCTGCCAAATGTGTGCCCTCATCAGTGCCGCAGACACACACACACACACACACACTCTTCCTCGCCAAAATCCCATTATGCACGGCCCAGTGAACCAAGCCTTCCTTTGGTAAACAAGCCGAAATCCATTTTGACCAAATCAATTTGGGAACACTTGTTAACCCGCCTGAAAAGACGACGGCGCGTTGGAGTAAACATGCCGCCAAATGTTGATGTTGGATGAGAGGCACAGTCTGGCACCGGCTGGACACCATCTGCCTGGCACAGATCCACAGCCCCCCCGCCACTACCGTGAAACCTCCGCCTCCACGAGGCCAAGGACAAGTGAGATGTCAAGTTGTGAAGTGGCAAAAAAAAAATCCCCAAATACTAAAACAACATATATTTTCTTTTTTGTGCCAACAGCCAAATGTATTTATCTCTAAAGCAAGCTGAGATGCTTTCATCTAAAAGTAAAATCGACCAGACCGCAAGTGTTCCATTAGATAAAGCAAGTTCTGCCTCAGCCCCAATAGGGCTCAGTTTGATTTTGACCTTGTGAAATGATTTTGAGAAATTTGTATCGCTTTTTGGCCACACAAAAACTCAACATGTGAGTAGCAAATCATATCTTTGTGCGCAACTCGGTTGCCACCCAGTGTGTCACAGGTAAACACACACGAAGTTAAAGGTATGAATTCTGGCCCCGGCCCTCTAAAAAAAATAAGGGACATAGTCTCTTCCTTTCTTACACACGGGCCTTTGGGGGGAACAATTACCCAGCTACAAAAATACCTTTTTGTTGCAGTATTTCTGGTCAATGTCTTATTAACTTTGCCTCATTAAAAAAAGAATATTTTCTTACAAATCAAACCTTTCGTCTTTGGACAGTGAGGTCACCTACGGGTCTCTCTCTCTCTCTCTGCATGTGCCGTTTAATTGTATGATCTGAGGCTGTAATTGAATTGATGCAGGAAGCCACTGGACCGAGCACATTACGGAGCAATCTGAAACACTAAGCCCTTTCATACTGGAGACGGAGAGATGACTCACACCGAAGATACAGGAGCAGCAACGTGGATTTCAACAGGGCCATGTAGGCAGCGTCGAAATGTTACACGTTGATTAAATGTTCTTCCGTGTCCCCCTGCCTGGCTTCATTCAGAAATGTGACGCTGGGCAGGTAGTAAACAGAGGCTTTAACAGGCATTTTGTTCTTTTCTTATGGTTTTCTTTTTCTTTTTTTTTCTCTCTTTTACTGAAAACAGCTGCCCGGTGCTGCTGCTGGTGGGAACTCCCGAGCTCAAAGACGTTCAAAGTCTCTGGTGAAAAACTAGAGCTGGGGAGAAGTGCAGCCATTTGATCCATTGTTTGCATAATGTCGATTCATGCCGCTTTAATTAACTAAAGGATTAAAATGGTAGAGAAGAATGTAATAAGGTACTGAGTGGAAAAAAGCCTGAGGAAGTAAGTGTGCAATTAAATAAAAAGAGAATAATGAGCCCCACAATGCTTCTAACCAGAGGTTGAAAAACGGAATTTCTGTCCCAGTGGCAAATCACCTTGAAATTGGACTTACAAACAATGCACTTTCTTTTGGAACGTGTGAGCCCTTTTTACAGGCCGAGGATCATTTACTGTCTCAGCGATGCCATTCAACGAGAGAAACATTTCCCATGCTACATTTAGGACCAGGGTATGCAGACGAACCACAATTGCATGGTGTCAAAAACGTCCTTTTAATTTAAGAGGAGGAAAACAAAAGCTGCTGCTGCTGCTGCTGAAGGGCATGAGAGGACAGGACGGAGGAAAGAGGCATAATGATCTCCCTTCATCTCCCGACAGCACTCTGGCCACAGCGAGGGGGCGACGGGCCAGAACACGACGTTACAGGTGAAAAATTAAACGACAACAATTAAAACAGGCAGGGGGGGATGGGGGGGGGGTCGTGCCGCCCTTGAGGTCTAAAGAGTGATGTCACAGGAAGGAATGACGCTGGCTTTAAACAGACGGAGAGGTTTATGTTTAAGAACGGCCTCCGGCACAGGCAGAGGAAAGATTCGAAAGTTGTGGATGGTGAAGAAGAGGTTCCTTAAAGCTTCTCTGAGGCACGGGCATATTTTTTTTTGTATAAAAAAATATATCCCGGGGCACACCAACAAGCACAAATGTTAGAAAATGACACATTTCGCGTTAATGCAGTATATATATATATATAACGACAATTTAGTCTCTGGTCTTGTTTATACTCACTCGGTGTGAAATGCGGTGCCTGCTCAGAAATGATTTGCCGTAACGAATAAATAATTTCGGAAAAATTACGTCAAATTGAATCACTTCCCAAGGCACACCTGACGATCTCTCAAGGCCCACTAGTGGGACACGGCGCAGTGGTTGAAAATCACTGCCTTCAAGAAGAACCAAAGCGGAAGGAATCCAAAAGGGGAATGGAGCTCATACACAGTCGATGAAGGGTACTCGTATACGTGCATGTACATGTCCGAAGCAGGGATGGGTGGCTGGGGCAAAAATAAATCATCTTCCATTCAAACGCATGCTACCAAAGCTCTCTGCGGGGAGACCGTGACTTTGGCTGGAGCACACGCTAAATGGGATCTTCAAAGGGAGACCGTCTCAGCCCCGCTCACATAAATCTAAAGGCTTATAGGAGATAGCCAGCAGCAGGAGGAGGAATATGGAACATGGAATATATCACACCCGGCAACATAATGAAAACGGAGTGGGGGAATCCAAATCTGAGTCACACAAAGCCGCTGCGCGGCAAGTTTGTGTCTTTTTCCTCTCCTGCAATTGTTTTTCTCAATGTAAGAAGCATTTCATTCCATTAACCCCTCCTTAATCCCTTCATCAGTTCCCACACCGTCTCTCAGAATCCTGCAGGTCACGACTGTGACCAAATGCGAAATGGAATGCAAGAAGATCAAAAAAAAGAAAAAGCATCACAAGGTCAAAGAGATAAAAAGGGAAGCAGAGGAATAACACGCGGGGAGAAACCAAAGGAGAAATATGATTCCGACAACACGTGTGCTCATATTTCTAGACTATAGTGACATTGATTGATTTGCTGAATCATTCTGACGTATCTTATTTTCATGCAGAGACCCACAGGGCCAGACCACCTAGCGATGAATGCCAGCTGAGCCAGCCTTTATAAGAATATGAATATGAAACATCTGGAGACCCATCAGCTGCATTGTATGATTTTGTGAAAACTTCAAAAGAGCCCAAGCATGAAAGCAGGAGAGTGTGTGTGTGTGTGTGTGTGTGTGTGTGTGTGTGTGTGTGTGCGTCACTGAGCACCTGTAGATGCAGCAAAGTGAGTTCACGGTGAGCTAATCTCCTCCACTGAGGCCACTCCGTGCTCACATCAGCACATGAATGGGCATCTTTGTGACATCCGAGCACAGCTGGCCACGTCTCGACTACACAGCATATTGTGTGTTGACCCTTTGTGCGCACACACACATCCTGTAACCGAGGACCAGCTCGTGGACTGTGAAAGCGAAAGCGGGCCAGGTTCAGATAAAAGCTAGAAATGTAGAAGCGTCTAGTGCCACGTTTGGAGATTATTGATCATTCAGAAAGCATCTACAGCCGGAGAGATTCATCCATAATTCATCTATTAATCAACTGACGGATGATTAGTGAGGGCTTTCGCAGTCATATTTTTCATACACTACCCTCTCCTGTGAAGTAAGGGGTCGGGCCAGTGACTTTGAAAACGGGAGGGGGAAACGTTAGAAGTCTAATAAATACAATCATAAAAAGGCTGTGGCTTAAATTCCATAGCTAGGATTTACCAGCAGTATTTGCAGCAACCCGAGTAAATAAAAGCAACACAACGCACTCTTTCCTCTTCCATCCTGCTGGCTTTAGTTGGGGATATTGTGAAACAACAAGCAGCAACAATCATCTGAAAAAAAAAAAAAAAAGAGGAGGAACTGCGCCCCATTCCGCCAAGCTCGGAGAAGTTGTGCGTTTGTGTGCTGGATGCCCATGCGTGAAGAAATGGGCTGGAATGTGGGAATGCATTCACACAACCAGGTTTCTGAATAAACGCCCCATGAATGAGGTGGTGAATACAGGAGAACCGAGGACAATGATCTCACACACACACACACACACACACACACACACCCCCAAATGGACATCGACCACCCTGGGAGAAAATCTAATCAAGATGTGAGTCCATATTTTTGGACATAAATACACACACTGACAAAGACCCTGACTACCATGCAGACCTCAGGAGCCGGCAGCATCGGGGAAACCAAAGCTGAAGTCCTTCATCCATTGATCGATCATGGCCTGATGGTTAGTGTTATTAGATTCCAGCTGATGTCGGTCATATTTCATCTCGTCCAACGACACAAGCGGATAAAAGCTTCTGGTGCCATTCCACATAGCGAGAGCAAAAGCTCTGCCGCCCTGACACAGCATTCAGTGCAAAGTTGTTGAAGTCCAAATGAAATCACGATACACACTTCAATCAATTTCAATAAAGCTTAATAAATACCATCGGTTATCCCGCAGAAATGAAAAGTGCATAAACATATATGTTTCCTCATCTGGATGCAGAATGTTTTAAAAAGATGGATCATTTATGTCGGTAAACAGGAAAGGCAAAATACAGATGTGATGAGAATTGTCCGAGATACACAAACACACACGCACAAAAGAGAGAGTTATCTGACGATCTGCGTGTGTCGCTCGGAGCTCGTTTTAAACCCCTTATTGGGGGGCTTACGGCTGCTTCAGGGTCCGAGACCATGAGCTCTGTCTGACAACAACAACTCACAGACTCGTAAAATAATAAAAACTACAAGCCCCAGGTTGGCACGCGCGCACACGCACGCACACGCGCACACAACCCACTTCCGCACAGCTGGGCAAAAAGCAGGAAACCTTGACGCTGACTCAGGTGAAGTCAGCACGGGAATATTGTCACTCTGCATCTAAAGGAGCTCACTGCAGGAACTTCTTCACATGCACGTGGCCACACACACACACAAACACACACACGGAAACACCCACGCACACTCTCTCAACTTGCGTTACTCAGCTCCTCAAACTCCTCAGGTCAAAAACTGATGAAATGAACTGATAACACAATTACAAAAACAAACTATTCGAAAAAACACATTGTCTTCCATACACTGGCCTGTGTACGAAGACCGAGGTCTACACACCCCCCCCCACCCGTCCCGTGCTCCTCTTACCCGTTCTCAGTTTGCCTGGACGTCCCAGTAGCCAGGTGCCCTTTGGTTTTCCAGAGTTGGAGGACGAGGGTGCGGAGAAGTTCTTATCTGCCTCTTCCCTCTTCCTCTTCCTCTTCTGGACGCTGTTCCCCATCCCCGGGGGGCACTTCCGAAGTCCCTAAATGGGCTCCATCATCTTGTCCTCCTGTATTACGACATCTACCCTCCTCCTAAGACCTTTCACCCAAGATGTCTCTCTCTCTCTCTCCGGCATGAAAACGCTCCCCGAGTCAGAGTCAATAATGAATCCCTGTGGTCAGATCATCCCTCCTCATTCACTCCTGCTGACACACACGCGCACCTTGGTATAGTCTGGGGGGCGGTCTAGAGACCCACTGACACCATTTTCACAAAGCCAATTCACGCGCACACACGCAGATGAAGAGCACAAAAATGCACCCCAAACCAGTCTCCCAATTCCAACGCGCATCCAGCTGCTGAGGCGACGGCAGCATCCGGCACTGACGAGCTCTCCACCAAGAGTGGAGCGTACGCGTGCGTGTGTGTGCGCGTCGGCGTGACGGTGTGTGTGTGTGCGCGCGAGTGCCCCTCCCACTCACTTCCTCCATGACTGCTGTGGTCCCAAGCTGAGCGTTTCCAGCCTTGTAGGAACACGCAGATAGACGCGCAATCATTGTCATCACCACACACGTGCACGCACGCACGCACGCACGCACGCACGCACACGCACACACACACACGCACACACACACACACACACACACAGCTAAAGGGTGAGGAAGAATGCAGCGTGATCAGAGGTGTTTATGTGCAGCGGGGCGGAGTAATAAAAAGCAGGTGTAAACACTGACATTCTGGCGAGAGTGGAAACTGAGAACAGCGAGGGGGACGCTCAATAATTCAACTGATCTTCATTGGTGCAGCTCTGCTGTCTGGCGCCTTTTGAAACTCCTCACAACACGCACACATCCACGCACACACCTCTTGGCAGAAATGTACACACACACACACACAGAAAACTAGAAAGAGCAGGATATACTGCATGCCGCTGGAGTGGCCAGAGAGATCAAAGCTTGTTTTGAGACGAGTGCGTCCCAGCTATTGCTTAATGGAAATACAGATGTTGGGCCAGATGCTCGAGGTATGCCGGAGGATTCCAGAGAGACAGCGTCACGTATGTTGAATATAGTGCTGCCATAGCGCTGTAATGCGAAGCAACGCACAGCAAACGCGAGGAAGCAAATGTTGTCAGTCAACACAACGCTGCCACCGGCCCCCCGGAATCTTTACTGCAACTCGTCCACTTCCTGTTTTCCGCCCTCTGCCTCCTCCCGCCTCCCTCGCGGGATTCCAGAGAGACAGCGTCACGTATGTTGAATATAGTGCTGCCATAGCGCTGTAATGCGAGGCAACGCACAGCAAACGCGAGGAAGCAAATGTTGTCAGTCAACACAACGCTGCCACCGGCCCCCCGGAATCTTTACTGCAACTCGTCCACTTCCTGTTTTCCGCCCTCTGCCTCCTCCCGCCTCCCTCGCGTGCCCCTAACGGTGATCATGTTTAACAGCGGCGAACACATGATGACTTGGCAGGGTACGTCCCACCCTGACGATATCAAGACCCTGGCCATCACTCAGTGTCGCTGAGGCCGCTCCCTCCCCCGAGCTCGTGAATCAATAGAAGGAGGTCAGCGAGCGAGAGAGAGAGAGAGAGAGAGAGAGGCGTACATGGAAGACGAGAAACGCATCAAACACCATCAGCACGCAGCATGCCGTCCACATCACACGAGACTGAGATTCCATATCTGCACTAAATGGGAGAAGGAAAGGCAGAGCGACGATGTGGAGCAGGGAAATGAAAGCACAGGATCTCTTCACGGTCACCCCGATCACGTTTCGCCCCCAACCTCTCCTTCCAGAGAACTGGTGGAAGATAAAAAAAGGCCTCCAATAAAAAAGGTGATTTATGGGCTGTAGGGGGTGGGCTGCTTGGCTGCTGGTCCAAGAATTTATAATCCTTTCTTAGAGGAGGAATCCGCGAGGTGTCTTAAGAGCCAGGCGGAGTGACAGGCTGTGTGAGTACGAATGCTTGCAGTGACGGTAGGTGTGCGGCGGGATCTGAGAGCATGATGTCACCCAGGCCTCCCCGATGTGAAGTATAAAATGATCGGCAATAATAAAACCGCTCAGAGACCAGCTGCCTCCTAATGCAGACAGAACCACACCCGGCACATTTGTGCTGCTGGAGTACTCCCATCTCTCCATCTCATCTGTCATAGAGCTGCGAGAGTGCACTTAATGTGTGAGTGTGAGTGTGTGTGTGCTCGCGTTTGTGCGTGTGTTCGTGTGTGTGTGTGCGCGCTGTACCCTGCCTTCACATGACATGCCAAACTTGCCCTAGATACATTTATATATGAGCCTGATCAAAGTTTGAGTCATTGTCGTCACAGATTCTAGAGCTGTGTGCGTGCGTGTGTGTGTGTGTGTTTGTGTGTGTGTGTGTACGTTAATGAAAATTAGTGAAGTGTAATGTTCCCGTTAGGGAATAGTTGTCAGGGCGACCATCACCACAGACAGAATTGAGGAAGCTTAACATCTTTCTGTGCGTACTTTAAGTGCTGTGTCACTGTCTCTCTCTCGTTGTATGTGGGTGTGTCAGAGTCGAGGGAGTTCCGGAAATGGTAGCCTTCAATAGGTCACGTTTAAAAAAAACAAAAAACTATTTCTATTATTGTTATTAAATTGATTGACCTGCATGACCTTGATCAGGTCCGTCTTCTCACACTCACAAGCCCCCCCTCTTGTGGTAAGACTGTGCCATCACAATCAAACCAACAATTGTTAATAAATACAAACTGAAATATATATATATTTTTTCATAGTTCCATTTTCTGTGGGTGGGCATAAGGTGATTAAAATATGATGACGTCATGGGATGGCGAGCGTGAAACTTGGCCCTAAAGTGACATACTCTTGTGGAGTCTCTGCAGCCTGCTATATAATAATGTAAATAGCTCATATAATGTAAATATATGACTTTGTGTGGCTGGAAGAGGTCGGTCAGAAGATCCTTCACGATGTGGAAATTCATCTTAAAGCCGAAACAAACATTAGCCAATGTCAACGTGTTGTTTTAAGGAGCTTACGTTATCAGAACACAGTGTATATGGCTCCGAGTGTCACTTAACTCTGAATTCCAGAGCCACTTTGTCATCGTCTGCTCTATTCTTCTGTTCACAGAAAAAAAAATTAATTAAATAAAAATCCAAGGGAGGGGATCACACAGCTGGATCAGGTAAACAGCGTTCAACAGGTGTATCCATTACCGCACGTTACATAACCAGGGGCTATACACACACACACACACACACATACACACACACACACAAAACAGACCTAGGGGTCAATCAGTTGTAAATCCATGTGTATACACACTCCCACTCCCTCGGCCCCACGCTGATGTCTCCCAGCTGCCTCCTCGGCCACATCAAACAACCTCCGAGTCCTATAAAACGACCCATTAGCTCTTATTCCGTAAACAATATCTCTGGACATGTAGATTTCACGTCACTGAAGTAGCGCATCCCTAAGTCTATGTAAGTGTGTCTTTTTTCCTAAACGTGTGTGTGTGTGTGTGTGTGTGTGTGTATGTGCGTGGCCAATGTTACAAAGAGCTGCATATCAAAAAATACAACTAATAAGCTATGACACATCACATCCTGTTGTTCACAGGACAAACACATTATCATAAAGGGCGATATTACATTATCATATAACAGTAATTTTTCCAGTGGAAACTGTGCTCTGCTCTGTGTGTGTGCGTGTGTGTGTGTGTAAGTTCATTTTCTGATTTTCTGTTCATTTCTCTGCATGCTTCTCTAGAGTCTCACCTGAGGACCGAACAACGTTTCTCACTGACAGTACAGTTTGGACCCTATTGTTGCCTCACAGCGCCGCTACCACGGCAACATGCCCTTCACACAATGCCGTTGCCCGGGAGACGTCTACCTCACCGGCGCGATGGCTTCAGGTCTGCGGTGATGGATGAAGGATTTGGGGGTATCTGCTTACCCAGGTAAAATGACCTAGCTCATTAAATGTGTGTGTGTGTGTGTGTGAGAGAGAGAGAGAGAGAGAGAGAGAGAGAGAGAGAGTGATGAAGCAGGGGACATTGTGAGGCTGCATTCAACTTTCACACTCTCTCGCCCTTCCGGCGACGTGCCTTTCTTTGCCCTCCGCTCGCCGACTCCTTACGGAGAGCAGCCCTCGGTTGTGGCCTGTAACAGAACTGAAGGCTTCATGCAATGTTCTCTGGGTAATGAGATGTTTGCTCTTCAATTACTTTGCAGGGTCTGTAATCTGCATTACAGTGAGTGAATCCACACACCCTGACTGTGCTTTGTGATGTGGCCGGCAGGCAGGCACGCACGCACACAAACGTGCACAAACTCACACACGGAGAGAACAATGGCTACACGGACGGACGCACACGCTGAATCCCAGCGATTTGTGTTGATGACCTCACTGCTCAAACAGTCATCCGAAGATGCGCTCTGGACAAAGCAGGTCGCTGCGAGGGGTTCTATATGACTGTGTGTTTGTGCGAGTGTCTGTGTGTCTGTGTAGGTGATGTAATGAGCGCTGGTGCTGGGTTGGCGCCTCCCTAAGCCCAGCAATATGACGTTGACGCACACAGAGATACCCTCTCATACAGGGTAGCGCTAAGTCACACGCCCTCACACACAGCACTGGACACATCCACACACAACTATCGGCGCACACTGATTACACAATAATAAGCAGGGAGGACCGACACACCCACGACGGTGCTGAATAGAGGATGTTAGGCAATCTCAGAGGAAAATCAAAAACAGTAATATGTGGTAATACAGGGACTGCAAAAACCTGAGGCAGGCAGAGAAAGAAAGATGTGTGTTTGTGCATTTGTGTGTGTGCACTCTGAAGTCGCTCTAATTAAAAAACTATTGAGAGATTGTTCCCCAAGAGTCCTCTCAAGGCTGAATGGGGCTTTGTGATTTTCTGTAATCTCTCCTCTTCATCGCATAACTCTGCCCAATCTGGCATCCGGGCTGCCATGCACATGCACCGGCACCGGCACACGCTAACAGACCACGACACAAACCTCTCGAATATACAGGAATCCAGCACATCAAAGAGTGTTCTTTTTTATTTTTATGGGACAGGAATCTTTGTAATATATAGCTGGTTGTTATGTAATATATGGTTTCGCTTTTCTATAGCAATGTGGTGGACAGTGGTTCAAGAGGCTAAATGTGATTGCCGTGCGTGTGTGTGTCTATACAGACTAATCATTTGTCTCTTTCCGGTTTGTCAAAGTCACTCGGCAGGTTCAGGTAAAATGAACCTGAGCCGCGAGAAGTATAAAATAAAAGTGCAATGAACCGATTATCTACCGGTGGGAAAACAGGCTTCCCTCGCTTGGTCTGCAGGAGACAAAATGCCAAAGAAAACAAAACAATCCAATTTTGTTCACACGCACGCACACACGCACGCACGCACGCACACACACACACACCAAGGAACCATTGATTGAGGAATCAATCACTTTGATGTGGTGTCACTGTTTCTAACTCTGAAATAATATTGTGTGGATGAAGAGAAAAAAAAAAAAAAATTAGATCTCAGAAACACTACCAAGAATCATTCTTTCGGCACATCGTGAAACGATACGAAGTTACACTAGGACCCACCAATCACAGTCAACAAACTGGGACGCTAAACCTGCCAGTGGTGAATTATTAAAAACAATT
The DNA here is from genome assembly GCA_016785305.1 of Colistium nudipinnis. Classification (NCBI taxonomy): domain Eukaryota; kingdom Metazoa; phylum Chordata; class Actinopteri; order Pleuronectiformes; family Rhombosoleidae; genus Colistium; species Colistium nudipinnis. The sequence continues at coordinate 195,988 of JAFBJU010000468.1, forward strand.
CCATTCTATGTACATTTGCGGCGCCAAAATACAAAGTCATCCTTGTACTCAATGTCCCTTTCTAAGCCACACCTCCAGGCCTGGAGGTTTTAATGTGGGCTAAAATGGAAAAAAACAAAATCATGGTTCCCACACATTCTTACCATCAGCCTCCGACCACATCTTCTGCTGGAGAATTATTAGCCCCCGCTACTAGTTAATCTTTGGTTTTAAACGGAGTCACTCTTTGTTTCCCCATTCAGTGTTTTGTAGTTCTCCACAGACCTTACAAAACCACAATGTAAGACATAAAAGAGGATTATTGACGAGCCCTTTTTTGGCAAAAAAAAAACCCCCACCAAGCAAAGTGTCCAAATAGGTCTGAACAGTCTGTGTGACTCTAGATTTCCGAGTGTTGCTGGATAGTTACTACAGTAACACACACACACACACACACACACACACACACACACACACACACACACACACACACACACACACACACACACACACACACACACACACACAACACACACACACACACACACACACACACACACACACACACACACACACACACACACACACACACACACACACACACACACACACAATGACAGAAGAGAAAGGGATGGCTTTAGAGGTGGTGCAAAAACAGGAAACGGGGACTGTGGGTAATCTCTGTGCTGCCGACCAAGCAAATGCATCAGTAAACAGAAAAAGGGGATTAGACGCCTGTGACAGTCTATGTGTGTGGGGGGGTGTGAGAGAGAGTGCGCGTGTCACCGTTTCCAGAAAGTAAATGTACAGGCCGATGTCCTGACGATAACTTTTCATCTTAATCCAAAAGTCGACACATTTCCTCGGGAACATGGTGACCGCACGGTCCGTGATCGTGGCAGACAAAACGAGACACAAGAACACAGCCCAGAGTTTCCAAACAAGCAAAGCCGTGGACTCGCACCGACAAAATCCTCAACTAACCTGAACCCCCGATGACCAACATCCGTCCAGATGCACCGCACCGAGGAAATTGAACAGACACAGAGCAACGTCAGCCACTTGTCCGCCACCATTAACTGTCTGGAGTAGTAGTGGTACGCATTAAAAAAAAACTAAACAATGAGAAGTGACGAAACACAAAGAGCTGAGGGTCTGTTGCTAATGTATGCTCACTGCATTAATGCATTAATGATATCAAAGGTGGATTCTATAATAAGGGAGCGTACAGCCTTGGCTTTTTCTGGGTGTTGTGCATTGCGGTGTCACGTCACAATGTGCTCACCTTTCGCAGGGTCAGGACTCTGGAGTCCCAGTTTGGCGTCGGTCCCGCCAGCCGCGGCTCGGTTCGGCCCACTGCCGACGCTCTTCTTCTTCCTGCGGCTGACCTTAAACCAGCTCAAGGCCTGGCCCAGGGAGCTGCCCGGCTTCCTCTTGCCGCGCTGGGCTCTGGCCTCCCGAGCTAAGATCTCCGTCACGTCCCTGGGCACGAGGTCACCCGTAGACCTCCTCCGGGACATCCTGGAGGTCGGGGCCTGGGAGCCGACGCACGGCCCCTCCACAGAAATCAGCGTGTGCGCGTGCGTGTGTTCTGTTCGGACTTTACAGGGGGTTCTGGAATCAGCCCCCTCCCCTCGAAAAAAAAGGGCTTGATCAACCCCACCGTCCCTCCTCAGCCTCTCTGTTTTCCCTGTCCGTCACCACCTGGGACAATGAGATCAGCAGAATGAGTGAGAAGGCATGAGAGAGGGGGGGGGGGGGTGAAAATGAGAGACAGAGTGAGGAAGGAGAGCGAGAGACGCAGAAAGATACACTGGAACTGGGATTGTGCATTTACCACGCGTAGTGTGCTGGGGGGAAAAAAATATATTACAAGGCTAAAAAGGGTGGAAAAACTGCAGAGCTAAAAAAGAGAACATCCAACTTATCCTCCCCCCCCCACCCCCACCCCCCTCTCTCTCTCTCTCCGGCTCCCTATTCTCCCATTTTTTTTGTGTTCGTAGAGGAGAAGCCCCAGGGTGGAGAGCCGGACCTCTGCAATGTCTGTTTGTGTGTATGTCAGAGTGTGTGTGTGTGGTGTGTGTGTGGGTGTGTGTGGGTGTGTGCGTGCATGACATGTGGTTCACATCAGCAGAAAAGTGCGTGTGGATGAGTTAGAGGAGACAAAGAAAGCGTAATAGAATAAAACCAGCAGTGGAGAACACTTTGAACATGAAACCTCGTTAGTTTCCATACGGACGTGTGATGTAAAGCCCGCAGACACACGCATGCACTTTTTCCCTACGTGTTGTCACGTCAAACAAAGAGTGCAACATGCGAGTTGCGTAACGCTCGGACGTTCAAACTTACCCTGCGAGCGTGCTGCAGCCTCCTCTGCTCCCCTCTTTTCTCTCTGTCTGAGAACAGCCTTCCGAGGCATGTGTGTGTGTGTGTGTGTGTTTGCGTGTGTGTGTATGTGTGTTCAACAGAGTGAATGAAGCTCCATGCTCTCTGAACAGTCGGTCCCTCCTCCTCACTGTGCGAGAGGACCCACCTATCACGGTACTGTGTGGAGTTAGGAGCTCCATTCCAGTGCTGGCTGCCTCTTCCTCACAGCTGGGCTTTTTCACATTTTTTTCCCCTTCTGTAATCTCTCCTAGCCTCCTCTGCGGGGATCAGGTGCAGCCATCCTAGTCTCCCTCGGGCGGGGAGCCCCGGGGTCACGAATCATCAGGCCGGCTATGAAGGAAAAAATTTATAAAAAATGGATCATTGGGTTTCCATGCAACAAGACAATACAAGACAGCAAGCCTTGTGAAAAATTAAAAACAGCTATTCAAATCTGAATGACAAAGGATGACAAAGATCCCTGAGGAAACGACTGTACAGTCCAGAAGGTGAAGCGGTTCTGCCTCTCCTGCAGACAAAAGCCAGTGTGTGGCCAGGTGGAAACTCGACACCCCTCGTTAGAATTGAGACACAGCCACAATTAGTCCGACAGGTAGGGCCGGTCAGGAGGGGCCGGTCGTTTTCAAAATGTCATCCAGTCGTGCGCACTGTTGGCATAGTCACATCTGCCACTGGAATTTGAAGGGATTTTTTTTTTGCTGTGTGTGTGTGTGTGTGCGCGGGTGGGTGGTGAGTAGACATACAGTATGTCTGACGTGGGGGGAGTGTATATATGCATGTGTGTATGCGGTAGGACTAGCTGGTCTGGTTTGAATGTGGCAGGGACGGAGTGGGAGAGGAGAAGAAATATGTCAGGAGTTGGACCTGCAGACAACAGGGACCCACTCTTGTGTGTAATAATCTTGATATCTCAACCCCAAAGAACCTAGACAAAACAAAGCTGTCCAAAAAAAAAAAAAAGGAATCCTCACAAGGTACCTGGCTCAGAAACACGTGTGACCAGACATTTAAATCGAAACTGACCCATTCACACAAACTCAAAGTCACTTTCAACCCTAAAATCAAATGTCACTTCTTATACATTTTTGTTTATGATAGATTATTTAGCTCGGTGTCCTCTGCAGCATCCTTCATTTAGCAGCTGAGATGACGCGGACAAATTATCTGTCTGCTGGGATTCCTGCGCTAATTCCAGCGCAGTGCCCTAAGGATATCCATGTCAATCACAGTTTGAAAAAAAAAAAAAAAAAAAAAAAACTTTAATGGCCTCCATCCTTCAGTAACGTCATAAACTGTCGGTGATAGTCTGGGACCCGTTACTGTTTCACACGTGCCAATGTATCATCAGGGTCATCTTAATCCAAGAGTGAATAAATAAATGTGAAGCCAGTTTGCTGAAGCCACATAGAATTATGTCAAAATTGCAACTGTGTGTGTGTGTGTGTGCGCGAGGTGGGGGAATCCATACTGTATGCGTGCACTGGTGTGCTGGGAGGGGTTGCAATGAGTCATCGTTTAGTTCACTCATGCCGAACACATTGAAGTGTTTTACACGTTTCCATGGCGATACAATAGAAAACAGAGTGTCTGCGAGGGGAGCTGCAGAGTGTCTGTGTTCCTGCGTGTGTGCGTGTGTGTGTGGTTTCACTTGTAGGCTACCTTTGACAAAATTCAGACCATAGACCGGTTAAATGTCAACAGCTTTTGCAACTAGAGACAGAAATATGCGTGCGTGTGTGTGTGCGTGTGTAGTAAGTGTTATAAAATCATTAACCAACAGAACACTGTGCGCCTACTTAAGAATGCATCCCCAATCCTCCCCTCCTCTCTTTCTTCATCTGTCGACTGTGCTCTTACATTCACACACATACTCCTTTATAAAGACGAGCACGTGATTACAGAGATAAGCAGGATCTTGTTATGTATAAATAATCAAACATTGCAGACAATAACACAGTACATGGAGTACAGCGGAGTGTACTGCGAGTACTGTCCAAAACACCGCAAGGACATCAAACAACAAGGATCGGGAGGATATATGGATAAAGACATGCTGACTATAGAATTAGTTCGTTATTGAGCAATGGACACAATATCCTCTACTATAATTGCAGCCTGAAACAAAGAGTTAAAAAGGAAAAGAATTAACGGCCGACATATTTTTATCATTATATATTACATCACCAACTTGCAACCAAAGAACGTTGCAAGGAACTTTGTGCAAAACAACATCATGGATCTCAGTCAAAGAGGTTTTTTAACGCAGTTTACTAATTAACATCTGCACCATTACATTTTTGTTTTCAAAGTGACGACAGTGATGCTAAGTTTTGGTAAAACAAAGTGCTCTTCGACTGGCTTCTGTGTGTGTGTGTATAAGATGGGACTGAGAGGAGGCAGGAAATCCATACAGCCGGATGGGATAAGTCCAGCTCTCTCGGAACCAGCATTATCTCGCCCTACTTGCCACTGTCCGGCAGTACACACACACACACACACACATTCGTTTTGCGTCGACAACTTGTCTTCTTGTTGTCTTTTCTCCAACCGAAGCACACACCAGGGAAGCTCAAGCGCACTAGACGTGCATTTCAAAAGAACCAATGGTAATCTAAAAGCAGCCAAAAAGTACGAAAACTCATTCCACGTAGTCAACTATTCATAACATCGACCCACAGTGAGGACAGGAGGGGTGGAAAGGAAGGCGAGAGAGAGAAATGAGGCCAGGAGCAAAAAAAGTGCGGCATGTCATAATCGCTGTGGAGAAGTTCCAGGTTGAAACGCACAGAGGGGAATCCTCCGTGCAACAGAGACAGCTTTGTCTCTCTGGCCTGTGACGGGAATAGATGTTAAGAGTCCCTGTTGGAGGACGGAGCTAAAGAAAGAGGAATGAGTGAGCATAAATCGAAGTAGTTCAAAGAAGGAGAGAAGAGGGGACGAATAAGGAGGAGGAAGAGGAGGAGAACGAGGTAAAGAATAATCCTGCATAAATCCCATTACTCTCCAGGTGTCCCTGTCCAGGCATGTAGGCGCCCATGCAGCCCCTCACGGCCCCCACCGTATTCTTCTGACCTGCCTGAAATGGACGGACACACAGGCACAAAAGGAGTCTAGGTAGTAGAGGGACAGGAGGTGTCATTTTCATTACCTTCACGAGAAAAAGGGGAGGAAGTATTGGGAATGCTGTCGAGTCATGTCTCTGGTGAGGGGAGTTAGACGAAGAGGAAGCGGAAGGATAAAAAAAAAACAACGTCAAAAAAAATTCAGCTGGAAGAGTTGGCCTTCAGAAGGCGGTGCATTCAGGGAACAATCGGTTAAAAAATAGACAATTGGTCGAAAGCATGGAGGATTCTCTGACAGGGCTGTTAGTTGGTTCCACCCTATAATAAAAAAAATATCCTCAAAACGCTCGCATCATGGCAGCAAGAGGTTGCCTGAAAATCCAGCTGGCATGTATTGTATAGCCAGGGGAGCATATAAGAAGTACACTGATGATCATGATCGGCAAAAATCTGGAACACACACAACAATTTATTGAAAAAGTATTGTGTGGCCCAAGAACCCCCTTTCTATATATATATATATATATGGAAAGATGACTGTTGGTACGAGGTGGTTTTTCAGGAATGCTGAACACGCTGGTCTTGGTCCCATGTCGCTCGAACATCGGGAAATGGGTGAACGGACAAAACGCACAAAGCTATCTCACACTTCGCCCGCTTCCCGATGTCCGAGCAACACGGAACCAAGACCAGTGCGTTCGGGGTCCCTGAAAACCCCCCAGTACCAACTTTCATCTTTTTAGCAGCAACCCTTGACTATAACCCTAACCCAAATTCCACAGTTATAGGGGTTATAAGCCTGGAATTAGGGTTTGGCCAACCCTAACCCTAATTCCAGAGTTATAGGGGTTAAAAGAGTGGAATTAGGGTTAGGGTTTTGGTGAAGGGTTGCTGCTAGAATGATGAGAATTGGTACACAGGGGTTTTCAGGGATGCCGAATGCGTTGGTCTTGGTCCCGCGTCGCTCAGACATCGGGAAATGGGTGAACGGACAAAACGCACAAAGCTATCTCACACTTCGCCCGCTTCCCGATGTCCGAGCAACACGGGACCACAACCAGTGCGTTCGGGGTCCCTGAAAACCCCCCAGTACCAACTTTCATCTTTTTAGCAGCAACCCTTGACTATAACCCTAACCCAAATTCCACAGTTATAGGGGTTATAAGCCTGGAATTAGGGTTTGGCCAACCCTAACCCTAATTCCAGAGTTATAGGGGTTAAAAGAGTGGAATTAGGGTTAGGGTTTTGGTGAAGGGTTGCTGCTAGAATGATGAGAATTGGTACACAGGGGTTTTCAGGGATGCCGAACGCGTTGGTCTTGGTCCCATGTTGCTCGAACATCGGGAAGTAAGTCAAAGGTCTAAAAGTGAAAAAGTGATTTGCAGTTTCACCCACTTCCCGATGTCTGTGCAACACGGGACCAAGACCAGTGCGTTCGGGGTGCCTGAAAACCCCCCAGTACCAACTTTCATATTTTTAGCAGCAACCCTTGACTATAACCCTAACCCAAATTCCACAGTTATAGGGGTTATAAGCCTGGAATTAGGGTTTGGCCAACCCTAACCCTAATTCCAGAGTTATAGGGGTTAAAAGAGTGGAATTAGGGTTAGGGTTTTGGTGAAGGGTTGCTGCTAGAATGATGAGAATTGGTACACAGGGGTTTTCAGGGATGCCGAACGTGTTGGTCTTGGTCCCGCGTCGCTCGGACATCGGGAAATGGGTGAACAGACAAAACGCACAAAGCTATCTCGCACTTTCGCCCACTTCCCGATGTCCGAGCAACACGGGACCAAGACCAGTGCATTCGGGGTGTCTGAAAACCCCCCAGTACTAACTTTCATCTTTTTAGCAGCAACCCTTGACTAAAACCCTAACCCAAATTCCACAGTTATAGGGGTTATAGGCCTGTAATTAGGGTTTGACCAACCCTAACCCTAACCCTAATTCCAGAGTTATAGGGGTTAAAAGAGTGGAATTAGGGTTAGGGTTTTGGTGAAGGGTTGCTGCTAGAATGATGAGAATTGGTACACAGGGGTTTTCAGGGATGCCGAACGCGTTGGTCTTGGTCCCGAGTCGCTCGGACATCGGGAAATGGGTGAACGGACAAAACGCACAAAGCTATCTCGCACTTCGCCCACTTCCCGATGTCCGAGCAACACGGGACCAAGACCAGTGCGTTCGGGGTGCCTGAAAACCTCCCAGTACCAACTTTCATATTTTTAGCAGCAACCCTTGACTATAACCCTAACCCAAATTCCACAGTTATAGGGGTTATAAGCCTGGAATTAGGGTTTGGCCAACCCTAACCCTAACCCTAATTCCAGAGCTATAGGGCTTAAAAGAGTGGAATTAGGGTTAGGGTTTTGGTGAAGGGTTGCTCCTACACTGATGAGTATTGGTACACAGGGGTTTTCAGGGATGCCGAACGCGTTGGTCTTGGTCCTGCGTTGCTCGGACATCGGGAAATGGGTGAACGGACAAAACGCACAAAGCTATCTCGCACTTTCGCCCACTTCCCGATGTCCGAGCAACACGGGACCAAGACCAGTGCGTTCGGGGTCCCTGAAAACCCCCCACTACCAACTTTCATCTTTCATCTTTCATCTTCAGGGATGCCGAACGCGTTGGTCTTGGTTTTAAGCTGGAATTAGGGTTTTGGTACACATCAGTAACATCCAATGGGTAAATCCAAAACATCATAAATCTTTTTTTTTTGTGTGTAAAATATTTGTTACCAATTATAAAATAAAAAATTCACCCAACTACTAGGAGTATTAAGTACTTCTATTTCTAACTACTCTGCATATAAAACTCATCAACAGTTCCATTTTCATCTACTAAATACTTCTTGGTTTTAACTGTTGATGTATAAGGAACACTGCACTATGCATCATGGGGGTCTTTCAGGTAAAATGAACATGAACATGGCCGTTCTGATAAGGCTGCACTGCTCCTTTAAAAGCATGACACGAAATATTTTTACAGCAGGAATTCCTGCGAGGGTGTGGTTGCTGCTGGGTTGTTTGGGACTGGACAAAAACAGACCACAGTTTTCCATCCATCCAACGATCCCTCTCTGTCTTTCTTTGTCTCGCCCTCTCTCCTCTTGCAGAGGAACTATCGTTCTGTTTTTATTTTTTTTATTTTTTCATTTTCTCTCCGGGGGGGTCGTTTAAATGAGGCCCATACGTCACAGCCAGGAAAACCTGAGGTGACCTCTGTCGAATCTTTGCTAAAATAACAGGATTGGCCCTCGCAAAACATCTAATTAAGAGAGCTGAAAACAGAGGGACGATCGTCCCAGTTTAAACCCTTTCACAGTCAACACACCGGGGATTAAAAAGTTGAATTTTTGCAACCAAACACTTTTGAGAGTGTTCAAGAACGTATTTGTTAACTTTTAAAGTCAGAAAAGCTCAATTTTTGCAGCCTTCAAAATATTTACTTTAGTGCCTGAAACGGACATCAATGCTGCACCACTGACTGACTTAGAACAGAAAATAGCAGCCTTGAAAGGATGCAAAAACACTCACGCACATAGGCACATGTACATATGCCCCACACACATCAGCCAATGACATGTAATTTTACATCTAATCCTCCTATGAAAACACCGCTCTTGGAATCGTTATAATGCCAAGTTTTAAATTGATTTAGTGTGGTGATGCGGATTCCAATGGTGTTACTTTTGCAGGTATTTGGTCATAAAACTGTGACATTAATGGAAGCACTAAATTAAATGTTTGGTTAATCCGGGGGAGTCTGTGTACCAACTTTCACAACAGCACCTCCAACACATTTTAGGATATTTCACTTAAAATAAAAATAAAAACTCACTCACTACAAAAGCTTCCAAGGCTTCCCCTTAGATTAACTTGAGAGGAATGTTTTAGGCCCACAGTCCAAACAAATAAGTTGACGCTTGTACAGCCTGGTAAACCAGTAGCCCATGACTCAAGAACCTACAGAGACTGATCATGGGGCCGATCATCTTTGTCGGCTGTTCTCATCTTTCCATATCAGCTGTTCCCATCTGCAGTGCTCCTTCATGGGAACTGGTTGCGACAGTACAAAGGTGCTGATCAACAGTAAACGTGTGTAAGAAATGTTTAAGAAAACATTACAAAGCCATGGCTATGTCCCAACACTATAGGAAGGGCTATGTGAAAAGCAAACCACCTGGCAGTTACAGCTTGTCCCGCGTGTCTCTGTTAGGGTAATTGTGTCTGTCGTCTCCGAATAGAAAAATCATACTTAATCCAGAACAGTGGAAAAACACACTGGAAGTGGACATGGTGCCCTTACTTCATTATATTAAGTGATCACTAAGACTGCGAAAAGCCAACTGGTACAAACACTGGGTGGCTGATGACAATAAAAAGATGGCGGTTGGCAATTACGTGGCAGAAGCACTCTCTTTAAATAAACACCAGGTAAGGTCACTGTCATTAAAACACACTTAAACATGGTGAGACAATCCTGTGTGATGCATGGTGTGACAGACTGGGGGGAACAACAAAGGGAGAAAATAGGAACGGAAAGTGGGCTTGTTATCATATGAAATATTTTTCCCAGTACAAATGTGCTGCAGATGGAAATGTGTCCTAGAAGACCAATTCATCTAGCAATTAAGTGTCAGACTAACTTATTATGTAAGTTTTACAACAAGTAGACAGATAACAAGAACACAAGAATAATGTCCTCATTGTGAACATTGTATAGTAAGCTTCAAATGGCAGAAAATGTAAAACTTTATAAGTCCTGTATGTTTCATCACAGTGGCAGAGGAATCTGGCTCCAAAAATATATATACATATATCTAAAATTTTCTATGAATATTGATGCCTTACTGTTTATGAGAGAGTTTAAGGGACAGATGCACGAACAGGATGTTCTGAGGAGTTTGGACAAAACTTCAGATTGGAGCAGAGAGCAAACAGACTTGTCCAAACGAATGTCCAGTATACGATCTCAGTCAGTGGGACATTCAGTTCTGAACCACAACGCCCTTTGAATCACTTGGTTTTTCCCCACCCACACACAAACACACACAGACTGAGTATATCATATCTACATCCTCCATGAAGAAAAGAAAAAAAGATAACGTAGAGCAGAAATTATGAAGGCAGGCAAGTGAGGGCCGGAGTCTCTCCACAGCCGAGGCTGCGTGGGTGTGCATCAGCACAAGAGTGTTAAAATGTTGAAACAGATAATCCCTGGACATAACGTCATGTAAATGACTGTCTCTCTCCCAAAGCCCAGACTTTCCAAAACAGCGTCAGAGTGGCCAACAAGGGAGATTTAGATAAACATTACATCTTTTCTTGAGTACAGGGGACATAACCCTGTGCTGGGAACACTGACTCAATATCTCAAAAGAGTCACTGTCACTATATCACTGGGTGTTGACTGAAAATCTAAATATAAGGGCATATTTGGTTAAAAAAGGGGGCCTGTAAATGCCATGAAGTGAGATTTGTTGCTGTTCATTTTACAGGACAAACCTATCATCAAAAATGAATCCACCATTTCACATGGTAAAGAAGGAATTAGTCATCGGTTAGAACTATGACAAAATGAAGACCGTAAAGTCATCCACAGTAATAGAAAAACTTTAACATGTCTTTCATTTAATCTTTTTGAATAAATAAAAGAGAATACCAATGGCATTAAATATTATAACTTAAATCATGAGTTCAACGTTTTCATCACTCACAAATGAATTGATGTATTTGGAGGGTGAACAGAACATAACGCTGGGTTACTGGGTACAGAGGTTAAAACTGATTCTGGAATGATTCAAACATGGTTCCTCATAATTAGAAACTATGAACATTTAAATTCGGACTTACTTCAAGTGAAACCGCAGCGCCACCTGGTGGTGTCTGACGTGTTGTTACCTATGTGTGAATAGATATTTGATTCAATTAGTTCAATTTAATCAGAAAACAGACCATAATTAAAGGATTGTAATTCGTCATTTTGGGGTGAAAATTACAAACCAACTTACTAGAAATGTCACGGTCTCATCTTTTATTCCTGGTTTTCATATAAAATATCCCCGTTCACTGTTGTAAACAGTGGTGGTGATGATGTAAACTCACGTATAGTTGGCAGCAAATGTGTTTAAACGGCTTCATGTTGTGCTCTCAGGCTATGGAGGAAAACCATCTGTCCAATGTTGGGGTCAGAAGTTTACACGAAACTCATAGTCCCGTGGGACGAGGGTAAGTAAGACGGCAGAGTCCCGAGACCTATTTAAAGGCCGCTCGATAATGGGAAGACACGAGGGGAATTCAGGAACCGTGGAGTCTTTCAGCAGCAGCTCCCATACGCACTGCAATTTAGTGGTGGGACGTGCGTTTTCTCAACTTAGTGAGCTAGAGAGCTTCCCCCTGAATACGGCCACTATTGTGTGCCATGGCGAAATCCAGGTGTTACGGAACCAAGAGACATCATTTACGCTAGTCACGTGCACTCCCATTGACATTGGAAAATAAAATTAACTTAACTTAATAGTCAATTTTCTGTCTATCCCAACCAAACGCAACGCCTGTCTCAGCCATGGTGTCAACATTAAAAACAATAAGCAATTATAATCAGCGCCTGGCGAGCAGAGGCCAGGTCGTTTTTATGCTACAGATGCGGTTTGCTAGCTCTGAGCATCCAATCAAAGGCTGCGAAACTTTAGGCTACCAGGTCCTTCACTGTTAATTCTGATAAAATGACAGCTGAAATTTGATTGGACAAAAGCTCTAACACAAATATACACACACGCAATGAAGCGAAAGGATATGAAAGTAAGAGAATAGGTATATTGGGAATCCTTTAATACGTATTAATGTAAAAATATATATAAACCCAGTAATTCTGATCCTTTTTAGGCTAACAGAGAAGGGCTTGCTGGCCCTGACGGCCGCCCCTGGCATAATCTCACGCCAGCCATACCAGCTGCAATGCCATCAGTCCATCTGGTATTACAGACGTTGTCTTACAAAGGCCTTCTTCAAACTAATGAAACAATAGTGGGTGGTTTAATTATTTTTTTTAGTGTAGATTTACCTACAGTATAATACAAAATTATTGTGATGTACTGAAAGCAAATTACTCCATACATTATATCACAACATTGGCTCACACCAAAAACAAGTATCATTTAACAAAATGTCTGGTATAATTCTCAGTGGTCCCTTTTGGCAAATCCTTTACCCTCTCTAGGGTTGAAACGTCCTGCCCAATGTCTCTCCCGCTGCCCAGTGTTTATTAATAAACCTAAACAGATTTAAGGTAGTCATGGTGACACATAGCAGCACGCTGACAGAGAGAAAAGAGGCTGGGTCAACTGATGTTACCCCCCCGTCTCTTTTTTTTCTCAGTTCAACTGCACACACTGCTCCCGCTCATTCTTCACCGCTCACTTTGCCTTTTGGTTTGAATCACAACCAAGCACCAGGACAGAGGAAGCAGGGGTATGCGCTGAGAAGTAAGTCCAATAAGAGTTCTTCAAAATGTGTGATAGTTTGTGTTAATAATACTGATCAAATTTGAATGAAAAACTCTTGTCATTCATTTAGCTCCTAGCTTTACTCTAACTAATTCAAAGCAAGTTTAGAATCTAAAGGCATGTAAGATGTTGCAAAAAAATACATGTTGTTGTTGCTTGGAGTTAGAATGATTCGCAAATATAGGCCAGTGCTGTATTTGGGTGTTGGAGATCTACAGGAATGTGCCTTGTGCCCATGCCTGTCCTGCAGCGGGACAGCTGGTCACTGCCATTTACTCCCGAGAGTTTTGTTCAGCTATGCACAACACTGCCCAGCCTTCAGACACTGAACACAAGAAACGGAAAAGGGACTTGTGGTTGTTGTAGATTATTGTATATTATTTATGTTGTCTGACTTAGTTTAATACAAAAACGAGAGCCGCATCTGACAAAAAACAATGAAATGAATGTCACACTTGTTTCTGCCCTTTCTAAATTACAAGTCTCTGTTCGATGACACTATTAGGTCAATTTGAGCAATGCGCTCTCAGGGAGTCTCTGGTTAGTATTGGCAAACACCTCAAAGAGTGAAATTACAGCTACATTATTCAGCAGCAGAGATGCCAGGGGTCCATCCATCGGCACATCGACATGTTATGATTCTCTCCTCTCTAATGTAAGCTGCGTGATGCCACTTGCTGGAGCTACAGACGTAAACAGTTTGCGGCGTGTGTCTGACCAATGCCAGGCTGTAAACTGAAGCCCCGAGGGGACCGAGGGGACAGCTGCTGGTAGCATATCCTCTGCTAATCTATTCATCTGCTTCTACATGTCCATATGCACAAATAACATCAGCATGAACACATGATCTGCCCAACATATAAACCACAATCCTCTGTCAACATGTCGTATTTGCATGCCGCTCATGCCAACAACCATCAGCGTAGTTTTCTAACATTCATTTGCTTTTGTCAAAGGATGAGCTTATTGTAAAGGAGTCCAACTACATCAGAAGAGTCTGCGAGATTAACGGCTGAAACAATGGAGGACATGGACGGCAACAGTTTGTCCACCGGGTTCGGGCCTCTCTTCATCAGAGAAGAGGCCAAGGATTCAGACAGGGAAGTCGCGGTGCAGAGAGAGCGCAGCACGGCCCAGCCCGGACTCACCTTCTCAGAAACATCAGCTTTAATCAAGCCATACTTACAGGAGATGGACGAGCTGCTGCAGAGCTGCGAGGATCTCACCGGTATTCCCTTCGGTGCCAGCTTTTCCGAAAGTTCCACAGAAACCTGCCTGAGCAACTCCGGGGAGGAAGTTACAACGCAGAGCTACAGAGAAACGAGTGTATCTCCCCAAGCTTATCTTTCCACCAGCTACTTAGACTCACACATGGATGTGTCTGGAGCAGAGGACCTACCAAGCACAGGCACCCTCCCCAGCAGGTGTGGGCTGAGCACAGGTGTGCCTCGTCAGCCTGTAATGCCCGTGAGCTCAGCAGGAAGTAAGCTGAGTGAGGCCATGGTGGAGTATGAGGGCCAGCTGCTGGGAATGTTGGCCATGCTGGAGGGCTGCATGGAAGAGACAGGCATGGACTTTGAGCCGCAGGGCTGGGCTACAGATGCGAGTCAGGAGTATGTGCACATCAGTAAGACTGGGAATCGTGGTAGGGACACGACACTGGGGCCCGTTCAGCAGGAGACGCCGGTGAAGATGGAGACTCAGCCGAGGCAGTCGGTGCCTGGGGCTGCTCAACATGCAGAGCGGGGCTACGTTTCCAAGGAGAACAGCACCAATGGAGCGGCAGCAGGTCCAGTAGCCAATAGATGCCAGCAGAATCCTGTGCTTTGCTGTGACAACACCGGTGGCGTCTCAATGGAAAATCTGGAAAGGTCAGAGAAAAGGGATCAGGGGGTTCTTGATCCGCAGGTCAGTTATTTCGGGCCGTTGGAGCCTTTAGATAGTAATGAAAATGATCCCATGTACTGTGAAGGGACACAGACGAGATTTATGTTTAATGAAGGCTCAGAAACAAACACAACAGGGACTGAAGCACGTGACACTGAAATGCAAGCTGAGAGGAGAGGAGAGCTCAAAATGAACACCAGATCTGGTATGAATGAATTAGATGAGTTGGGGTCTCAGATGGAGGAGTGCATACAGGAAGTGGAGCAGTTAGAGAAGAAGAGGAAGGAGCTGCTGGTGGAGGTGCTGGAGTTGAGGGGGAATAAAAATCGAGAAGAGGCAGAGGAAGAGGAGGAATGGACAGAAGAGCGAATCAACAGCCAAGTGGACGAACTGATGAATATACTGAAGAGGGAAGAAGAGGAGAGAAGGGGGGAGAGGAAAAAGGAGCTCCAGGGCCTCAGGGAGGAGAGGGCAGAAGAGGAGAGGAGGCTGTGGAGGACGGACCTGGAGAGGCTGGGGCTGCAGGAGGAGCTGCGGAGGCTGAGGAGGAAGCTCTTTGCCGCGGTCAGGGACTGCACCCACGGTCAGTCGTCCCTGAACAACCAGCGGCGCGAGGTGGAGCTGCTGAAGAGAGAGGAGGTAAGACAAATCTGTGAAGGGGGTGGGGGGCTCTGTCTGCATTTACCAGAATAATGTAAAAACAAAATGTGCAGGAGAAGCTGCAGGCCCTGGTGCTGCAGCTGACGGAGGAGAAGAGCCGGCTCCGGTCGGCCCAACAACAGCAGCTCTCGCATCTACGGGCAGAGCATCAAGCCCGGACCTCCAGTCCCAGCGCCAACAGCCAGGAGGAGCTGATTGAGTGCAAGAGACACTCCTGTGGGGACATCCAGCAGTACCTACAGGGTGGACTGAAAGCCCTGGAGGATAGGTGAGGTCCCTTTCTACCACTGGTTTCCAAACTATATGCATTTTGAGTTCATGATACTAATGCACGTTGCAGTTTTCAACCATGAACAACTAAATCCACCACAGTGATTTAGTCCCGGTGTGTCAACAATTGTGTGTTGGTCTTGGCGAGGTATGAACCCGTTTTGCTGGCGTTGCTGAAGAGGAGAGAGGCCACGGCAGCAGCGCTGGTGACAGCCAAAGGGCAGGCTCAGGAACTGAGGGCCCAGCTGAGGCCCCTCAGGGAGCAGATCCAAAAGCTGCAGCTCCAGAGGGCTTGTTTGGAAGAGAAGCTCAAACTAATCCACATACACCGCAGAGAGGACCTGGGGCAGTACAAGGTGAGCGAGAGCAGAGGTTTTTAAAAGCGGGGGAGGCTGGACTGAAACAAAAAGAAGCAACTATTGGGGGATGCAGATGAACTGTTCTGACATCAATAAAAAAAAAAAAACGTTTCAAGTGATACTCACAGTACTAATGTTTTATGCTTCTTTTTTTTTTATACAGGAAACGGTGTACTTCTTGGAGGAGACTGGCAGAGAACTGAAGATGGAGTTACAGATTCAGAAGAAGAAAACCAGAGACACAGAGGAGTTGAGAGACAACCTTGCAAAAGAACTCCTCCTCTACAGGTGAGATAACATTTTTAAAAAATGATCCACATCATCAACTGTTAAACACCCTGCGTGGAGTAGCTCTAATCAAACACTCTCTTTACAGGGCTGCCATCAAGGACCATGAGGAGCAAACATGATTATACTTTTTTTTTTTTTTTTTTTTAAATCAGCAACATATTGAATGGCAAGTTTCAGTTAATGCACTTTATACACATTGAGACACAAAACTTTAAATGAAAGTTTTTTTGTTTTTTTTTCCCATACCAGTCTGTTAAGAGGAAGCAGACTGCTGCTTGTAGAAAGGTTTTTTGTTTTGAATAAAGGCTTTGTTCCTCTCGTAACCCAAGTGTGGCTGATGAATTAACGTGCGTCTGAAGAGCAGAGCTTTGTGCACTTATAAGGGCAACTTGTCTGGAGAAACTAAACGGTGGGACAGAGCGAGCTCGGGGGGGGGACAAGCGCACCGAGACGAGTCGCGCATGAAAGTGTGACGAGCCGTAACACAACCGCGTTATTTAGGTTTGCGTGTTAAACATATTTCAAGCATCACCAAAGACACTACAAGGTACTACGAGATGTGTTTAAAAAAAAATACACCAAACAGACCCATGGACCGAAGAATGACATTTTATTAAGAACTGTACAACTACAAAACCATGGACATACAAAAAGTTCACAATGACTGAAAAAAAAAGAAAAAGCAATTGAATTAATTTAAACAGTTCATGCATTGTTAATGTGAAATGACGAGGGAGAGCAATTGGGAAATCGGACACAGATTGAGAGCGAGCTCGGGGGCGGGGGACAAGCGCACCGAGACGAGTCGCGCATGAAAGTGTGACGAGCTGTAACACAACCGCGTTATTTAGGTTTGCGTGTTAAACATATTTCAAGCATCACCAAAGACACTACAAGGTACTACGAGATGTGTTAAAAAAAAAATACACCAAACAGACCCATGGACCGACGAATGACATTTTATTAAGAACTGTACAACTACAAAACCATGGACATACAAAAAGTTCACAATGACTGAAAAAAAAAGAAAAAGCAATTGAATTAATTTAAACAGTTCATGCATTGTTAATGTGAAATGACGAGGGAGAGCAATTGGGAAATCGGACACAGATTGAGAAACGCCTGGCGTGGAAATCGGGGGACAATTTGACGGCGGGCAAACTGAATCGTTGCATCACAAAGCTCGACTGCAGTTCACTTGCAACGCGACATTCTCCGCAAGCATCCAGCGTGTGAGGAGGAAGGTATTTGCAGTGACCATGATTACCTCTTTATATTGTAGGAAAGCACATTTACCTCTGTCGGCTAAAACATGTCAGTGTTGAAGGGAAAGCCAATTTCGTTACAAAAATATACTTTTTCGACACAAGAAAATGAATTGAAATCAAGCGATAAGTTACGGAGTAAAAAGACATTTCTTACACTTATATTCCAAGCGAGAGCGGGACTGCACCCGAATCCTCCATTTCCCGTATTTACAGTGCTTTGGGATATCCTTTACAGAGTCCCACCAGTAAGAAGTTGAGCATGATGGGAAGAAGGAGCGGCGTGGATATTTTTGAGGTGGTATTTCGATGAGGTTACGGACACAAAGCAGACACAATCATTTTTACACTGTGGCTTCAGGTTCTGTTGTGCCCTCAGGATCTTCATCATTGTAAATGTTCTCAGCCTATAAAAGGAAAGAGTCGGTGGGTCAGTCATTGCCATATACTGTCTGGGTATTACACACATTTAACCACATTTTATGCTATCCGATTTGATGAGCACCAGATTTTTTTTTTCTTCCCATACGCCATATTTGTATCTGTATTCTGGGAGCAGTGGCCCACTGTATTTAAATGCTCCTGTGTATTTTTGACTTAGTATGTTGTCTTAAGAGGTGAAATGATTCCAATAACGCAAAGTAGGATTTGCAGTCTTGGCCTTAAATGTTCCCCGCCTTACCATTTGCCAAACTTGCATGATGTTGTCTTCGGACACAGAGCAGATGACCCAGGGCTCATTGGGGTTCCAGGAGAAGTCGGAGATCTTGGCTGTGTGACCTCCATGGATAAACTATTACACACAGGGTGAGGAAAAGCCACCGTTTGTTATTGCTATACAAAATCATGTTAACAATTGCCAAAGGTCACAGGGCCTCAATGAGACTCACCAGTAGCTCAGGGGGGCCATCCTCTGCATCTTCTGGGGACTGCTCCTCTCCGATTTTACTATAAAAGACGAGTTTACGTCATCAACAATCCTGTCACATTCCAAATGTCCACAGCGATGCTTTAGAAGTGGACTGTAGTCTGTCTTCAGTGTCTGTTGCTTACCTGAGATCCCAGACATTGAGGCGACGGTCTGTTCCACTTGATGCCAATATGGTCTCATTATGGGGTGACCACTGAACCTGAAACAGCCAGTAAGACAACAATAATGAAACTCGCCGGACACAATCCGTCAGAAACTATTATCTCAGAGTTCATAGGTTTGCTGAGCAAATGTTGATGAGTGATATTTATTCATTTATAAATCGGAGATTCTCCAGAGAAACTGTTTATTGGTCTATGGTTGTAATGTTTTTTCCAACTGCTTTTTGGGAGACTATTGGGATTTTAATATAAGATATCCTGCCATCTTTCTTTCAGGAAAATATCACAAGTGCTTAATATCTTACCTGGAAGATCTCATCCTTGTGTGACTCAAAGGAATGCAGCTTCAACTTCAGATTTCTCAGGTCCCAAAGAGCCACAGTCTGTGAGTGAAGGAGAGAGATGTTACACATAGCTGCCAGACTTTCTTTTTTCATCACACAGCAGTTGGAAAAAAAACAACAATCTTATGATTATTCACTTAGTCAACATGATACCACCAAATTCTGTAAATGAAAGAAACGAGATGCATTTAAGATGAGGTGGAATATTGCTCTACCTTGTCTGCAGAGCCAGTGGCGAGGATGAACTCGCTGTAGGGGTTAAACGACAAACAGTTGACCTCTGCAATGTGGGCGTCCACTGCATGGCTGGGTTTGGAGGTGTTGTTTGACCGCGTGTCCCAACTGAGATGAAAAGAGAAAGGGTGGAGTTAATTTTTGCGTCATTAAATAAATGTGCAAGATCACATAACTTTGCAGGAGACCTGCCTGTCAAAATTTGACTGATTATCAAGCTTCTTACATCATGAGCTTCTGGTCATCTGCTACAGATCCAAAGAGTGATTCATGAAGCAAGTGCCAGGAGACATCTTCCACCACAGCAGTATGACCAGTGAATATCGTCTTTGCATCAACTATTTTCCCCTCTTTTGGAACAGCACTGATGTCCCACAGACAGATCGTCTATAAATATGGGGGCAGATAAGGGGGAGTATAAACCACAGCCACAGTTTCAGATTCAATGTTTGAACAATTCACACAAAAAATCCAAGATAAATGGGGATGCTCGACAATAGTTCTCAATAATGAAAATGTTTTCCTCTTACATGGTCATCCGATGCACTGAGGAGAGAGCCAGAGAGATTTGCATTCCAGGAGAGACCATAGCCCTCTTTCTGATGACCTCTGAGACGCAGATCAGGGTGACACTCTCCATTAACATCTGAACAAAACAAAAAAGATGCACAATACATGTATTTCAAAGCAAACACAAAAAGACAACGACACGATAATATATATATTTATACATATATATATATATATTTTTCCTGTTGTGTGATCTGTATACCTGGCTTAGAGGGATGCTTGGTGTAGTCAAACACAAGAACATCTGAGGTGGGGGTCTTAGTTGCGATGATGCAGGGATTCTGTGGCATGTAGCGGGCACGGTTAACCTCCCCTTCATGGTTAATCTTGATTTCTATCTCGATCTTGCCACTCACTGAGCCGAAGCCACCAAACTCTGTAGTGCAATATATAAAGACAGGTGTGTTAGGACAGGGTTTATTAACATTTTTTTGAGGCAGGGCACACTTTTTATATTAAAATAATCCCAGGACACACCAACAACCAAAAATGTTACAAAATGACACATTTTAGGTTATATCACATGGCTGCAATAAATATATTCTTTTTAAAGGAAGTTAGTTAAAATATATATTTATATAGATTAAAATGGAATATTTCCAATGGTTACTCTTGTTGGCTGTGGGAAACCTATCGCAGTAGAATTCTGAAGACCAATGATAAAAGACTGTTACATTATTCAGAGTATGAAAGCACCAACCTCCTTTTTCGCTGTCATAATGTGAGGCGTCAAATTGGGCATCATCATTGGGCAGCTGGACACTGGCAATGACCAGGTGATTCTGCTCATCAGATGTGTGAGTGCCAAGCACCAGTCGATGCACGCTGTAATCCTTCCCCTCTGGCCTGTGCACAGAAAAAAAACATGCATTCAAGTCATTATAATGTATATTTTATACAACTGGACTATTGTGTAGAAAAAGGTGTGTACCTGGAGACATCAGGTAGCCACTGAGCAGTGAGGCTGGGCCATTCCAACGCATGGGTCATAACCAGGTCATAAAGAAAGGGGGTGTTTTTCTTCCAGATCTTGTACTCCTCATTAATCACCCTCTCCTCCACTGCATCGTCATATGCACCAGCTACAGCAAACAGACAGTGATGGAAGAACCAGTGATGAATTACTGCTGCACGAACAGTATATTTACTTGCGTACAATTAAAAAGCAACTGTATTTCTTACAACAGTGCGTTATAAAGAGCGGTGTGAGCTTTGGAAAGAGCAGCTTAAATACGTGTTTAACAAATGAATGAACACCCAACTGACTGGTACTCAATATGTAGCCGAGTTAAAGGACGTTTGCGTTTGGTTACCTGGCTATTGTTAGAAGACTCTTGCTACAGTGTTAGCATAAGCATTGAAACATACAACACAGTCAAACAACATTTCCAGTGTGTATGGGTATAAAGTAGACCATGTCAGCCGTTTTTTATTGAATTAAACAATTGTAGACTTAAACACGTTAGTTCAGTGACCAGGGCAACAAAATGCAGCTCAAGCTAGGCGGCTAGCTAGAAATGCTAAAAAGTCAGACAACAGCATTGTCTCTCGCGGACAAAGATAAACCCCTTGTTTTTACCTTCCTTGTCCGCCATTGCAGGTTTCTTTAGTAGGGGTGGATCACATGTACCGGGTTGTGACCACAAGTCGATTGATGCGTTCAGCCAGAGTTTCAGGTCCTCCCGCGATGTGCAGTTTAAAGCACGATGCTAAGCTAGAGGCTAACGGAGGAATCCGGGAGACGGGAGGGGGGGTGCGTTCGCGGGCTCAGTACAAGCCAGGGGGATGTTTCCACCAATCAGATAGCAGCCTCTATTCTCGTGCTCACCAGCTGAGGGCGGAGACCGGGCACGTCATTACGACCAGATCCGGCCATTGTAGCCGGATACACATACATCAAAAACAAAATATTAGTTTACCAAAATTGGAAATATACGTTTGATGTTTGTTGCTATGATAAAATCTAAACCTTGGGCATTTTTTGTTTCTCGGCCTCGGATGTGCACTTTTGGCCGCGAACCACTACGATTATTCTTTTTAATAGATTTTCTTAAGTTGAAACTTAATATTTTCGGAACTCTTCAGTAAAAGTCACAACATCCCTTCTTTTCTTCGCCATTGGTCACCTGTGATTTCGTCGCTGCAATATAACGCTCTCTGATTGGACACATGCAGTGAACAGCTCGCTCATTGATTGAGGGTAACGCGGGGTCTTGAAACGACCAAAACACATTCTGTATTCCGTATCTCTAACGATCTAAAGCGAGTCGTGTGGGTTTAATGCAGTCGGTATGTCGATGGCTCAAACGTCCGCCGTGCTCGACATCCTGCGCTCGCTTTATCCGCACACTCAGACTCTGGAGGAGTTTGCGCACAGCGTCGTGTTCAAAGAGGGACATAGAGCGGTTCTGATCCAAGAGTCGGACACGATCAGATTTAAGTCCTTCGTCCGGACTGTGTTTGTCTGCTGCGACAAGACGCTGCAGCAGATTCCGAGCTGCTCCCAGGTCAGACTTGCCCCTGGATCAGTGCTGCGAATGTTAGCTGTCTCATGTTAGCCCTTCGCTAGGTTGTCATGCTATATATTATAGTAAAACTGTAGGGCAGTGTTGTCCCTCAAATAATTAAATAATCTGCGGAACCAGGATACGATCATCTCAGTGCAACAATACACTTCCATTAAATGTTGATTACTGTAAATGACAGTTAATAAATCAGTTTGTCAAATGATCAAAATACATAAATTAAAGTTATGTGTGCAATATTGTCAGGGGCTGTGTAATGTAATTTCAATAATGTAATGTTGTATTCAGACCTGACTTATTATGAATGCACTAATAACCATACTGTCTGGTTTTATAGAATATTGAATGTGAGGCTCCCTTGATGCAATAGGGAAATTATTAAACGTGGGACACATGAACATACATGTGATGTTGAGGTGATGTGTTTTCTTTTTTTCCTTACCATAGATCTGCACTCTGCCCGAACTGCTGGCCTTTGTTCTGAACAGTTTAAAAAGAAAGAAAAAAAGAAACGTCTTGGGTCACGGCTACAATTTTATGTCCCTGGCTCAGGAGGAGCGGGATGCAGACCACTTTAAATTCCAAGGAGATATAACACAAAGTGCAGCTTACATCCATGGCAGCGACCTGTGGAAGAAAGTCACAATACGACTCGGCACGGACATCACACGGTACCTGTTGGAGAGCTGCTCCGTGTTTGTGGCCGTCCCTCCTTCGTGTGTTTTCCAGGTGAGCGGCGTACCTGTGTACGACAGGGTGTCCGTGACCACGGCCTCCACTGGATTTCATCTGCAGCCTCGTGGCAGGACACGCAACGATACTTCAAAAAGGAGAGGCAGAGTTGAGAATCGTGCAGTCGCCAGGAGAAGGAGCAGGATGGATGAAAGGGTGACGGGGGGGAAAAGAAAGAGAGAAATGAATCAGATGGATGAGAAGCCGGGGAGGGTTCGTTCGGAAAAGAGAAGACGAATTGGACCACACGAGCCCACGCAGAAAATCCAACAGGTTGCCTCTGAGACGGTGGAAGAAGGCCATCCCACGTCTCTGGGTCAAACACTATGTATTGTACCTATGATTAACTGTGGTGCTGCTTCTAAACAACCTGTTGAAACGACTACAAACACACTTCCTCTGGAGGGAGGACCCAGTTGGAGGTCAGGGCTTTTCCCACCTCTACCTCCTTCACAATGTTTCATTCGCACGCTGGGATTCTTGTACGGGGGCAGGGGAATGCGTAGCTTCCTTCTCAATAGGAAAAAGAAGAGTGCCGTGGGTTCCAGGAGGCTGCAAGGGCCAGATCTGGTCAGGATAGTTTTCTTCGAGGGTCTGACTTATCTCAACGGGCTGGAGAGGAGGCCAAAGAAACTCCCCCGTCGCTTTTTCAACACAGTGCCCCTGTTCAGTCAGCTGCTGCGTCGACACAAGAGGTGTCCGTACAGCAGGATGCTGCAGAGGATGTGTCCGCTGGTGCAGGGCAAAGACGCAGAACACGTGGAGCTGAACTCCCTCTTGCCTCGACACTGCGCTCCTCACCGCGTCTACCTGTTCGTCAGGCAGTGCCTCTCCGCTGTGATCCCACGTGAGCTCTGGGGCTCCGATCACAACCGACTTCAGGTCTTCTCGCGGGTCAGGGGCTTCCTGCGCAGCGGCAAGTTTGAGAGGCTCTCGCTGGGCGAGCTCCTGTGGAGGATGAAGGTGAACGACTGCGATTGGTTGAAGATCAGTAAGACGGGTAAGACTATAGCAAAGTCCTCTTGTTTTCCTGCTGCTCCACATGTTTTTATGGCGAGTCACGTGACCCCTCTCATCTGCAGGCAGGTTCCCTCCGAGTGAGCTCTCCCACCGGACACAGATCCTGGGTCAGTTCCTGGCGTGGGTTCTCGACGGCTTTGTCGTGAGCTTGGTCCGATCCTGCTTCTACGTCACGGAGAGCGTGGGCCAGAAGAACGCCCTCCGGTTCTACAGGCACGAGGTCTGGGCCAAGCTGCAGGATCTGGCCTTTAGGTACGTGTTGATACACCTTTCATGCAGTCATGGACAATGGCAAGCTCACAGGTGTATGCTTAAAAAAAAAATTATTTTAGAGGTCATCTTTCCAAAGGCCAAATGGAGGAGTTGACTCCAGCACAGATGGCATCGCTCCCCAAAGCCACCGTCATCTCCCGCCTTCGCTTCATTCCCAAGACCGATGGCATGAGGCCCATCACTCGAGTCATAGGCGCAGATTCCAAAACGAGGGTATTCACAACGGCATTAACATTCTTGCTGACATGTCAGGAAGTTTTTTTTATTTTTATTCGCAGGGTGTTTTTGGTACATTGTTATATTTTGCCTGCAGCTTTACCGGGGCCGTGTGCGGGACTTACTGGATATGCTGCGGGCGTGCGTTCATGCCACTCCTTCTCTCCTCGGGGCCACCGTGTGGGGGATGACGGACATCCACAAGGTGTTGCGCCCTCTGGCCCCGACCCACAAGGACAAGCCACAACCCCTCTACTTTGTGAAGGTTAAAAAAAATATATATATTAATCTCAATATGTGTGCTTCTCACCTTCTTTTATTTGTCATTTTATTTATCTACTATCTATTGAAGGTGGATGTGAGTGGAGCCTTTGAGAGTTTGCCCCATGACAAACTGCTGGAGGTGGTTGGCCAGGCCCTGGCACCTTTCCAGGACGAGCTCTTGACCATGCGTCGCTATGCCAAGGTCTGGGTTGATTCCCGCGAAGGCTTGAAAAAGACCTTTGTCCGTCAGGTATGATCGTATCCACACACACCCGCTGCACATGTATGTTCTCTATGTGCGCATGTTGTTTGACCGCCTCACGGAGATTCTCGTTTGGGTCGCTATAGGCAGACTTCCTGGAAGACAACATAGGGTCGACCAACATGAAAGGGTTTATGATGTCACTGCAGAAAAGAGGCAAAGCTCATCACGCCATACTGGTTGAGCAGGTGAGATCGCATGATGACGCTTTTATTTATAACATTTTTACCCTTTGTAGCATTTCATTACATTTTTCTTCCAGCAATTCAGCTCAGATCTTCACGGCAGAGAAGGATCTCAGTTTTTCACCCAGATGCTGACTGGCAGTGTTGTTCAGTTTGGGAAAAAGTAAGCTTTGTGTTTTTGAAATGACATTCGCGGGCAGCACGTCACACCTTATTTTAACTTCGTCTACTAGGCAGGACTGTTAATCTGATTGTGGCGCTCTGTTTTTTTTGCAGAACATACCGTCAGTGCAGAGGAATCCCCCAGGGGTCGGTGGTGTCCAGTCTGCTCTGCTGTCTCTGCTACGGTCACATGGAGAACGTCCTCTTCAAAGATTTCACCAAAAACAAAGGGTACGCCAGACCTTTCTGATTTACAGTTAACCCCCATCCTCTTCAGAGTGCAGTTACATGTGTGCATCAGCAGAGCGCAGCCTGTCTTTACCTTGCCCTCCGTGTGTCTCCTGTAGGTGTCTGATGAGGCTGGTGGATGACTTCCTGCTCATCACTCCAGACTTGCATGAAGCACAAACCTTCCTTGAGTAGCTCCCATAACATCTTTATTATTGTTATTATTATAAGATTTTCTTTTTCAGTTTTTCCCCCTTTTTGACTATTGTGATTTTTTTTTAAATATAAAGATAGGATGAAGCAGGCAGACTATAAAGACGGAAGAAAACATTTGATGCTGCATCTGTAATTTAAAATTCATCTGGATGGATTGCATTATATTTATAATACATCAAACAAATTCCAGCAATACAAGATAAAAGACACAGATGAGCAATTCACATGAGTTTGTAATGGAGAATGCTTTTAAGTCACAGCAGATATAACACAGCAGGATTATTATTATTATAAGCGCTACTGTCACTAACAACAGCACTTGCACTTTGTGTGTAGGATCTTGCTGCCTGGAGTACCACAGTATGGTCTAGTGGTCAACCCGCAGAAGGTGCTTCTCAACTTTCAAGTGTCCGGAAATGTCGGCCCTTGTCCCGACATCCGCGTGCTGCCCCCCCGCTGCCTCTTCCCCTGGTGCGGGCTGCTGCTGGACACGCACTCCCTCGACGTCTACAAAGACTATTCTAGGTGAAATGTTCCGTCACTTTTTGTGTGAGAGGTTATAGGGTTTTTTTTTTCGGCCTTTATGGCTCTTGTAAGCTCTATCAGTCACCCCCTGCACTTTGTATTGTCTCATAAACCCTCATTTGTAGGTGAGTCTTTTGTGAGTTTATTGCCAACCACGCCGCGGGTCGTGGAGCTAATGAATTTGAGTGTGACATGAAGTGTGATGTATGTAGACTGGTAACACCAGATTTGTACTCCACGTCAAATATGAATGATTAATATTGTTTTGTAAAATACATTCAATAGTTTTAACGTCAACTCTCCACAAATGATCATGACTTTAAGTAATTTCTTCTTTGTTGTCTTCTTGCTGTCCTTCTCCCACAGTTATGCAGGCCTTTCCCTGCGCTACAGCCTCACGTTGGGCTCTGCCCACTCGGCTGGACAGCAGATGAGGAGGAAACTGATGGCCATCCTCCGACTCAGATGCCACGCCCTCTTCTTGGACCTGAAGGTCAGAGATATTATCATTTTAATCGTTCAAAAAAACAAATCCTGTGAATTCCTAATATCACACGACGGCTCCGGGCACTTTAAAATTCCTTGGGGGCAGGGGCCACAAAAAAACAACATACATTACCCGCCTCCGCTTGCACTTGCTCCACGAAGGCGTGTTATTGGAGCTGAAGCAAAAATATCTTGCGTCACCAGTTGCAAGTTACCCTCAAACTGGTAAATAACAACGGTAAACCTGTCAAGTTCCATGATTGCAGTAGAGTTTTTTGAGTCAAGATGTTTTGCAGAAAGGATATTGAGTAAGTATGGGCCGGGGAACAGATAACATGACAGGTTTATGATGCCTATGCTATATATCATGTCAAATATTAAAAACACTTTATTTAACCTTTTTCACATTGCATGTGATTGAAGCACATGAATAAAGTGAAAGTCCTATGTATATATCTTTTTTTATTACGTTCATCTAGTTTGATCAGCGCTTTCGTGCTGAATGAAACAATAATTAAATGTTTCCCCCTCAGACAAATTCTCTTGAGGCAGTCTACAAGAACATCTACAAGCTGGTGCTGCTTCATGCGTGCAGGTAAGGATCATGGACTCTGCCTCTCGTCAGACAACATGCCCAGAAACCACTGTTTATTGATTTGTTTGACATATTCAGGTTACTTAAGTTAAATAGGCTCTCCCAGAGTCCCCCAGATGCATTGATACTGTATATGTTACTGATACGCACATGATGCCCACTGGCCTTGTCTTAATGAATAGGCCTGCAAAGGTAATTCCGGCTTCAAAATAAACACTGTGAAGGTTGCCGATCAATCATGAGCACTAAGCTGGGAACCAGCCGTGCTGCCCTTTACATGAGAGTGTAAATAAAACAGGTTTTCTGTTTTCGCTTGCTTTTTTTGTGTTTCTCTTAAGGTTCCATGTGTGCGCCCTGAGTTTGCCCTTTGGTCAGGTGGTCGCTAAGAACCCCGCCTACTTCCTGCAGATGATATGGGACATGGCCGAGTACGCCAATCATCTCATCAGGCTCAGCAACAAAGGTAACATTGTCCATTTTACATTGTACATCTGGAATAGACACTGATATAAACCATATGATATTCAAAACCCATTTTTTTCACATTTTTTTTTAACCCTTTTCTCTTATACTTTCTCCAGGAATGAGTTTAGGCAGTAAGGCTCAGACAGGCATTGTGCAGTATGAAGCGGTGGAACTTCTTTTCTGTCTTTCCTTCCTGCTGGTGCTGTCACAGCACCGTCCTCTATACAAGGGTCTGCTCCCGCACCTGCACAAAAGTATGTACCCACACTAATTCCCACACAAACTACACAAATAGACGAGCGCTATTGTTGTGGCATATAATTCCGATGATAGTAAAGCAAAATCGCCAAAGTAAAAACCGAGATTAACATATTCTATTGAAAGAAGAAACAAATACATGTTACATTTAAAAATGAATTAAAACTGAATTATGGCTGCTGATAAATATTTTTTCTTATGTTTTGTATCCTTCCTGTACTCTTCAGAATTTATTTGAATTTACAGTTATTGTTCATAGAAAAAAGCACAATCTTATCTTTTTTTTTGACAGGGAAGCGCAGTCTGGAGCGGCGTCTGGGGGATCTGAGGTTGGCCAGGGTCCGACAGGCCACCAACCCCAGGACCCCTGTTGACTTCTTGGCCATCCAGATGTAGAGGTATAGCTTATGGCAGCCAAAACATCCCTCAGCATCTGCAAGGTTTGACCAAGTAACCAGTCCAGCTTCTCTGACATTTCCATGTTATTAGTTTTGTCTATTTTCGCTTTTGGCTCAAATTTGACCATTGACAATTGTTCCCAGAATCAAGATGTGGTTTCTTTGCTTGTCATCCCCAAAATGAGAAATGTGTTGACGTAATCGGTCGTTTGGATTTTCCTGACTTGTCAGTGAGCCAAAACAACTTGAGTGTACCTGCTATACAGTGTTGGAAAAGCATGCATGGAGAGATAGACAGCCCTTAGTCATCCTACATAAATCAGTAAACGTCAGTCATAAACGCACCGTATACATCAATCATCTCCATAACAATAAAGATCGATATTTAAAAATCCTGCACCTGCGGAAGTACACCCTGCCACAGCCCTTAGCCGTTACTCTCTCTGGACTTTGGACATTGACATTTCGGTTTTCCACCAAGAACACATGATATCACTGAATATAATTTATGTAAGAATAAGCTCACAAAAATACTTAG
Source organism: Colistium nudipinnis (assembly GCA_016785305.1). NCBI lineage: Eukaryota > Metazoa > Chordata > Actinopteri > Pleuronectiformes > Rhombosoleidae > Colistium > Colistium nudipinnis. The sequence goes on from JAFBJU010000468.1 coordinate 225,241, forward strand.
CTGTTACATAGATTGATTCCCATTATTATTGCACCGAGATGACGTGGTTTTTACATCCATTTCTCAGAAACTGTGATGAAAATCTCATGCAGTTACTGTATGTTTTGTGAAGGTGATGTTCAAATGTCAGGTTTTACTCATGTGATATCGAAGATGATTGTTTGTGTGTGTGTGTATTGGTTAGCTGTTAAAGCGGTTAAATAAATTCAGCTTTGAGGAAACAAACGTGAGTTCTATACTTAGGTCAGGTCCATGTGAGTCCAGCTCCCGAAGTCTTTTTTTTGTGTTCAGTAACACAGGAGCTTTGTTTTCTTGTAATATTTACTGCACTCCCTCGTTCTTCCGTTCTCGTGTTTCTTCCTCGAAGCCGTGGTTGGAGTAAGGGTTCAATTCAGTGGGAGCCGAGGACCTCCTGGAACCACCGCGGATCAGTTTGTAGACGGGCACCAGAGGGATGGAAAGAACAGGAACCACACTGAGGAGGATGATTATAGCAAACACCCAGTCCGGGTATGGCTTCACTTGTGTTTGGGGAAACAGTTCCTAAAGAAACAAAGAGGTATTCAATATACAGAATGTAATGTTTCATTATTATTATTATTGTTATCATTATTTCATTTGAAAGTTTAAAGTGTCATGCATTTCAGCAACACGTTGATAGCTGTAGAACACAATTTTAACTGATATGATATGCAATCAGGGTGACTGTAAAAAAAAAAAAAAAAAAAAAAATGTTTGCCTGTTGGTGTATCTTTAACCGAGATAAGTTCAAACTGTTTAGTACAGTAACCCTGATTGCAAATCATATTGGTCAAAAACTGTATTTCATATATTACCAACAACCTCGGCATGCTTACATAAGCTGGGTTCCACGCGGTGTAGGTGGGGTGCTTCTGTGCCTGCACTATCACGTAGGCAATCAGCACCCCCAGCAGCATCAGTGGACTGATCACCATCCAGCATGCCTTCCAAAAGATGTTAGGCCTCTTCCCGGTCATGATATAGATGTCTTCACTGAAACTATCAAGAGGACAACGCGATATTAGAGAAGGCCGGAATCAAAACTGTAGACACATTTGAAGATCACAGAGGTTGTAGTTGCCGAGGTCGACGAAAAGGGGAGGGATTACGTTTTCATTCCCCGGATGTAAATGACTCCGATGATCTCCATGAATGCGATGATGAGCAGAGGCACAGAGCCCACGTAGCTATTAAAGATCTCCACCCAGTAGTTCCCTGAACCCTGCGTGAAGATCAGCGCCACCAGGAAGGATATCAAGCAAACCAGGCCTAAAGATGTGAGAGGAGGAAATAAAATCAGAGAAGGAATTTAAAGGCTCCTAATTGTTTTGTTTTTTTAGTTCTCGGAGGACTTTGGACGTACCCGTTATGAGTTCATTAGGAACCCACTTGGGCACCAGGTTGAGGTCGTTGATGGGTGTGAGGACTCCCTCCAGGTTCCCGAACATGGAGGAGAGGCCCAAGCTCAGGAGCATAACGAAGAACAATATGGCCCACACCTGCGAGCCCGGCATCGCTATCACCGCCTCAGTGAACACAATAAAAGCCAGGCCGGTACCTGAGGCGCTCTGAGGGGAGGATGATAAAGGAGAAAAAGTAATGAGGCATTGTTAATGGACTGTACGTGTTGTACCGGCACACAGAAATGTGTGGGGAGGCAGGACTGAAAGGCAGCCAGGGTCTGAGGGAAGAGGTAGATTAGATTTTTTTTCTTTTTAATTACCTGGTCCAGGAATGTTTTCAGGTCACAATGCCTCAGGTTCAAACTGGCCACGTCCTGAGGAGAGGTCTGATTAAGATACTCCAACCAATGCTCATAGTTCTCCCCTGACAGTTCCTGCTCCGAAAGCTCAAAGTGGTTGATCAGATCCAAAATGTTTCTGCAGAAGAGGTACAAAACTGCCGCATTGGTGTCAGAAAAGCGGGAGATTTCATTTCGAATGATAGCACATACGTACCCATTGAGACAGTTGTTATAGGCAGTTTTGGCTTTAAATCCCAGGATGGCGAAGATGGAAATGGAGGCATACAGAGACGTGGCGCTGTTGGTTATTCCTACAATAAGAGTGTCCCTCTCACAGTTGTTGCTAATAGAGATAGAAAAGAATCAACAGCAAGCTTTGTGAAGGATAAATCAAAGTTCTTAGTTGTTTGACGGTGTATTTGAGAAGACCTTACTCCTCTGCGTTATAGCTGGAGAAAGCAATGAGACCTCCGAAGGCCACGGAAAGGGAGAAGAAGATCTGGGTGGCAGCGTCCAGCCACACCTGGGGGTTCTTCAGTATCTCCCACTGGAGTGGCCACAAAGACAAAGCATCAGGTCAACAAACACACACACACACACGTGTCTGTGAGAGAAGAAGCAGTGTTGGGTCACCTGTGCCAACTCACGTCAGGAGAGAAGAGGTACAGCAGTCCGTCACTGGCTCCAGGCAGGGTGAGGGCCCGGATCAGGAAAATGGTCAGCACCAGGTAAGGGAAGGTGACCGTCACGTACACAGCCTGTGGGCAAAAAAAAAAAAATACAGAAAGGTTTGAAACGTTTAGATACAATAAAGTGTTAAAGTGATAAAGTATTTTATTTAATTTTTTTCAGACAGGTAAACGAACCTTTCCTATGGAATCGATGCCTTTGATGAAACAGACGTAGACCATGCACCAGGAGCTGGCCAGACACACGACCATCCACCACTGCAGCGAGCCATTGGTTTCAATGTCAGGTGTGATGTTCAGGGTCTCACGGTACCAGAAGTAATTCACTGCTGTGCTCTTCTCACACTCTTCGTTGTAGCCTACGTGGATGCATGCACAGTTGAAAGCGATAACGGCTATGCGATCCTGTCAGGCCTTCAGGGTATTAGTGTTTATTTCATTTTTTCCTTTTGCTTTAATCTTACTATTAGAAATTATTTTACATTTCATTATGTTATGTGCTCCCATGTAATTCAGCTTTTATAGAACGTGTTGTAATTTAAGCAATTTATCAACATTATAAACCTATTTTAATATCCTGGCTTGTTGACATAAACCAAAAGGAATGATGACACTGAAAACAATCGTGCCACCTGACACACAATCCATTATCTACTAAAATAACAATATAAGTTTGTTATGTTCTGGTGTCATATCCCTTTATGCCATAAAGCAATTCACTAGGTTCCAGTACTTTTCCTGCTCGATTTGACCTGAAGGGTACAGTGGCATAGTTCACCAGCCGTCTTTGTGGATAGTTTAGTACATTTCCCTAAACCTAATATGATACACTAATACTTTTACGTATTACCTATTATTTAACTTGGACTGTGTGAAAGTCAGGTGAAGTGTGGTGTTTACTTAACCCGTGTGACAATAAAGCTATGAAAGGAAGCCAGACAGGCAGACAGACAGACGGGCAGACAGACAGACAGACAGACAGACAGACAGACAGACACACGGGTTTCAGTGTTACCTGTGTAGTTGTCATTGACAGGACACTGGGTCCAGGGCAGGGGGTTTTGGAAGGAGTTAAATAAGTACCAAAGCACCCAGGCCAGGAGGGTGTTGTAGAAAAGACACACCAGGAATGACACCACCATAGAAGCAATGCCTGCACATTAGAATGTATAGGGATAGGATCAAAAAATATTGTAGTATGAAAAATGATACATTTGGAAAATTGTAATTTTTTTCTCCGAAATTCAATTAAATATATGAATGTGCTCATAAATGAGCTATGTTCTTGATTTTATTCTATTTTATTGTGGGCAAAAGCACCGTAGGTGCCCATGGACTAGGTAAGTATTTTTTCACGACACACAGTGGATAGCCAAAGTGGCCAATGTGGATATATTTACATGGTATGGGGCTCGCCTGGACCATTTTCAGTGAGTCACTTTGGGAATTTCAATTTTTTTTTCATCAGTGCACAGTAAGTAGTTTTGTCACCTGGACCTAAACTGAGAAAATCAATTTTTGTTTTCAGGATTTACAGCCAGCCTCCTGTGTTACCAACGTGACCTACCGACCCCGCCGAGCAGCGGAGAGATGGAGTTCCACACACCGATGCTGCCCTTGCGGAGCCTCTGTCCTATAGCCAGCTCCAGGTAGAGCAAGGGCAGGCCCTCGAACACCAACGCTATCAGGTAAGGGATGAGGAAAGCACCTGGACGCATGGAGTGAACATTAACGTCAGATGAGTCATCAATGCACTTTTAAGAGAAATGAAAAACGTTTATGGCTGTGTGGGGCTTTGATTTGTTGGTTAAATGTTGTTGTTAAAACAGGACCAAAATCTTCTCTATGGAATTGACTGTTTACTCAACGTCACCTTGACCCAGGCTCTTTGGAAATCTGTGGCCCTGGGCCTTTGGGATATCTCACTGAGAGCTATGAGGAAGTAAGGACTGGAATTTAGACGATAGATTTGAGACAGATCCCCGATGCTCCCAGGGATCAATTAAATAAAGATAAGGTTCACTCATTCACAGAAACAATGACTGAACAGTTGGTCTGAAGACCCGATGACACAACCTATGACACTGAACCTGGTGCCAACATTTGAATGTTTAATGAATGGATAACGTTACAACAATACATTTATTGTGCGTAAGTACAAGATAAAGTGGTTTGAAGTAAATGTCATAGCATGTTGGTGAAAAACGGAGAGTTGAATGTAATGTGTTGCATCTCACCTCCTCCATAGATCTGGCATAGGTAGGGAAAACGCCAAACATTTCCAACTCCCACCGCAAAACCGATGCATGTCAACAGATACTGCACCTTGTTGTCCCATTTGGGTCGGTCCTCTACCTGGCAGTCTTTTGTATCGCTCATCCTCAGCTGCTCCAAAGGCTTAATTCTCTCCAGCTCTGGTGTGTTACCCTTGTAGGATAGTTGTCTTCTACTCAGGAGTCAGATCTCTTACTTCCAACTGCTACATTCAGCTAATTGTAATTGTAATTGTATATTTATTTTCATGTGTCCAGATTTCAGATCTGACCTCAGCTCAGTGTGTGTCAGAAGCTGTAGTTTACTCTTAGTGATGTCCAGGACTCTCTTCCCGTCCTCCGTCTGACTCCCGTCAGGGGGTTGTCCTTCAGCATCCAATCAGATTGAGCTTTGAGTCAGTGATACAACGTTAACTGTTTTTTTTTTTTTTCATAAGCAAGTCAAAGAAAAAGGTAAAACCAAAAATCACTGTTGTAAGCATGGGTGAAACACTACATGGGGGAAAAAAACATTTCCCTGTGTATGGCCGCTTAAGAAACTTGAAAGATTAAATCATAAACTTTATTCCTGTGTAAACTTGGAGCCAGGGGAGACTGGACATGAGAACGGACATGAGTTGTCAGCTCTTTTCTTTGCTTGAGTTTCATGTCTGGCAGCTGTTATCTGTACAAGACTCCTTGTCACTGCGTAAGACTCTTTCACTGGTTGAGTCAACTCCCTGTGACACTTCCAGTACATATCATTCTGTGGGGATGAACAAAAAGACTGAGAGATGGTTTGATAGATTGTGGTTTTAGTCACACTGCTGGTCTGCAAATTCAAAGAAAAAAAATCAACCGCTAGTTGATGACAATATTATCCTTGTGTCTGCATTTCCATCGTGTGCATTGAGCTCAGCTTTATTTCCAGTTTAGTAATGTCAGGGCCATACAGTGCATGAGGTATTGTGCGTGCGGCATAACGTAGAAAACAAGAAAAGATTCTTATAACCTCTGTAAAATCTTATGTCGTTATCCTCCTGTTGAAATGACATCATTTTAGTCTGTTACTGCCAACTGCTGGTGAGAACATGCATCTACAGAGCTCACAATATTGGTGTGTGTGTGTGTGTGTGTGTGTGTGTGTGTGTGTGTGTGTGCGTGTGTGTGTGTGTGTGTGTGTGTGAGAGAGAGAGAGAGAGAGACAGACAAAAAAATGATGTATGAAAAGTCTTTAAATCCCTTTTGGAATGTGAACATATTTATTTAACACAATGATAAGAAACAAGAAAAGTGCAGAATAAAGAAATATAAAATAAGCGCAGTGTCACAACAAAACATGTAGAACATTCTAGATACTTGAGGTGACCGTTTCTTTTTGAGTGTGTATAAACTGTACATATGCCTATATTTTCTAGTTTGTAGGTATAATTCAGAGTTTAGGTTAAAGTAGGTGAGCAACACAACAACATTTGGTAATATTCCATTTTGTCATATATGTAAATTATACATATTCATCGTGGATTTTTTCTCCTGTAGCAAGCATAGACCAGCTGAAATAATGCGTACACAGGCAATACCAGACTGGGGACTCCTGCCAAAAGAAATATGACTCCACTGATCCATGAGGGATATGGTATTGATGCCAGAGTTGGAAACACTTCCTGTAAACAACAACAAAAAAAGTATGATTAGTAAAGACAAGTAATAATAGTTTGTACTTCAAACATTTTAACTACTTTTCATGTTTTTTTTTCCACCCATTTATTTCTGTTTTTCAGTACTGCATGCAAAGAAGAAGAGGGATGGATGCTGACATCGAGATCAGGTGAGATGATGTCAGATTTCCGGTTTGAGTTTTTTGCACTTACAGAACTGGGGTCCCAGACTAAGTAGGTGAGCTCCTCCTGGGCTTGGATCACCATGTAGAAAACTAAGATTACCAGGATGATCAGAGGGCTGACGAACCTCCATGAAATCTGCCAGAAAATAGACGGCTTGTGTCCGATCATGAATTCCAAGTCCTCATTGAACCTGACACACAATTGGAGTTTAAAATATAGTACCTGGTTAATGGTTAGTTATCTTAGTTAACCAGGAAAGTCCCTCAAAGAGAGAGACAGGAGTGTCGTGGCCCAGATATGAATACACACATAAAAAGTAACGTTTAAATACATCACGTGCACTTGTTATCAACAGAAAGTATCGCAGGTGATCACATGTCACACGTGGCTAGTGATCTGGCAAATGTGCATTCATCTGTACAATATCATATATTTGAAACCCTGGAGATTTGCGGACCAACCTGTCTATGCCGTAGACATAATTGATGGCTATCAGCTCAAACAATCCAATGGTCAGAAGTGGAACCGATCCGGCGAAATTGTCGAAGAGAGTTACCCAGTAAAGGCCGGAATACTGCGCAAACAGCAGGGAGATGACGAAGGACACGGCACACGTCGTTCCTGTAACGGACATGCTGGTGTTCAAATCAATTCACCTGGGGTTGCCACTGCTGACGTTTAAAGTAAGAACACAATGTACCAGTTAGGGCTTCTTGGGGCCATTTTTTGGGAAACATATACAGGTCTCTCAGCGGGACCACCACTCCTTCAATGTTGCCAAACAGGGTCGAGATCCCCAAACAGAGGAGCATGACGAAAAAGAGGACGGACCAGACCGGGGAACCGGGCATCTTGGTAATGGCCTCGGTAAACACAATGAAGGCCAGACCTGTTCCCTCCACTCCCTGGGAAATCACACACACACACACACACCATGCGGATTAGAAAACCCAACGATAACTCACAAAAGAACCTGAGGGTTATTTCTCACTGTAATTACCTCGCTGAGAAGTTTATGCATGTCGCACGTTTTTATATCCAGTCCAAGCACAACGTCAGGATAGGAGCTGTTGAGGCGATTTAACGATGCCTCATAGTTGCTTGTAGTGATGTTTAATTCCGGGAGATTAAATGTATTTAATAAGGTCAGGATGTTTCTAGAACAGAGATACATTGCTGATCAGTCAACTTGCAACCCTGCATTCAATATTTCAAATCCTAACCAACAAATTTCCCCAGAGCATCTCACCCGCAAAACTTGAAAGAGCAGATCATTTGCATCTGTTATCACAGATATCTGAAGAAAAGGTTTTTTTTTTCCAATGCCCTCACACACTCACACTCGGTTTAGAACTTTACCAGAGACAATTTTGTGTAATCTGAGATCAGAATTAATCTTAAAATAATCAGATAATCTTATCCTAATACCTGAGAGCTGCACACAGGATTTTATGGCCACTCCAGTTTGCTTTTATTTAGTTTAAATAGTGTGCAGGTGTCGAGTATTGAGTGATCCTGTAATTCAGTACCAGTGATAACAAGTTCATCCATTCACATCCATATTTTGTAAACACAACACAGTGTGGTACGTTTCCCAATTTGGCCTTGTCAAAGTAGTTTCCCTGGAACTAGAGAGACAATAAAAAATGTACACAACCCAATATATCAAAAGGCAACGCTTCACTACCTGATCAACATTATTTTTACATTTTTACATGCAAATTCAGAATGTTCTGCTTTAGGACGGATGGATGGATGGACTGATTGCTTGTTTAACTGGAGTTCTTAAACTCTGACAGCATTACAAAACATTTCCCCTATTTTTCCAAACCCATGTTTTGTTAAGGCTAAATAGTTTTTTTTTATATATATATCTTTTAATTTAACTCTTTCCCATCCACATTCGGTGAAAGCTCACATCCACAGTGTACTCACTCACTGATACAGTTGTCGTATTTCTCAGTGGCCCTGAAGCCGATGATGGTGTAGGTTACCGTGGCAGCGTAGATTGAGGTCAGACCAGTGACTGCAGTCAGGATCACAGCGTCTTGCATGCAGTTGTTGCTTTGGAAAAAAAACAGACAAAAAAAAAAAGTCACACATCATGTTTGACAGAGGCCGCTCACTGTTTGGGACCTCTGTGTGATTTTATAGAACTTACTGAACAGGGTTGTAGCTAGAGAAGGAGATGAGGCCTCCCCAAGCTATACTGAAAGCGTAAAAGACCTGAGCACCCGCATCCATCCAAGTGGACGGATTCTTCAACTCCTCCACCTGCAGGAGGGAGGAATGTGTCACTATCTATCTTTTTTTCACAAGATCGATCCCGAATGTGAGTGGGAACGTACGTCTGGCGTGAAGAGGAACTTGATGCCACTCAGGGCTCCTTTCAGGGTCAGACCTCGGATCAGGAAGATGAACAGCACTATGTATGGAAGGATGGCAGTGACGTACACGGCCTGAGGTCATGCAGGATAAAAACATTTTTTTTTTAATATATATATATATATGTATAGTGATTCTTTATAGCACGTTATTATAACAGCAGCTTCAACAAACCTTGCCGGAGGTGCCGATCCCCCTTATGTAGCAGATGCAAATAATTGTCCAGGCAGCTAGCAGGCAGACCACGATGGGCCAGTGGATTCCTCCAGAGTCGGCTATAGAGGCTGTGCTGTTCAGGGTCACTCTGTAAAAGTAGTAATCCACAGCAGAGCTCTGTTGACACTCGGCTACGTATTCTGCAGAGGCAGGAAAAAAAGTCACAGAGGCTGTGGGGGTGCTACCGAGGCTTGAGAGCGTGTGTGTGTGTGTGTGTGTGTGTGTGTGTGTGTGTGTGTGTGTCTCTCTCTTGTCAAATACCTGTCCCATTGTCGTTGAGAGGACACTGGGACCAGGGCAGAGGGGATTGGAAGGAATTGAAGAGATACCACAGGATCCAGGCTATTAAGGTGTTGTAGTAAAGTCCAACCAGAAAGGAAACCAGCATGGAGGCAATACCTGAGGGAGGGCATCATTTACTGTGATACCAAGTTACTCTGATATTTACTTTGTAATATATACTGTATAACACTAAGAGAGTCACTTTTCTTTTTTTTCTTTCCCAGAGCACACATCACTCACCAATACCGGTCAGATACGGGCTGATGGCCCTCCACACTCCCACGCTGCCTTTCCTGAGACGCTGGCCGATGGCGAACTCCAGCAGCAGCAGAGGCATCCCCTCCAGCACCAGCAGGATGAAGTAGGGAATCAAAAAGGCTCCTGGAAAATACATTAACATATATATATATATATATATATAAAAGTTACAAAGTAATATTTTTATTGGGTATGGTGATGTGAGATAACATTTTCACTGTCACACTTCCTTCTGGTAATTCTGAAAGTCATTTGTTTGTTTTTCTCAGCATTCCCGATATAAAAAATGCTTCAGTAGGCAAATGAAGATTGCATATGAAATATAAAGTCCAGACTAGGGTCCCCAGCCTTCCCACGTGTGAACAGTAATAATAGTAACAACCCTTGCGATGGCACCGACACGTCTTCCTTATCATGCATTGTTTTCCCACTGCACGTGGTGCATAGGTGGAGCTGACCTTTTGTGCCGAGTCTTTAAATATATTAACAAGTGCCTTTCTGGGCATTTTTCAACTCACTTATTGTACTTGTGAACCCCTGGCGTCTTACACACCTTTCACCTTCACCTTTATCTTTTTGGTTTGCTGATATTCCAGAAGCATTGCTTTGAAAATGTTCCGCTACGTTACATTTACAGTCCATCCATCCCTTCTGTGTCCATACAATCTATATTACCCCCAACAAAAAGTAAACACAGATTACAACAAATAATAAATCAGTTGTGGAGAAATGGCAGGAACGCAGCAGAGATGCTTACAGTAACCAAACGGCTTTATCAGAGTTATTTCTCTGGCCCAGGAGGTTGTTTTTTTTTTGGTGCAGTGTGTCATTCATTCGTTCAGTTATCTGTGTTGTGACCGTTACAAAGGCAGCGTTGGTCTCTGAAAGCAGAGAACAGATTATTTTATTTATTTCCTACAGTTTCCCAGGCTGGCAACAGTTGGTGAGCAGCCGAACTCAAGGTCGCAGGTCGGTCAACAAGTTAATTGCAATACTGAGCAAAGATTAGTATTAGTAATCCATATTCTAACAGTTGACACTCAACAACAAGATTGTTGACTCTGTTGATTGATCTATTCTCGCTGACTTTGTCCTGTTAAGGCCCTATAATGCCCTGTCTCTTTATTCCGATTCAATAATCAATTAAAAATGAAAATTGGTCACAACATCAAATAAAGGCTTAACGATCTAATTTCACAGATGAGTAATAGAATCTCATCATATATTATCTCGTCCCCTTTGGCCTCACACAACACAGCCACCTTTGGAAAATAATACACAGAGGCCAAAGGGTTTCTTTGATCAGGAATCTGTTCCTGGATCATATATAACCATAGACCCCCAGTAACCCCTTAGAGATGTAATAATTAATATCATCGCACTGCTACAATTAGCAATTTCAGGAAAATTAAACTTGGCAAGCCACATTGTCATGTTTATCTCAGCTTACCTCCTCCGTGACTTTGACACAAGTAAGGGAATCTCCAGACGTTGCCAATCCCGATGCAGAAGCCCACACAGGTCAGGATGTACTGGGCTTTGTTGTCCCACTTGGGCCTGTCCCCGGCCTCCTCCTTCTCCATCCTCTCCAGATCTTCATGGCTAGGGATGCGGAGATCCAGACCCGGGTTAGGAAATAGCAGCCTCATGGCGACCCAACTGAAGCAGAGATGTGATCGCTGTCCTTCTTGGAAATGAGAATGACAGCTTTGACGTGTGCGCTTGAGCTTCAGACACGTTTATGATCCCAAACTTTATCTTGCATAGGTTAGATTAGGTTGTGCACGCGCAATACTTCTGTTTTTTATCACCACAATGGCTCAGCTGTTTCTCCTTAGACAATTAATGGAGGAATGAGGTACACATAACCCTAACCCTATCCCTTAGTTTAATGCTGTTGATAATAGATGATTGCTGAAATTGGTGCTGATGAAAGTAACGGCCTGGATCAACTGTCCCTGGGCCCCAGAAAAAATCTAATTCAGAGTTTTAAGTTTTAGTTTTATGAAAACATAAATTATAAGTTTAGTAAAAGTAGCTCACGTCAAATCTGGGACAAAGACATGAACCCATTCTCTATTTTTCTTTGTGTAGGGTGATTGTCAGACATCAGGAATACACGTTTACAGATAACTCCCTGAATGAAAACTAACATTTTAACGATTGGTGCCTATAACTGTTAGAGACATCCATACTTTATCATACAGATCACATTCTCCAGCTTTGCGCTACGGGTTAGCTGATGCTTGAACTTTCCCTGAACCTTGCCCCACATGGACCTTGTATTAGATGCCAAAACTACACATCATCTACTGTATTTTTCCAACACCAGATGTTTCCTTCTAAGTAAAATGCCTGCATGCACTCTGCAATACTCAAATTGGTAACTTATAAAATGCTTTTGGACTAGTTTTTTCAAGGTCCCCTTATTACATAACCTTTTCAGGTATTTTATAGGTATGTTGACACAATTACACTTTAATGTCCAGGCTTAAAAAATAAGTTTTGGAATAGAACAGGACAATGGTTTTAATTGTTGTAGTATCAAGGTTTCAGGAAGTATAAGTTATTTTTTGTTAATCATTAAAGGACAGTAGTTTGACAAAGTTCACTTTGGCAATTCTATAAAGGGGATTCATAATTATTGCTGTTATGTAAGTTACTCATTAGTTGTAAATGTTATAGAGAGTATTAGAAACACATACCGCTGTTCAATCATTATTGAACTTTTTATATTTTGTAATGGCAGCAGTACCGTCAGATTAAATGCAATACAGGAGACCCCCTACAAAATCTTTTGAGGGCCTTTATTGATTCGTTAATATTGTTGATATTTCTATCCTGTACCTCTTTCACATGCAGGATACAATTCATTGCCTGTATGTCATGGTTGGTCTGACCACATGACAGTGAAATGTCTCCCTCTCCTGCTGAGTTTGCCACACTACATCCGCTGCATGTTTAAACACATATTGCGTGGTTAGGTCCTAAATACACACTCTTGTGACGGCATACAGCTATAATGCAGCTTAGCGACAGACTGATGCGTTGCCTTATGTCCCCTGGTCACCTCTATTCATCTGTTAAAAAAGTACTTTTCAACCCAACACATAGAAAACCACTGTGCGCACGACAAAAAAAACATGTGTTTAGGGAATAAGTCTATTTATTACAGTAGCCACTATTCTGTACAAAAGATGAACAGAAAGAAGAGTTTACTGAGGTGCATCAATAAAACATCAGAAGTACTGCTTCAACAGCATATGCATAAATATAAATAGACAAAACAGCACATTTGCATTCATTTTTAAATTACAAATGAAATAATTCTGTGTGTAGTCTTCTTCTGATGTGCATGACAAAAACATTTTGTGCTCATTTCGTCTCTCTTTATCTTCTTTTCCTGCAGCAAACATAGACCAGCCGACATAATGCGTACACAGGCGTTGCAAGACTGGGGACTCCCGCCAAAAGAAATATGACTCCATTGACCCATGTGGGATACGGTACGGATGCCATAGATGGGAACTTCACCTGCAGGACATGGAATATTTTGGTTAGTGCGTAAAAAGCAAACAACAACTTTTGTTTTCTCCATTTCTCCAAAATGCTGTGAAAAAGATAGATAATATTGACCTAAAAATGTTTTACAAACCATATCATGAGCTGACTACAGAGGTTTACTTACAGAGTCGGGGTCCCAGACTAAATAACGCAGCTCTTCTTGGGCTTGAGTCACCAGGTAGAAAATCAAAATAACCAGGACGATCAGAGGGCTAACAAACCTCCACGATATCTGCCAGAATATGGACGGCTTACGTCCGATCATAAACACAAAATCCTCATTGAACCTGCCACACAATAAGGTTGAAATCCTGTTAGAAAGGACATGTGCGGTGCAAACGATAAAAAGACAAAACATTATCTCGAGTATTGTCAGCACTACCTACCTGTCTATGCCGTAGATGTAAACGACGGTTATCAGCTCAAACAATCCAATGGTCAGAAGTGGAACAGATCCGGCGAAATTGTCGAAGAGAGTCACCCAGTAAAGTCCGGAATTCAGCGAAAACAGGAGGGAGATAGCGAAGGCGACAATGCATATCGTCCCTGAATTACAAATGAAGAAAGTGTAAAAGTGACGTTCACGAAGAAGGAAAACGCAAAAGAATTCGGATTTTTTTTTACAGGCTTTTTCAAACCAGGTTACCTGTCATTGCTTCGTGGGGCCATTTTTTGGGGAACACATTCAGGTCTCTCAGCGGGACCACCACTCCTTCAATGTTCCCAAACAGGGTCGAGAGCCCCAAGGAGAAGAGCATGACGAAAAAGAGGACGGACCAGATCGGGGAGCCGGGCATCTTGGTGATGGCCTCTGTAAACACAATGAAGGCCAGACCGGTTCCCTCCACTCCCTGGACAATCACAGACACACACACAATGCAGATTAGAGTAGATCATAGCAAACATACACAAAGGAGGCAGACAGAAATTCCTCACTGCAGGTCACCTCGCTGAGAAGTTTCTGTTTGTCACACGTTTCGATATCCAATCCAAGGACGACGTCAGGATTGGAGCTGTTGAGCTGATTAAACGATGCCTCATAGTTGCTTGCAGTGATGTTAAATTCAGGAAGATTAAATGCATTTAATAACGTCACGATGTTTCTGGAAACAAAAATATTTAATTGATTAGTCACATGCATTTGTTTCATTATATTTCTATATTTCCACTTTCAGGCTTCAGTCTTTTTCAAGTTTATCTTAACACTATATGCACATGCCCAAATACTTTTGAAAATGTTTTATTTAATTGTTGGGGAAAGAATACACGTTTGCATACTCTTGCTGGAAGAATGATGGCAGTGACTAATAACCTATAAATCAAACATGCATGCATCCAAATATAAAGACTATTCATCTCTATACCCGTGCATTAAAGGGCCAATCACTATGCTTTCCTCATTTGAGAATTATATAAATAGTCTTATTTATATATTATATATTTAAGAATTGTTAGTCATAATTGAAAAATGCAAAAGTGGTCTATTTGACTTTTTCAAAACCTTGATATTTGCTCGACTCACTCGCTGATACAGTTGTCGTATTTCTCAGTGGCCCTGAAGCCGATAATGGAGTAAGTGACTAAGGCAGCGTAGACTGAGGTCAGACCAGTGACTGCAGACAGGATCACAGCGTCCTGCAAGCAGTTGTTGCTATGGAAAACACAATAGACAAAAGCATCAGGACATAGTGGCTCTGAAAATAGTATCTCATTTTAATATTAGTGAGACAAATAGGGTAGATAACACAGGTGTAACAGGTGTTCTGTATGTCCCTTACTGAACAGAGTTGTAGCTGGAGAAGGAGATGAGGCCTCCCCACGCCAAACCGAAGGCGTAAAAGACCTGAGCACCTGCATCCAGCCAGGTTGTTGGGTTCATCAACTCCTCCACCTGTATGAGGTAGGCATTTATAGAGATACGACTCTTTAGAGAATTGAGGTATAGCATATTTGATTTTTTTTTCGGTTTAGATCGGAAACCTACGTCAGGCGTGAAGAGGAACTTGATGCCACTCACGGCTCCTTTCAGAGTCAGACCTCGGACCAGGAAGATGAACAGCACTATGTATGGAAGGATGGCAGTGACGTACACGGCCTGAGGTCATCACATATGGAAAACATGGAATTAATCATTTATCTAGCGCTGGTCATCCCTCACTGTACCTATTGTGGTGTATAAATAGTAAATGCCATTGTTATCCTGGTAAATGTACAGTGCATGGAAAGTAAAAGCAACGCTAAATAAATAATGACAGGCTGAGGACACTGAGGTTTAACAAACCTTGCCTGACGTGCTAATGCCCCTGATGCAGCAGATGCAAATAACTGTCCAGGCAGCTAGCAGGCAGACCACGATGGGCCAGTGGATTCCTCCAGAGTCGGCTATAGAGGTCGTGGTATTCAGAGTCACTCTGTAGAAGTAGTAATCCACTGTGGAGCTCTGCTGACACTCGGGTACAAATCCTGCAGGGGCACAATTGCCAACCATTTTCCAATTTAGGCCCTTAAATGCACGTGTGTGTATGTCTACTGTAAATGTGTGTATCGTCAAATACCTGTCCCATTGCCGTTGAGAGGACACTGGGTCCAGGGCAGAGGGGATTGGAAGGAATTGAAGAGATACCACAGGATCCAGGCTATTAAGGTGTTGTAGTAGAGTGCAACCAGAAAGGAAACCAGCATGGAGGCAATACCTGAGGGAGGTTGAAACCATGTTAGTCTGACATTTAATGTGTAATATTTATTTAAAACTAAGTGAGTCACTTTTCTTTTTTTTTCTTTCCCAGAGCACACATCACTCACCAATACCGGTCAGATACGGGCTGATGGCCCTCCACACTCCCACACTGCCTTTCCTGAGACGCTGGCCGATGGCGAACTCCAGCAGCAGCAGAGGCATCCCCTCCAGCACCAGCAGGATGAGGTAGGGAATCAAAAAGGCTCCTGGGAAATATATTTCATTGGTGAGTTTTTTTTATTATATAGTCATACTAAACTGAAATCATCATAATGTGACATTATGATGATTTCACTTTGACCGACCCACTGGACAATGAACAGAGGGTTTATCTGTGTGCGCTCCACCCTTACAGTTAACAAGTCACGGAAAAAAAAAACATATTGTACTTTTTAAAAAAAGGGTTCGGTTAGGGGGAGGTCTGTAGCTCCAGCCCATCTTTATTTGATCACGAGGTTTGTTATTTTAGTTGATTTGGGATTCATAGGTGGTATGTTTTTGTTGCTGTTGACGAATGGTCGGGAGTAAGAATTCACTTTCACATTTCACACTATGTTATGCCAAAGCTTAGTCATTACTGCACAAGATGTCGTACTCTTGAGAATCATTCATGTAATTCTTTTAGCCACGAATATGTGATATATTTAACTAGCAGTTGGTGAAACAGTTCAACTTGGCTAAACTCAGTATTCACAAATCTAAGTCCACCACCGTCTGTTTATATTTACACAGGAATGCGGCACCGGAATTAATACAAATACATAGAGACATAATCATAACGTCTGAATTAGAGTATACTCCTCTTTGTTATCTCAGTTGCGACACGTGACTTGCCAGGGCCATTTTTGGACTAGACTTATCTTTAAACCTATGTGCCTGTGTCTTTCACATGAGAGTATGGAGGGACACGCAAAAACAAATTCTAACTGGCAATTATCAGTCAACTCGGCGCGATAAGCCACTGGATTTTTTAATTTTTCTTTTAACTTAATTTATGTCAGACTGTGGAAAACTGGTAAATGGATCATTGTTTGTTTGGCTTAAACGATACAAAAACTGCCTTACCTCCTCCATGACTTTGACACAAGTAAGGGAATCTCCAGACGTTACCGAGCCCGATGCAGAAGCCCACACAGGTGAGGATGTACTGGGCTTTGTTGTCCCACTTGGGCCTGTCCCCGGACTCCTCCTTCTCCATCCTCTCCAGATCTTCATGGTTGGGGATGCGGAGATCCAGACCCGGGTTAGGAAGTACCAGCCTCATGGTAACCACATATGTACTGAAGCACAGAGCTTGTGTCTACAGTACGGTTGCCAGGGTGCATGTGTATGGATGTCCACGTAAGGGTTTACGATCTTTTATGTTATCTCCTGCAGGCCATAGATTAGCTAGTTCACACTCTGGACTTTTGTCTTCATAGCGACTACTGAATAACCAATTTGTGATTGGATTTAATAATTAATCATAAGGTGTTCAATCAACGGCCTGTGGAACCTCAAAAAATGTTTTTAATGACAGGATTAGCGGATTTTCCTTTGACACAGACAAGTGGGAAAGACCCATATTCATTGTTGATTTGCTATTTAAGTGTTTTAATCTGTTTATTCAAAATCACTGCACAGTTTGTCAGCTTTACAATGGAAAATGAAAGTGCAAAATTCAATTGATAGAGAAAAAGATATGCCTCCTTTAGGCAACAATTCAGAACCATCATGATATTCCAAAGGATTCATTTTAGTAGCTCATATCGTGAGCAAATAGCAACCACTTATTCTGTTCCTACAAGAGGTGAGAGGCTTATTAACAGGTCATACTGACCACCATAAACTGTCAACTGACAGTTTATAGCAGGGTGAGTGCAGTTTTGAAATATACATATAAGCTTTACAACAGCCGGCCACAATACAATTAAAATAAACAACACGTGTACTTAAAAGCACTCATGAAATGACTGTGTTTAGTTTCTGCTAAAACAGTAAAAGGAATTGATTTGAGAATTCACTCCATTGTGTGAGATTATTTAGAAAATATAATTACAGATTATTACATAACATAAAACATACAATTTTTGTTCTATAAATACTCAATGAAAAAACAATCTAAAACTTAACTTTGTCATTCATTTCTACTCTGGCAGAGAGAGTGTCCACTGTCATGCCACTCGAGTCTTTCTGCTTGCAGCACCTCATCTGGATGAATTTGAAGAAGGCAAACACGGGGACTGATAAACTGGGAATCCCAGCCAGGATGAAGATGATGACATAGACCCAGGAAGGATATGGTTGTGGATCCAAGGTTGGGAAGCTCTCCTGTAGCCACAGTCAAAGGAAGAAACATTTACATCATCTACACCAATGTAAGTTTTAAAAAAAATAATTCATAATTATACCAAATCTCTTGACTCTTAAAAAACCACTTACCGCCTCCTCATTCCAGGTCAAATAGGTGAGACTCTTGGTGACTTGGGTAACAAAGTAAAACACCAAGATGAAGACCATAATGAGTGGGCTGACAAATCTCCACGTCACCTGCCAGAACATATTGGGCTTGTGGCCGATCATAAACTCAATGTCCTTGTTAAATCTGTTGGGAGGCAATAAGAGGAAGATCGTGCGTCAGCTGAGCGTGTATGGAAACATCTATAAAATTCAACCTTGTACTTTTCTTAATCAGTTAGAAATGCAGCCAATCAGTGATTGATCAATTGTCACTCAGTCTTGCCATGCCATTGCACCAAAACATAACACAACTAAATCTTTTGAACATTTAACACATAATGTTACATTATTTTATGTTTTATATACACATATAAAAATAAATACATGTTTTAATTTATTTTTTTAATAATAGTATTATCGAAACAATGAGCAACTTCCTCACCGCCGCCTAATACATAACCTGATACATGTTGTGCTGCATTATCTCTGCTCCAAGGTCAGAATAC
This sequence comes from Colistium nudipinnis, assembly GCA_016785305.1. Taxonomy (NCBI): domain Eukaryota; kingdom Metazoa; phylum Chordata; class Actinopteri; order Pleuronectiformes; family Rhombosoleidae; genus Colistium; species Colistium nudipinnis. Next base: position 244,178 of record JAFBJU010000468.1, read on the forward strand.
AATATGCTTCAATTTCCTGCTTTGTTTCAGTTATGTTTACACCTGGCTGAGAATCAGAGACCCATGTGTATACAACAATCATGGACAGACTCACCTATCGATACCATAGACGTAGATAACGGCAATCATTTCAGAGAAGCCGATGACCAAAAGGGGAATAGAGCCAGCAAAGTTGTCAAACAGAGCCAACCAGTAGTTTCCAGAGGGCAGAGTAAATATGAGCCCAAGAGCCAAAGAAATCAAGCAAACCAGACCTGCAAATAAATGCGAAGAAGTGGTTAGGCTTTTTTGTCTTTTTAAAATGTTTAAAGTGCTTTGTTTTCTTTTCATAAGAAAATTACCACAGAAAACTTCTTTGGGCCAAGATCGGGGCAACAGCCTAAGGTCCTGCAAAGGAACCACAACTCCCTCGATGCTGCCGAACATAGTGGAGAGGCCGAGGCAGAAGAGCATGATGAAGAAGAGGACAGCCCAGAGAGGAGAAAAAGGCATCTTGATGATGGCCTCAGTGAACACGATGAAGGCCAAACCTGTTCCCTCGACACCCTGTAGAAGTATGCATTTAAGATTTTACAGTAATTCACCTTCTGCGAGACTTAACACAATTGTGACTCTCTCCACTGACCTGACTGAGGAAAACCTGCATGTCACAGGTCTCCAGCTGCAGTCTTTGGATGACATCTGGATTTGTTTGGTTGAAGTGAGTCAGATAGTCATTGTAGTTGCTTTCTGTGATGTTGTTTTCGGGGTAGTTGAAGGCATTCATCAGCTTTAGGATGTTGCTGCAGAAAAGGACACAGACATTAGTTCAGTTAGATGTAAAGGGATCCTTATCTGTGTGTTTTTTGTTTTTTTTTACGAGCAGTTTTCAAACTCACCCATCCATACAGTCGTCATAATTTGCCGTGGCCCTGAAGCCGATGATGGAGTAGATGACTGTCGCAGAGTAAACGGAGGTGAAGCCATTGATGATAGAGATGAGGACGGCGTCCTGCTCACAGTTGTTGCTATTTGGGAAATGACAGTCAAGTGAGCAGGAGTGTGATTTTTTTTGTGGGTCTGTGCATGTGAGGCTGCTACTCACTGAATGGAGTTGTAACTGGAGAAGGAGATGAGACCTCCAAATGCTACAGAGAAAGAGTAAAACACCTGAGCACCTGCATCCAACCAGGTGGCTGGATTAAGTAGCTCGTCCACCTTAAAGAAAAATCCAAAGATGTCTTCTGGGTAAATCTGAGCTGAGATTATATTATTTCCTGCAACATATTTTTTCCTGTTCTGTAAAGCTGTCACGAAACAGTCAATCCTCTGATGAGGAAGATGGTGAGAACCAGATATGGAAGAGTGGATGTAATGTACACAGCCTGAGGGATGAGAGGAAATCAAAGAGACGCTATTAAACCAGCGTACGTATGTATACATTAAATCACATGAAATCAGATGTCATGTGACGTGCAGACCTTTCCGGTGGTCTCGATCCCCCGGATAGAACACACATAGAGCACAGTCCAGGCAGCAATCAGGGACAGAACCATCCACCACTGCAGGCCCCCACCATCATCGATGGCCTTGGAGGTGTTCAGAGTCTCTCTGTACCAGAAGTAGTCGGTAGTGCTGCTGCGAGCGCACTCCTCCACCAGGCCTGCCGGGGAGCGCACAGTCAGAAACGCACTGAGCTGTCACGGCGCATGTTAGACGAGGACGTGCGGCCTACCTGTCCTGTTGGCGTTCAGAGGACACTGGCTCCAAGGCAGAGGGTCTTGAAAGGAGTTGAAGAGGTACCACATGATCCAGGCCATGATGGTGTTGTAGTACATGCCCACCAAGAATGAAACCAACATGGACCCAATACCTGTAACAGAGCAAACATCAGATATTTTGATGTGTACTCTTATTATTATTATTATTATTATTATTATTATTATTATTATTATTATTATTATTATTATTATTATTATTATTATTATTATTAGTAATTTATTTTTTCAAATTTTACCCACCGACTCCAGTCAGACAGGGGTTGATGGATCTCCACACTCCCACGCTGCCTTTCCTCAGGCGCTGACCTATGGCGAACTCCAGGTGCAGCAGCGGGATTCCCTCCAGAACCAGCAGGATAAGGAATGGGATCATAAACGCTCCTACGAGCACAACATTCACATCATGTGAGTGATCACCTTTGCTGAGCAAATATTCAACAGGCGACAGCATTCACAAAATTGTTCCCATAAAGACATGACCATAAAAATCATTTCACATTTTATTATCCCCACTACTTTACCAAAAAAATACTCTTTAACCTTTTCCATTATTTTTGCCAAAAGGTTCATCTGTTTTTTGAAAATATGTCCTCGGTTGAAAAGAAAAGCAAAGAATTTCCGATCCTTTTAATTATTAACAATCACAGCTCATTTTCTGGCAGAATAGTTTGTGCTTTTCTCTCACCTCCTCCGTGACTTTGACACAGGTAAGGGAACCTCCAGACGTTGCCAAGTCCCACACAGAAGCCGACACAGGTGAGCAGGTACTGGGCTTTGTTGTCCCACTTGGGCCTGTCCCCAGCCTCCTCCTTCTCAATCCTCTCCATGTCCATGTGAGAGGGGATCCGGTCATCCAGCCCCGGGTTTGGTAGTTTCAGCTTCATGGTGGATTTTGGTAAACCTCACTGGACACAGAACTGGAAAATGTAGCCGTGGAGATTCCTCTTTATAATAAGTTGTAGGTTGTTTTAAATCAAAACAAAAAAGGTCTGCAAATATTCACAAGCAGGTGTCCTTTCTCAATGTCCTCAGTGGAAGGTTCTGCCGATTCTCTGTTTAGTGTCTCTCCCACTATGTCCGTCACCCCTACTGAGTGTTGTGGGAGCAGCACTGAGGTATTTACTGTGAGTGATGCCACCTGAACAGTTATCAGTAGCACATTACTGTCTGTGTTCTATTATGTATGGTCAGCAAGTTTAAATGGAAGCAGGTGGATCCCTCTTGATAATGTTTAATGCAACACATGAGGAGTGTTTTTTTTTTTTATATTACCTGGAAGATTAATTAGAGGTGTGTTTGAGAGTTTGTCAAAGGAAATGGTGCAGTGTGATGGGAAATATATAAATGAAAAACTGCACTGGATGTTCATATTATCCATTACACCTCTTAAAAGTACTCTATTAAATATAATGTACAATAAACACCAAGTTAATTTTATTAACCAGCGAGTTTGGACAGAACGACAGGATGAAAGTTTTCCATCCTTGCTTATCTTTTTTTAAGGACACACCTTTTTCAGTCATTGAGATGTTAGATTGGTTTATTGCACAGGGATATATTGGCATATAATTATAGTCAATTCACGTTTTCTGTAATTTGAAAATAATTACTATAATCGTGGGTTGTTTAAAAAAAAATGTCTGCAAATATTCACAAGTATTTGTCCGTTCAATGTCCTCAGAGGAAGGTTCTGCCGATTCTCCGTTAAGTGTCTCTCGCTCTACGTACTTCACCCCAACTGAGTGTTCTGGGATTAGCACTGAGGTATTTACTGTGACCTATGCCACTTAAGCGATTATCAGTAGATCATTACTGTCTGTGTAAAATGTCAGGTCTGCAAGTTCAAATGGAAACAGGTGGATCCCTCTTGGGGATGCGCTTTTCTTAACATGAAAGTTGTAAAAGGAAATAGTGCTTGGACTGCATTGGACTTAAAAACAAACAAACAATTACACCTCAAGTACAATGTCTACATATAATGTACAATGACCACCCAGTTAATTTAATGTCACAAAAACTTCAAATTCTGGATAGAAAGACAGGATGAAAGACCCTGTGCTCTAACTTACAATTTAAGTGGTGCGATGGTAAAAGAGTACATTCATTCCAATCATCAGGGTATTAGCATTTGTCAAAATGTCACAAAGCAGGCAAAAAGATCCCCCCCCCCCCTTATCTTTCCATCATCACATAACGTTCTGCTGTTTCGTTGTCAAGCAATTCAAAGATGTTATAAATCTATCAGTATAACTTTTGTTTTGGCAAACCAATTTCGATGGAGAGAAACCAAACAAATACATAATTAATACAACAGATATCGTACCAGGAAAAAAACGAAACAAAAACAAAACAGGAAGTAAACAAAACAATATGTCCAAGGCTACAAAAATAAGACAATAAAAGGAAAACCATTGAAATAAACGTCCAAGACCAGGTCAATTCATTACTAAAATACAGGCTAAAAAACAATTGGAATGCAACTCAAAAGTTAAAAAATCAAAGCTGGAAAAACTCAAATGTCCAAAAAATTGAATTTAAATAAACATCAAAAGTCCAGACAGCAAAACTTAAAAGTCGAGTTGAGTTACTACTTTAATGATAAAAACAAGCAGCCCTCTTCACTTGTTTATCTCCAAGGATAGGATTAAGTGTTGTGCTGTGTAATCTCAACACACAGGACACTGGGATGTGCTGGAAAATAAGATGAGACCCCCGGAGTAGAACAACTTGTGCTCCTGCGTTTAGCCCTGTTCATGGAATCAAATACATATCTAGGTACAAGCGGACATCATTATCTTCCAGTGACAGAAAGTAATATAATGACGGCTACACTAAGGTCTGAGTGGATTTGTAAGTAAGGATTGATGGAAACACTCAAACCCTGCCACTGCCACTTCATTATACTCTTTATATAAATGGATTTGTCTCCCCACTTCACCAGGAGTTAATCAAGTCACGTGAGACCTTTTTGGCACAAACAATTGCAGATAAGCGTAGCTGCAATTAACACAAGGGAGTGAAACAAGCTTTTATTGTCTTTATTATCGTGCATGACGATGCAAGGGGAGCGGGGCTGAAAGTTCACTCCTCTGTCAGGACTGTTTTCTTCAGATAGCGGAGATCTCAATAAGCTAAATCATGCATCAGATTAGGATCCTTATGAATGTTTTTTTTTTTTTTGGGAGCAGGCAGAGTGATGTTGCATATTATGGCCTGTTACAGAGAGGCTGCCATCAACTTTGGCTTCTAGTTGTTACTTATTTCATTGAACTTGACAGTAATCACTAATGCTAAATGTTGACCACTTGAGATTATATACACACTGAACGGCAGCGCATACTTTAATTTCACACCAGTGCCACAGACTGTTGACAAATTGGATTTCCACTTCATAAAATTTATTGAGGGGAGCCTTTGAAGACACCCAAGGACACCTTACAGGGCATTAAACAATACAAAAAACAGTGTCAGTCATATTATACAAAAAAAACAAAAAAACAGGAGGTATAGGACCAAGAAGACAAAGGTACAGTTCCATTGAATATGCTAGTATAAACAGTTTGAGTCAGGTTTTGAATGAGGTTATGGAATCGTACTGTCGGATGTGTAGTGGCAGGGAGGGGGGCGTGATTGGGGGGGGGGGGGTCACAGTCTAGCTCGGAAGCCTTTATTTTTGTATCCCCCTACAGCCCTGTGACGGCCATGGGCTGTACACTTGCACACTCCTTAGTGCACAACTAGTTGGGAGTTTTTTTTGTGTTTATGCAAAACAGGATGTGCCAACTCTGGGATGGGGTTGGCTCCGAGATGAGCTTCCTGGCCCCTGGCTGCCGTCTGGCTCCTGATTGGAGCAGTACCCAGCAAATGACTATAAATCCAGACCCACACAGCCCCGTGGATGCTATTTGATTGTTAATCGGTTTCACCCCATGTTTAGTTAGTAGTCTTTTCTTTTTATGGGAATGTTAATATTTGCTATTTCTGCTTGTGATATATATGAAATGATATGATCAAATACCTGCTAAGATATCTATGTTAGAGGTGTTACTGTGAGCAGATTGTGTTTATTCTATCACTGTACAGGGCAGGCAAAAGAGAAATACTGTAAGTATACTTTATAAACAATAATAAAACAGATCCAGCTTCACCTACATTACTCAGTTGAAAAACAAACTAAAACTTAACTTTGTCATTCATTTCTACTCTGGCAGAGAGAGTGTCCACTGTCATGCCACTCGAGTCTTTCTGCTTGCAGCACCTCATCTGGATGAATTTGAAGAAGGCAAACACGGGGACGGATAAACTGGGAATCCCAGCCAGGATGAAGATGATGACATAGACCCAGGAAGGATATGGTTGTGGATCCAGGGTTGGGAAGCTCTCCTGTAGCCACAGTCAAAGGAAGAAACATTTACATCATCTACACCAATGTAAGTTTAAAAAAAAATAATTCATAATTATACCAAATCTCTTGACTCTTAAAAAACCACTTACCGCCTCCTCATTCCAGGTCAAATAGGTGAGACTCTTGGTGACTTGGGTAACAAAGTAAAACACCAAGATGAAGACCATAATGAGTGGGCTGACAAATCTCCACGTCACCTGCCAGAACATATTGGGCTTGTGGCCGATCATAAACTCAATGTCCTTGTTAAATCTGTTGGGAGGCAATAAGAGGAAGATCGTGCGTCAGCTGAGCGTGTATGGAAACATCTATAAAATTCAACCTTGTACTTTTCTTAATCAGTTAGAAATGCAGCCAATCAGTGATTGATCAATTGTCACTCAGTCTTGCCATGCCATTGCACCAAAACATAACACAACTAAATCTTTTGAACATTTAACACATAATGTTATTTATTTTTTCTAATAGTATTATTGAAACAATGAGCATTTCCACATTCCTCATCTCTGTCTTACACCACACTACACCATTTGAGACCTGTTGTGCTACATTATCCCCAGGGTTGTTTTAAGACACTCTGGGAGCCCCAGCCCCAGCTTTTGACAGCACACAAGTATCATGGGGCCCCCTATAAGGGGGTTCCTGAAGTGTCATTGCAGTGTCTTCTACATGGCCAGACTTTTAAGGGGGTTTGAGGTTGGTGTTGCTGTGGATCAATGTAAATAGATACATTTGGGGGCCCCCTTCAAGTTTGGGGCCCTAGGCAACTGCCTTGTGTGTCTGCCCCGTTGCAACGCCTCTGATTATCTCTTATCCAAAGTCAGAATACAATATACTTCAATTTCCTGCTTTGTGTGGGTTCTTTTTAGACCTGAGACCTTCCTCACTGAGAATCAGAGACCCACCCATCTGACAGACTCACCTATCGATACCATAGACGTAGATTACGGCAATCATTTCAGAGAAGCCGATGACCAAAAGGGGAATAGAGCCAGCAAAGTTGTCAAACAGAGCCAACCAGTAGTTTCCAGAGGGCAGAGTAAATATGAACCCAAGAGCCAAAGAAATCAAGCAAACCAGAGCTGCAAATACATACGAAGAATTGGTTACCCTTTTTCTGCCCAGATAAAATGTGAAAAATGCTTATTTTTTTTAAATGAGAAAGAAAATTACCACAGAAAACTTCTTTGGGCCAAGATCTGGGCAACAGTCTAAGGTCCTGCAAAGGAACCACAACTCCCTCAATGTTGCCGAACATAGTGGAGAGGCCGAGGCAAAAGAGCATGATGAAGAAGAGGACAGCCCAGAGAGGAGAAAAAGGCATCTTGATGATGGCCTCAGTGAACACGATGAAGGCCAAACCTGTTCCCTCGACACCCTGTAGAAGTATGCATTTAAGATTTTACAGTAATTCACCTTCTGCGAGACTTAACACAATTGTGACTCTCTCCACTGACCTGACTGAGGAAAACCTGCATGTCACAGGTCTCCAGCTGCAGTCTTTGGATGACATCTGGATTTGTTTGGTTGAAGTGAGTCAGATAGTCATTGTAGTTGCTTTCTGTGATGTTGTTTTCGGGGTAGTTGAAGGCATTCATCAGCTTTAGGATGTTGCTGCAGAAAAGGACACAGACATTAGTTCAGTTAGATGTAAAGGGATCCTTATCTGTGTTTTTTTTTTTTTTTTTTTACGAGCAGTTTTCAAACTCACCCATCCATACAGTCGTCATAATTTGCCGTGGCCCTGAAGCCGATGATGGAGTAGATGACTGTCGCAGAGTAAACGGAGGTGAAGCCATTGATGATAGAGATGAGGACGGCGTCCTGCTCACAGTTGTTGCTATTTGGGAAATGACAGTCAAGTGAGCAGGAGTGTGATTTTTTTTTTGTGGGTCTGTGCATGTGAGGCTGCTACTCACTGAATGGAGTTGTAACTGGAGAAGGAGATGAGACCTCCAAATGCTACAGAGAAAGAGTAAAACACCTGAGCACCTGCATCCAACCAGGTGGCTGGATTAAGTAGCTCGTCCACCTTAAAGAAAAATCCAAAGATGTCTTCTGGGTAAATCTGAGCTGAGATTATATTATTTCCTGCAACATATTATTTCCTGTTCTTTAAAACTGGTACTAATCACTATCTATTATTACAGTGTTAAAAAAGTGTTTAGAGTTAAAATATATATTTTTAATCTAATCATTCATGCAAAAAACAACCATTTACTTTATTAATAATATATATGCAATAAATGGTGCTTACATCTGGTATGAAGAGGAACTTGATTCCCTCAAAAGAACCTTTCAGGGTCAATCCTCTGATGAGGAAGATGGTGAGAACCAGATATGGAAGAGTGGATGTAATGTACACAGCCTGAGGGATGAGAGGAAATCAAAGAGACGCTATTAAACCAGCGTACGTATGTATACATTAAATCACATGAAATCAGATGTCATGTGACGTGCAGACCTTTCCGGTGGTCTCGATCCCCCTAATGGAACACACGTAGAGCAAAGTCCAGGCGGCGATCAGGGACAGAACCATCCACCACTGCAGGCCCCCACCATCATCGATGGCCTTGGAGGTGTTCAGAGTCTCTCTGTACCAGAAGTAGTCGGTAGTGCTGCTGCGAGCGCACTCCTCCACCAGGCCTGCCGGGGAGCGCACAGTCAGAAACGCACTGAGCTGTCACGGCGCATGTTAGACGAGGACGTGCGGCCTACCTGTCCTGTTGGCGTTCAGAGGACACTGGCTCCAAGGCAGAGGGTCTTGAAAGGAGTTGAAGAGGTACCACATGATCCAGGCCATGATGGTGACAAGCAGGTGTCCTTTCTCAATGTCCTCAGTGGAAGGTTCTGCCGATTCTCTGTTTAGTGTCTCTCCCACTATGTCCGTCACCCCTACTGAGTGTCCTGGGAGCAGCACTGAGGTATTTACTGTGAGTGATGCCACCTGAACAGTTATCAGTAGCACATTACTGTCTGTGTTCTATTATGTATGGTCAGCAAGTTAGGTGCATCCCTATTGAGAATGGTTAATGCATATGTCACTTAGAAGATCAGTTAGTCATTAGGTAATGGGTTTTTTAAAAGGAAATAGTGCCGTGTGATGTGAAGTATATAGATTAAAAACTGCACTGGATGTTCATTTTATCCATTAAACCTCTTCAAAGTACACTGTTTAATATAATGTACAATAACCACCAAGTTCATTGAATGTGATGATAGATTCAGAGACTGGACAGAAAGACAGAATTAAAGTTTTTCCTCATTGCCTATCTTCTTTATAAGGACACACCTCTTCCAGTCCTTGAGAGGTTAGATTGTTTTATTGAACAGGGATATATAAGCATATAAATATAGACAATTCACGTTATCTCTCACTTCATATTAAATTGGTGCGATGGTGAACTTATATAGTACTTTAATTTCAATTATTGGAGTATTTGTCACAATGTGAGCTTAAGTGAGTTTTCCTCTTTATCTTTTCTGCATCACATCATTGTCTGCTCTTTTGTTATCAAGCAATTCAAAGAGGGTATAAATCTTATCAGTGTTCCTTTCTAATCCAGCCAATGATGGAGTAGACAACGTAGGCCCCATACACACATTAACAATCGAGAGTATGATGTTATCTTGTTTATCGTTGTCGTTGGACTAAAGATGAATTTAAACCTTAGTTGTCCAAACTATGTCAATGGAGAGAAACCAGACAAAGACAAAAGTAATACAACATGTATCATACAAGGAAGAAACAAGCAAATGTCCAAAACATAACATTTAAATTAAAACAAATATCAAAAGTCCAGATAGTAAAACTTAAAGGGTCATTCTGCGGAGAACTGTTACTTCTATAATGTTAAAAAATAAGCAGCCTCCTTTATTCTGTTTATCTCCAGTGATAAGATTAGGTGCTGTGTAAACACACAGGATACTGGGATGTCCTGGATAATGAGATGAGACCCCCGCGGGCCAGAGTGAAGGAGTAGTACATTTGTGGTGTTGAGGGGTACAACAACATATCAAGATACAAGTCTACATCAGTTTTTGCCCATATTTTGCTAAAGGTGTAAAGTATTTCAATTATGGCTACACTAAGGTTTGACACTACCACTTGTTCATTTTCTCTTCATGTAAATAGATTGGTTTCACCAGGAGTTAATCAAGTCACGTGAGACCTTTTTGGCACAAACAATTGCGGGGAGTCAAACAAGCTTTTATTGTCTTTATTATCGTGCATGACGATGCAGGGGGAGCGGGGCTGAAAGTTCACTCCTCTGTCAGGACTGTTTTCTTCAGATAGCGGAGATCTCAATAAGCTAAATCATGCATCAGATTAGGATCCTTATGAATGATCATTTTGAAGCAGACATGTTGCATATTGTGGCCTGTACAGAGAGGCCACCATCATCTTCGGCTTCTAGTTGTTACTTATGTCACTGAACTTTGTTAAGCTAAATGTTTACTACTTGAGATTATATACACACTGAACGGCAGCTCGTGCTTTACCTTGACACCAGTGCCAAAGATACTGTTGGGGAAACTGGATTTCCACTTCTGAGATAACTGGAGGCCCCCCTCCTCAGCTTGCCCTGTTTACAGGAGCCTTAGTATTTATGTTCGGGGCATGTTATTGTAAGCCTAATCACCATAGTTACTGGAGGCTGTATAGTTTCTATGACTCCTGTGATCTAAGTGAAAATATCTTTTGGGCCCTCCCCTAAAGCTGGTCCACTGGTTCAAGGTCACTTCCGGCTCTGGAACCTTTATTTATAACCCATGACAGCTCTGTTACGGCCATGGGTTGTAAACCTGAACTTTACTGACCAACTTTAGTTTGGAGGGTTTTTTGTGTTTATGCAAAGCAGCATGTGCCAACTCTCAGATGGGATTGGCTCTGCGATGTGTATGTTTCTGTCTTCTGGCTCCTGATTGGAGTGGTATGTGGCAAATGACTCCTAAATCCAGCCCAACCCTGTGTCTCTGAATCGAGATTAGTGGGCTTTTGTGGCTTGCGACTGAGGCCCCTGTGAATGGATGCTGATTGATTGTTAATTGTTTACACCCGTGTTTAGTTAAAAGTCTGTTTGTTTGTGGGGAATTTTCTTTTATGAGAATAATTGCTCTGTTTCTGATGTGATATGATCAAATACTTGCAAACTGCTAATATCTGTATGTTGGCTGTGTTACTGTGATCAATTCTGGATTCTGCACCTTAGCAATGCGGTTAAAGATCGAGCTGAGCATCTTGAAGCAGCTGGCGCGCGTGCAGTCTCTCATCTCAAGGAAGTGAGAAACAGTGACTAAGTTAAATGCATATGATGCAGAGTTTATTTTATGTGCCAAGAGATATGAAAACGATTACCTCTTTATGTGCAGGCATCAGTGAGATAAATGCTGAGTACTAGGGATATGCTGGTTTGTCTGATAAGTGATGGTGTTGACAGAGCTCTTTTCACACAACAAGGCCACGTCTGTGTTTACATGAAATGAAGCGTTCTTTTTTTAAATCACCTGTAGAAACATGTTCACTTCTCATTTTAGCAACAGGGAGGAAGAGACACAAGCTAGGAAACATCCAGATGTTATTGAGACCAATAATGAAGCTGACACTGCTGAGCAGGCACTGGGCTTTGTTGTACTACTACATCCTCTCCGGATCTTTGAGGGAAAGGAAATGTGTAATTGCTCTCCATTTCATCTGCTACCCTGGAAGGCACAAAGCAGACAGAGAGAGCTCCAGTGTGAAACATCCCGGCCAATAATTAATAGGATGTGTCAAGAATTTTGAGTGCCACTCTGCAAGTGCAAAGTGCACCTATTAACCATTTCATAGTCGGAAAGCCTGTCACAAAGGGGGATCATCCATCCATAACCATGCTGGAGAGGTAGAGATAAGAGAGCGAGTGCTTGGCAGGGTGTGTGAAGAAATCTTTGCACTTTAAGCCTCACTTCACACCCAGCCACTGACTTTAGGTGCACTGTAGGCTTAATCACTTACAGGGGCTTCAACAAAGAGCAATATCATACTATTATTATTTCTATCCAAGGCATTTCCCAATGTGCTTCTCATTTGCACACACTGGTGAAAACAAATGAACATAGAGGTTCTGAAAACTGCTTGTCGTTTAATCTAGACGGTCTACAGCTGCAATGGTCACTTAATAGTTATCCAAATATCAACTTCCAACCCCCCCGATAAGGAACTTAAGGAAAGTGCAGCAGTCGTTTTACTCAAACACCTTGATCAATAAGGAAAATCACTGAAATTGTTTTTCATTTGGAGAACGTCTACATGCATTTAAAGCATTTGGCCACAAGGTGTCAGAAGTGGCCAAGATTGCAATTAAAGTGGTAAAGCTTTCAATACTACTGTTCCCTTTATCGCTCTGCCAAGAAAGTGTGCGTGTGTGTGTGTTTTGTGATTGTTGCAGAAAACCTCTTTTATTGACATCTTTTATAGAATAACTGCAGCTGAGTAGTTTTTGTGGTTAAGTAACAGGTTTATGAATAAGGTTAGCCTATTCATCGTGGCAAATTGAGCTCATGGTTTTATCTAGTCTTTAAATATGTATCATTTTCGCCTGAATTTATAAAACATACACATTTAGGTTATTATAGGATTAGCCACAGTTAATTTTGATATGGGAAGCCACTGCTAAGCCAAGGACAGTTCCGTGCACGGAGGGGGAGGAGGGAGAGATGAGACAGAGGGGAAAATAGAATATGGGGGGGTTGGTGGATTTGCTGGGACTCAGACACACAGACAGCAGACCGGCTGTCCCAAGCTGCGCTGATCCCTCATTCTCCAGCTCTTGCCTGAACTCCTTTATTATTATTATTATTATTATTATTATTATTATTATTGTTATTATTACCACCGGCCACCTGCCTCTCCGAGAATAACACGGCTCAGAGCCGGCACAAGCGAAGCGAAGGAGGCGAGAAAAGAGGCCACTGACCGGTAACCTGTCCCACAGCCATCCGGCACCGTCCCGCAGCAGGGAGGACAGGGAGAGAGGGAGAGGGAGGGAGAGGGAGATAGAGAGAGAGAGAGGGAGGACAGGCTGCGCGCGGTGCGCACTTGGAGACCCGGGTTTGTTTGTCGTTACCAGGACAGGAGCGCACAGGACCAGCCGTCTCCGCTCCGCGCACCCCGGGCTGCTCCCCCTCCCCTCACAACACTCACTTGCATGGACGCACCATGGCCACGCTCGTGTGCAGGGTTCAGTTTTTAGACGACACCGATCCGTTCAACAGTACCAACTTCCCGGAGCCCACCCGGCCGCCGCTGTACACCTTCAGGGAGGACATCCCCCTCATCAACCAGCTCGCCGGAGTCCACCGGCTCCTCAGAGCCCCGCACAAGGTAAGACCGGGGGTCCCGTGTCCGCATCCATTCAATCCGATCTATGGTCCCACCGCACATCCATTTAAGATAAATACTTGACACAGTGAACTCATCTCGGTATAAACAGTTTAAGTTGAATCTTTAAATCCCTCGCCCTCATTTCTAAACTCAACAAGACATCGGCCCGTTTTGAGGCTGCTGTTTTCACTTGGAGCCCACTACAAGTACACTTCCATAGCCATCATTCACAGGCTATTTTGAGAACATATGCAGGCACAAGTGAGTGCTGACACAAAGGTGCAAATGTTTGCCTCACAGCCCACAGCAACATCAGACACGGATTAAACTTGTTTTTGTTTAAATAAACATCATACCCATTTATCCCATCCTGGCAAACACTTGCCTTGCTGAGGTTCCATTAAACAAGATGATATGTCTCATTAACCTTTGATCACTTTGCGAACAATAAGGAATAATTCCATGCATTGATCTTTAAAGTGCTTTTTTATTGTTGCCTGTCTTCTTTTTTTCCGCTCCTGGCTTTGCATGTTACTGTGACAGGTGGTTGCCAAGACGTCACTGCTGCTACATCCTGAGTCACCTTTTATTTACCCACAGGTGACAGTCATAGAACTCAGAGAGCCAGTGAAGCTCCTGAATAAGGATTTGGTGTCAGATGATAATGGAAGTGAGAAACTGTAATAGAGGAGGAAAGATTCCATTTTCAGTCATTTTCAGTGTTTAAAGCCATCCAGGAAAAAAAAAGAGGCAGCCACACATTCCTGACTGACAAGAGTGACTCAGACACTCACAGACACATGAACACACCCACTGAGGTCTTACAGTACAACCGACACCGCATGTGACCATGTTTCTTCTCCTTCACTAGTACAATACAAGCGGCATATTAAGATTGGGGAACAGGGGCAGAAAGTAAAATAGAGACAGACAGTGAAGAGAGAGAGAAAGATCAACTGCTGGCACACAACTCTGACAGCAAAACCAGCGTTCAGCGGCAGAGTGGTTTTCCAGATCGAGAGAGGTCTGATGCTGCCCCATCCTTAAAAGCCACAAAACAAATGAAAAATGGCCCACAGCACAGGAAAGCTTATGATTACAACCTCTACGAGGACAGATGGCACAGCTTGCGTCCTTGTTTGCAATTTTGTTCGCATCAGGAAGAGGACCGTGCGCAATAGCAACTGGATATTGCCCTTAGATTATAGGGATGAGGCCTCAACTGTTGCGAATTTGCGCAGCAAACTGTCCAGATCTAAAAGGTGGTGCTTAGAAGGCCCGGGTGTGATTATAATGTCGGAAAATGCTGCTCAGTTTCTGACGCTTCCCTGATTATTTTGAGATATGTCCCAGTATTTCTTTGTCCTTTTTGTCCTCACTTTTGGAAAGGCCTACTGTATTATTATGCTGCGATGGCGGAGCTCTGTGTACGGCTGCATGCAAAGTATAGGTCACTTGTCCCAGAATTCTTGTGGCCAGGGCCTGGATCCCTGTGACACTTTGTTCTCCTCACTTTGGGTGCTGTGGTTTTCCTGACCTCTTCCTGCATCTCCTCTTCCACCTCTCTGACCGTGCCCCAGTCCGTACACTCAAACACAAACGCACATAAACACACACATAGGGTTAGAGCGTGTGTTGCCAAAGGCTAAATCAGTGTGTATGGGATGTGTCATTTTGCCCAAATTGCTAAACAAAGAAGTTTCCCTTTTGATTCTCAGAGAAGAGATAACTATTCTTCCCTTTCCAAGCCTTTTTCAAGAGATGAACTTAAAATGAAAAAATAAGACGCCGTCAAGTTCGTCAAAGATTAATAGTGAGCATAAAATATAGATATTTGTGAGATAAATAAACACTGAGACATGGTTCCCTCACACAATGATAAATGACACATTCAGCACAAAGCAGAAGCGTCACCATTCTTCAAACAACTCGTTTTTTTAACCCCCCCCAAAAAAAACAACAAAGACCAGATTTCACAGCTTACTGTTTATTTCATTACCAAAGGGGTTCCCATTAAGGCGACGCCAGGAGATTTAAGAGCTGCGTAGTACACGCCCCCCCCCACGCTCTTCAAAGAGCCTGATCCTCCGCAGCTCTGATTCTGACCCAAAATAAGTCCTTAAAAACTCATTGTCCAAGTTACGTAAGGCCATCGTTAGCCGTCGACCCACTGCCATCGCCAGATGTGTTTTTTTTAACATAGTTGTAATTACTTCCCCCAAGCTTTTTTTCCCCCCTTCACTTTGCTCTTTGATTTTTGAGAATTTGATTTGAAAGTATACGAGCCACTGAGTGTGCCTTGAGTGTTACCCAATCTGGCGTGTTTTAGTATGAAAGAGACACCAATTAGGAGGGCAAGCTGAATTCGGGGATCTCTTCTCGCGGTCCAAGCTGTTTTTTTCATGATTGAAAGATAAAGCGGGGCAGCAACAGAGAGCAAGGAAGCCGGAGATGGAGGTGGTGGTTGGGGAGGGGGGGGCTCTGTCTTGAGAATTGTCTGTGAGAGTAAGGGATTTTCAGAGCGATAACTCCACTGAAGCTCTTAAAGAATGAGAGACACGCAAGCACGTGGGGGGAATATTGAGGAAAATGCTGAATAATGATAACAGATTGTGCAGAGGAAATCTTTTTGTCTTGTTCTTTCATAAAAATCAGGTCAGTGGGTCGGATCGTCATTAATCCCACCCACCCTTCCAAACCTCAATCTGAGATTTACTAAATCTCACATGTTCGATTGGCAAGAGAAGCGTGACCAATAATAGCATTATAAAATATTTGCATTATAGTATGCATGTATTATTTTTCTATTGAAAGGGATAATGGTTGACCATGCTACATGCTGGCAGCGCTGTCCATTGTTTTGCGTAGACATTCAAGATGAAGAATCCCTTTGACCTTGGTGACATCCTCTTCCAGCAACACCGTGACTTTTACCTTTGTGTTTTCTGCGTGAAATTTCCCAAGAAGTTCAGCTTCAACAAATCTGGCCCACACATTAATGTCCTCCTCCTCAGGATGATTTGTAATGACGGGTCACGTCTTCATTTCCCCCCCGGGACGGTTGTCAGTTCCAGAGTGCTTTGGATTAGAACTCAATATATTAAAGATTACTTCAAGCAAAAAGGTGTGAGAAAGTGGTACCACAAACTACTTGTAAAAACTCAGGCAGTGCGGAGCCCCACTGTAGACCCCAGCCCCCTAAAAACACAGACCCTTCAGCTCCCGTGTGCTGCGTCAGTGCAGAGCAAATATAGAAAGGTTATATTTATGCTGTGAGTTCATCCGACAGTCCGTCTCTCTCTCTCTCTCTGTTTCCGAGTGGAAGGGGAGCACGGGCGGGTCTTATGATTCGCAGGTCAGCGAGTGTTGTCATGTAGCTCGGAGGCTTGGCAGCTCACCAGAGGGCCGGGGGCCGGTTTAAACCCACCGATGCCACTGAGGTGCTAAATACAATCTCAACTCATGACTCTGATCCCCTTCACTTATTCACACAGTGGCGGCCTCTTGTCGCGACACAATAATGTATGTTACACTTTTATGAGCCCCCCCCCACTCCCCCACCGATAGCTGCTCGCACCTGCTGCATCGACTTGTGACCGTGGCAATAAACATCGCCGCCGGCGTGGGTTGTGTAGATATGTCGCACCTGGTGCCTCAAAGTCGATGGGGTTTCTCATTACACAGCATAGTGGGTCACTTTTGACAAAGGCCACTCTGCAATGTCAGCTTAGACCAAGCTATCCCAGATGTCCAAAAAGCAGCATAATCTGTCATGTGCATAATAAATGCACATGTGTAAATTACGTGGCGGGTATGTGTGATTAGTCCCTTTCTAAACCATAATGAGGCTTAAATGTGTGCTAGGTTCATATAATACACAATTTTAACAATATTTAAGTGTCATATTCCTCACAGCTGGTTTTTAAATGCACTCAATCTCTTTTTCTCCACTTTTCCCTCTGGGTTTAGTTTCATGTTCTGCAGCCTTTATGGCTATGTCTCTAGTAGTTAATTCTCTCAACAGCTTTGTAATGGTGAAAGCAGAGCCACACTGTATAGGGCCCCCCCCTCTTCTTCTTCCTTTTTATGGAGCAGTGTACGCGCCCGTGTTAAAACCTCTGCACCGTTAACCGCCTCCGTTTTACGGCCAGAAATGATTTTTGGAAAAAAAAGGGTGTGAAAAGTGAAGGAACATAGTGAAGCAGCATTAAAAAAAAAAGTTAGAGCTGTGTCTGGTTCGTATGCACATCACAACCAGTGGAACACCACCACGAATGTCACAGTTTCCGTCACCAATCTACATGCCAATTAAAAGTGGGGTCCACTTTAGATGGAGGATATCCCATCTTAGTTTTGATCTCTTGTAGTCAATAGTGTATCTTCAGGTTCAGATTCAGGCCATTCATTAAAACTCTTTTCTCCTCTCCACAGCTCGACGACTGTGCGCTCCAGCTGTCTCACAATGGCACCTATTTGGACCTGGAGTCATCTCTGGCCGAGCAAAGGGACGAGCTGGACGGTTTTCAGCAGGACGACACGGGGTGAGGGCGACTCACGTTTATAATCCCTGACACAATCACAAACGCTCCAACAACACACGTACACTTTCACTCTTCATCCTACCGGCCCAGTGAAAATAACCCTAACCATTTGGGACAAAGTGACGAGGCCTCCCGTGTCTTCGCTCCCTCGCACACATATTTGCCAATTCTTCATAAATGGGAAGAATCACGAGCGGCTGGATGTGGATTTCTTGGAAGCGCAAGTTCACGGAAACTATGAAGCCCTCTGGAAAGGCGAGACAGATGTGCCCCGCCGTCCACGGCAGCTCTCAGCTCTCCTCCTCCTCGCTAGCCTTTTATAATACATGTTATTCTGCTCTTTTTTTTGTGACGAGATTTCACACTTCACAAAGCTGTCAGCTCTGGACCTTTTTTGAGGAAACGGCACGACCACTGTGTTACAGCACCGCTGTGTCTCATTTTCAGTCTCTGAAATATCTCGGCTATCTGTCCCTGGGTAAACGGCACAGATGGAAAAATGGAAAACTGCTTCCAGGGCTAAGAGTTTCCCTCAGAAAATGATGGAGCAGGTCTGCCAATCCCCAGACATCATGACTCGTGATAAATTTAGAATATTGTGGTTGAAACAATAGCCACACTAATAAATATGTGTCATTAGCTGTGTGAAATATTGCACCTTAGTGTTGACATGTGTATTATAAAGATTTAACTTGTCATAATTAAGGTGTAAAACCTCTAAATGACCAATTATTTAGACATGTTTATTTTTGTTTTCCATAACACTGACTCTGGATTTGTGTGTTAACTGAGTCAGTCAAATCTTCTTCACCCAACTGGTTATTTTTGATTTTGTATAAGTGAAATTATTTTTGATTATCCAGTTAGTGGAAGCAGTCTTTATTTCAGCAGACAGCAGGTGGCCTGTTTAACACTGTGAAAACATCTGCTTCAACTAAGGGAGGCCTATTTGAAACGACTCAGGAGTACAGTAAGTTACTGAAAGTGAATTACCAAAATTGAACAAGTTTGATCATGAAGCTTTTGTCACAGAAAGTTTTGTATTATTTATTTCATGCTATGGCTGGCCACACCATTTCTAGCAGATAAGCCCAGTTAGCCTTATCTTAGCAAGATTGTTTCATAAGACAGACCAAATAATAATTTAAATACAAATACAAACACATACAATTCAGTTATGTTGGCAAACGAGTTCACTAGCTAGCTTAGGTACAAGTCTGCTAGCTAACTTTTCTGTGTTAACTTAGTGGTATAACCCTGAGCAAGTGTTGCTTAGCTGAACAGTTTTTTTAGCTAATTAGCTTGATAACAAACAGGTGAACATCCTCCTCACTCAGCTGACTCACTCAGAAACATGATCATTTGACACCACCTTCACAGTGTAAGTTTCAAGATGCTAAAGCCAGATTGTGCTGGACTTGTGTTGCTGTTGAGGCAAATGAAGTCACAACCTGTGTCACCTGAAAGGTTTTAATTACACAAAGGTTTGTCGTGTAGAGCTCTGAGAAAGTATCCGTTAAGTGGCTGCATATGTAGGTCTGTGACAGTGTGTGTGTGCATGTGTGTTTTTGGAGGGTTATGGTATGTTCCTCTGTTTGGGGACAGTGAGCTGACAGAATGATGACGTGATGGAGGTTGTACTCTGTGTCTTTATGTGTGTGCGTGTGTGTGCATGTGTGTGTGTGTGTGTGATAGTTTCCATGTGTGCGTGTATTTGTTTGTCCATGTATGTGTCTTTGTTGTGCTCCTGGTGAGCCATTCGACAGATGATGGACAGGTGAGACAAGGTGTGTGTGTGTGTGTGTGTGTGTGCGTGTGTGTGTCTGCGTGCGTGCGTGGGTTTCTTGCGAGGCTGGGATCTTGTGGAACTGGTTGGATGGAAAGCGCTGTCATTCTATCAAAATGAAGGTTGAAGCAAGGTCAAGATGTATTGACAGTACGAAGTGAATTATAAGTTGTACGGGTTGGGTTTGACCCCGTTCATGGCAAAACACACAAATCCCAGCAGCTGAGAATAGATATGGCTAATAGAAACTGCCCTGTCCTCTTTTGTTGGATGACCTTAAGTGTCGAAACATGATTGAACTAATCGCACTAAATATCTCAGCCTCACACCACAGCTTCCCACAATAACAAGAATGTTGCTATGTGTGTGTTATGGTTTGAGGAAAATAGTATTATTATCAATGCAGGTCAGGTGTGTTATAAATACCTCTATTTAAGAAATAAAAGGGAAGTAAAACCCGATTTGTCTATGTTGTTGATCGACAGATCCGAACAGGAAATCTGAAATCTTGCCTTTTTGCTGATTTAAAAAAATAAAAATAAAGCATGAGTTAAATAAACAGCACGGCGGCGCAAAATGCCTTTTCACTCTGAATGTGCGTTCCCACGCATCAAAAATGTGTTGAGATTCCAGCTGTGGCTGGACATGGCTCACCACAGTTGACAGTAAACAAAGTCCTCTGATGACGGGACAGTTCAGAGTATGCTTCCAATAAAGGAGAGTCAGGAGAAAAATGGAATGAAGATTACGATGCAGGCATTTAAAGGCACATGACTGGATATTAATGCCAACTTCAGATTTGACCTGATGGAAGTTTGGGCTCTTTTTTGGGGCATTTTTTAAAAATCCCCAGATATGGATAAAAAATACAAATCTTTTGTACACTCCAGTGTTTACCATTTTGAGTCTCCACTTCATTTATTTTTTTAAATCTCTGCTCTGACTGTTATTCTCCAAAAAGAGATAATCAGAAAACGGATGAATCTCGACAGATTGTGTTAACATTTTTGCTCTATTTCCGTGCAAAGCTGATAGCCGAGCTCGACAGAAGTACGGGAGGCCAGGTGTACCCTTGTTTGGGTGTGTGCTATGATGACTCCAGGTTGTGCATAACGAGTATCTTCCAGCCGTGTGTGTTATCACAGCAGCCCGGGATGGATGCTGTCACCGTGTTAGTGATGGAAGTCTGTGATTAGCTTCTGCTGATTTGATGATACGGGCCTGGGTTAGATGGGGGAGTTGGACCTGATCTGAAAATACCGCCATACTTTCCTGTTTGTGTGCACTCATTTTGTTTTCTTACTGGCATTTATGCTGCTTATGAATGTCTACTTATTGGCATGATGGTTTGTGGAGTTGTAGAGAAGTGTATATGCGTGTTGTGTCTGCTTCGGCAGTTCTGCTGTCTGTCCTCAAGGCTCAGATGTGTATCAGTATAGGGGATGCTCATCAAATGCAGGCCTCTTCATTCCCATCATACACTTGTTTGCACCATATAAAATGTCCATCAAAACAAATCTGCATTCTATTGTATTGTAAAATGTTGTTTTTTTCACATTTATTATTTCATAAATGTTTTGTTTGATATTTAGTTCTACATAATATTTTTGAATCAATAATTTGCTGATCTCTTTGTCACTCTCTCTCTCTCTTAGGGCAAGGGGAAAGAAGCACAGTGTTATTTTGCGGACCCAGCTGACCGTCCGTGTACACGCCTGCATCGGTGAGTGCAGAAAAATGTGTTTTTGCCCTGGACACACACATTACACACATCGGCGAGCACAAGTGCACACTCTAAATGTTTAAATGGCTGTAGGGGTTTACATGTGTACGCCAAAGTGTACACACTGGGGTCAGTCCTGAGACATGCAGGGCAGAAGGTCACACTGAGCATTAGGAGTGTAAATAATAAAAAAGGTGAGATAATTAGGAAAAGATTACATCTCTAAATGTGAATGTGATAGAGAAAAAAACAATCGTCCCACTCTGGACAACTTATGAACAACTAATACAGTGTTGCATACAGTACTATAGGTCTCTCCATTATTCATATACAGTATGCGTCGGTGCTCCTTTCCTCCATGACTCGTCTGCATGGTCGACATTCTCCATGCCAGTGATAGCAGTGCTAATTCTGGATCCTAGAATCAGTGACTCTGATTGGTTGAGAACGTGATGAGGTGAAAGGTCACCTGGAGAGAGGCCGAGGGATGTTAAGGAGAGAAAACGTGCATTTATGCACACTTAACTATATATACATATATGCATATATGTATATATGTAAATACATTTCAGTCACCATGTCACAGATTTCAGATAGCAGATCTGATATTCTGGAGTGGCAAGTTATACATACAATCAAATAGCTCTGAGATCCACTAACCATTTTCCACCCCCCTCTTAGTGCTGCTTGAGTGAGTCGGCTCAGCTGTCCGCTCATCTACCCGTTTAACGCTCTGTAATCCTTCGGAGCCTTGACCTTCAAATCGCCTGAGTAGTGGTCAACATACCCTGCACTAAATGAAAAGTCTGTCACAATCAACGATACAGATTATTTGTAGAATCAGGCATCTGTGGCTCACAAGTAGTTGCTCAGTCTAGGATTGCATGTTTGAATTAAGCGTATAAAGTGCTGACCGTGTCACACAATGCTTTGTGCCTTGTTTTAGTCTTTAAATTGAAGGAAAGGATCAATTCCTCACAGATTCTCCTAATCTACTGGCTTCATCAGCATCTGATCGGTATAAATCAGGATTTGATAGTATTGAGGTCAAATAAGGCGATCCTTTGGTTCCCGTTCTTCTCTCCTCCATTGATCTTATTTTCAATGCCAGTGAGTACTATATAAGGAACACTGCTGTCCTTGGCATTTGTGGGCACCACTGTTGATGCTGGCCCCCCTCTGGAGGATCATTTAGCAGATTTTGGGTCTGGTTCACCCCCCTTATCCTCTCGTGTACAGACATAATCTCAATGTTACGGACTGAATCTGAATCTTTCTGGTTTCATATCGTAAATACTAAACATGTTCTATATTTACAGACATTAGTCTACTGCGTGACAGGAACAGCGATTAAATATTGAACAGAAAGCCGTTAATGAAAGCAAACTGTCAGGCAGAGGACAATAATATTAATATGCAACGTGTTTGTTTTGCCCTGAAGTCAGCTTTGATCATATAGGTTTCTGTGAAATGCCAATTCCCCAGAAACGAAACTTTATAATTGTTCAGTATCAGCAGCAAGTGTGTGGTCCTGTGTCTTCTGGTGTGTGGGTGCCATTATGTTTAAAATATGTAAAACTGCATTTATGTCCAGGGTTTCCTACTTAAAAAAAACAGTAGTTGATTTGAAAATCCTCTAGTGTGCACCAAGCCTAACAGGAAAGATCATATTACATGCGGGCCTGCCAACCTGGGATTAGGATGTGTGACGTGTGTGTGTGTGTGTGGGGGGGGGGGGGGTAATGAGTTTTTGTTGTTATATATGTCAAAAGGAGGACATGATCAACAAATCATTGTCTGTAGGTTTAATTGCCTCTCTGCAAACAATGCATCTGCACTGGAGAGGCCTTCGAGGTACTTTAATGATCCAGAGCAACTTATTTTGTGTTTGAGTGTTCACAGCTGTAGGTTAAATAAGTTAAACAAGTTCCTTTGTCTTCCATAATCTACCAATGTGCCCATATAACCAATCATATTTTCACTCGTTCCCGTGGTCTACACTCTTGTAAGACGGCCAGTCAGGAGCTCTTGGTCATAGGTTAAATTTAGATGCCCCCGTCGCAGCAGACTTGTTGTGGAGCATGGCTGAGGGTGGCAGGGGTGAGGAGGAGGAGGTGTTATCTTTAGAAAGTGTTCACAGCGCAGAAACATGCGAGAAAGGCGGCGCAATGCTCGACCTCTACTTACTGAATGCGTATGAGTTACAGGAAACAAAGGGTGAAAAAGAGAGTTGATTCAGGAAGACACGCGAGAGAACTGGAAGAATGTATTCAGATCGGAAGTGCAACATTCTGTAAATGCTACCTCTTGGAAGGCCACCATTGTGTTTTTCTTCTTAAACCACAGAAAAAGCAGCGCTGGCTGAGTGTTTGAACTGCAAGTGACAGAATGTTTTTTTTTTCTGAATCCTGAGGTGTTTTCTTCCCATGTGGCCTCATTTCCCAGCCTCCCCTCAAGTGTAAGGGTATGCGGCAATTAAATACAGTTTAAGTGATCAAATTTGGAGAGGCTATGCTATCTGACAGGTAAAGCTCCCCGTAACGAGTGGTGCAGCAGGTGAAACAAAAGAGCCGGAGTACAGAACTAAAGACCTTGCATGCGTTTTGGAGCCGGTTCAATCCCCTGGCATCAAGCCTTGGATTTTAGCTTTCTTTTTCGTGAAAAAAAGCAAAGAAAAAACTGAAGAAAAATGGGCTTCTGTGCTGCTTGATTTGTGCTCCCCAATTATCCATCTGTAACCATCCCCTGCAGTATAGTAAAGGAGAGGCAGGAGCCTGGGGGGGGGGCTTTCTTTGATTTTGTCCGGTGTTCTTCTCTTCTATCCTCAACATATTCATAATTCACAAGGCTCTTCCCCTCTGTCCTCAGGCCACTTTCATTTTACTCACTTCACAAAAAAAAAAAAAAAAAGGATAAGGGGTTTTATAGTTACTGTATTTATACGCTCTAAGGAGATGTTTGTAATGAGGATTTGGTGGCATCAGTGAGAGTTGAACAAAATCTCTGTAAATACCCGCTTACCGTCAGGGTGGTCCCTATGTTGAAAAAAAGCCACTACCCCATGTTGCATTACTGAGGGGAGGGGAGTGGGGGGTGGGGGTGTGCAGTGACAGTAACTGCTGTCTGGCCTTAAGATGCCCACAGACAGAGATGACTACAGCTGGTTCTAGCAGCGATTCACCATACTGGTGTCCCCCCCGCTGTGGGAGATAAGTCCTGGTAATGGCATGGTGTGACAGGGAGATAATGCTGAGTGGGTGATGGGTATGCTGGGAGGGGCCCTGGTGTTATACAGTTCGACTTCTGCGGCCATTAAAACTCCAGACTCATTATATGCTTCTGCTGACACTGTGCTCTGGTAAGGGTAGCATCTGTGCTACCCTTATCCCGCCTGCTCTAACTACTTTTTCGATCTGGCACCAGTCCCCCCCCCCTTTCATCCTCTGTTATTTTTACTTTGCTCTAATTTTGCTCCATTTGTCCTTTCTGTTTCCCCAACATCACTGCTTTCGGTCCTTTTTGCTCCCGTTGGTTAACCCCCTTGCGTCGTCGGGTTCTTTTTCTCGGCCTGCACGCTTCGTTCTCTCGATCGATATTTACTCTGCTCAGTTTTACTTGCTGTTCATCACACTCTGTTCTCGTGGACACCTGTGGCCTCTGCCCAAGGTGCCGCTGCTTTATGATCTCTCTATTTGCCAAGTGTGAGAGTCAACAGGGATGTTTTGCTATGCTGACGAATTGTTTGCAAGGGCCTCGACAAGTTTCAGCCTGTCAGTTTTTGCTTTTGCCATCAGGTTCATCCTGCCGTGATATTTTCTGCACACGTGTTCATATTTATATGTGCGTACTTTGTTTTCATTTGCCTCACTATGCTCTCCGGGCGACAGCAACGGTCTCAGAATAGAAGGCAGGAATCTGTGATTATTCAAATAGTTTTCCCCTCTACCCTCACCAGCAGCTGAGACCCTGAGGAGCGACTGAGAACATTGCGCCCACATGAGTCATGCCTTACTTACTGCTGGGGGGAGATGGAGAGATCATCTGATGGGGCATTAGGGATGGAGGTGCAGAGCAGGAGGAAGCGGTTGAATAACATGCCTGTAACATGCATCTCTCCAGAAGCTGTTCTCCATTCCCACCGCAGTCGTGTTACTTACTGTAAATAACGCTGCTGTCTCCCTTTCTTACGGTCAGTAGTAGATCATGTTGTAGAAGGGCAAAAAAAAAGAAAAAAGAAAAAGTAATTCTGGCCTCTGCGGCAGTAACAACTGTGCACATCAGTCACTGTGCTCAGCTGTCAATCCCACATTATGCTAAAACTGCAAGTGATTATTTCTGGCTTTTATGGTTTTGCCGCTATAATCCCTTGTGTGTTGCAGCCTCGGATGTCTGTCGTTGTCTCTTATTCTTTGCCGTGGTGTGGTGGGTCCTGTCTATTGGTCACCGTGTTGTGTGCTCTGTGGATGTGGCAGGGTTTTCCCCGGGCTGGTGTTATGCTGAGCTGCCCCACTGATGTGCCGTGGCACAGCACACTGCGGCCTGGGTCATTTTTTCTCACGTACTTCGTTGTAGAAAGCAAGGAGACCCATACAGAATCTGTGTGTGTGTGCGCGCGTGTGTGTGTGTCCTGCGTGCGTGCGTGCGTGCGTGTGTGCGAGCGATTCGCCGTGCATGAGTCTGGGCTTGTCCATATAGGCACCGGCATGTGCCTGCACAAACCTCTGGCTGGTCTGTTTTAATCATTTTTTTGAAACTATTACATAATGCAATAAAACATTACAAGTACCACAGGCTAAACATCCAGGACGCACGCTGGAGAATTTGCGAGCTTGGCTTCTTATTCAGCCATGGGCTTTTGGAGATGATGGGTTTAGGGAATGTGTGGAGAGAGATGGGGGTGAGGGACCATTTCCAGCGAAATGGTAAATCACTTAGGGAAGGAAACACAAGGGGGAAACCAAAGCGTGGAGGAAATGCACCTGCCAGACAGAGCAGCAGCAGCAGCAGGCAAGTAACTCCAGCGGTTATCTCTGTGGTCTGCTGACACACAGGTGAGGACAGAAATGAAAGAGAGAGAGAGAAAGTGGTGCAACGCTGGTACAGTTAAAGCCGCTGCTTGTAATTGCAATAAATACACTGTGGTTTGTCAAAAAACGGAGAAAACTCAAATCGGAATATAATTTGCCAACATTATCACATCAATACTTAGAAGGGACAACAATCCCGAAATTAAATGTAAAGCTTTTGCAACGTGTCAAAAAGTACGTGTCCCTTTTTGTTTTGGCTCTTTCACGTTTTTCTCCCAAATTTCATTTCATATCTTCACTTGTCTTTCATTTTCAGGTCTTACTTCTGACATGTTCCTCCGCTGCACATGCCCAGTGAAGTCGGTCAATTAACAATGACGCAAACGTCGAGCGTGAGAAGAGAGAGAGACAGGGAGTGAGTGAGACAGAAGAACAAAGGGTGGGAGGGGCGGGGGGGGGCGAGCGAGGGAAAACACTGAGCGCTTGTTTCACACGTGCACAGTTGAATGTGGGATTTAACACCACAACATTTCCCACAATCAGCGTTTGTTTCTGGCTGCACGCTGCAGAAAATCAGGTCACACTTTCTAAGAATGCACTATTACGTCACAATTGCACGTCAACGTAGTGCCAGCGTCATCTAGTTGTCCAAAATCAAAACCGAGATTAATAATTCATTTGTAATAATAATTTCTGCTCTTAAGGAATACTTGTGGAGAAGAACTTGTTGAATGGGAATTTATAGCCAGCCCGACCTTTATTAAACAATTATATTTTATTTGTTAACCCCTTTAATCAGTAGTCACTATGAAAATAATCTACCTGGTTTTTGTGTAATATTATACAATATATTTGAATATTGGTGTGAGGATATAATCATTGTCAATGTGTCTGTGAATACTGTGAATTAAATAAGTGTGTGTGTGTGTAGGTGTAGGTGTGTGTGTGAAATTACAGCGTAGAACGGTAGCAGTCTTGGCAGTGTGTGGTTGGGCAAGTGTAGCTGTGTGTAGGTGCGTGGGTGTGTGTGTGTGTGTGTGTGTGTGTGTAGGTGTGTGTGTGTGTGTAGCAGGGAGTTTCCTTCCTGAAGATGCTTCTGAGCCTCTTTAAAATCACATGTCCTTCAGGGTTCGAGGTTACAGTCTGGATATGTTTTAAATGTGTGTGCGTGTGTGTGTGTGTGTGTGTGTGTGTGTGTGTGCCTGCGCCTGTTTTTTAGGTATTTTGTATGAATTATATGTGCGAGTGCTGGCTATAAAATGTATCACTCATTTGTTTTTTAGGGATAGATTTATAGGAATCATATAAAAGTTTGTTTTTATTCGCTCCCAAGTGTTTCCATGCACAGTTGCCCTCAGGTCTGAAGTTGCACTGTATCTGTCTGTGGGATATGTTGACATACTCGTGTGTGTGTGTGTGTGTGTGTGTGTGTGTGTGTATCACTGTGTGTGTGTGTCGCTGCTGAGCTCGGTATAATCTCCGTCTAGGTCCGTCGCCATTCTTTAAATCTCATGAATCCCACAGGGAAACCTTGGAGGTCCCACTCTCTCTTTCTTTCCTTTCCCCTCTCTCTCACACAAACACACATGCACACACAATAACACACACACACACACACACACACTGAGCTCATGGAGCCCTCCAGCGTCATCTGTACCATCAGCAGCCTCCAGTACTCACACTGTAGGCCAAGACCAACAGACAAAAAATAGACCGTCACAAAATAACCGAGTTGTCCTCGGCAGTCTGGCCTTTACCGCCTGCCAAATTTTCCTTTTCACTTCACTTGACATGAGACTGAAATCGTGCATTATTGTCCAGACTGTATCAGCTTATGACAGATTAATAGAGTATTTATTCTTCTAACTGCCGATAGATGGACATGGCACGCCACAGATGACAGAATGAAATAGCACCCAATGGTAACTACGCACATGGGTGCTGTTGCGAAATGCATAAGGTCAATTTCAAGGCATTATCGGATTTTGCATAGAGCTGTCTAAAACAGAATTCAGGAAATATGCCAGTGGACTAACATGTGTTGTTTTCAATCAGGAAATGTGAAATTGCATTTAAATTCAATTTAATGGTCATTTTTCCTTGACTGAATTTTACATGGCAGCACATGCACCGTGCACCGCATGACCTGAACACAGACTGACCCCGCTATCCATGCTGGTTACAGTGTGCACGATACCCAACCCTCCTATATTTAGAGTGACACCAGCACAGAGAGGGAAAAGACTTCCTGGGATTAAACCGAGCTCTGCGGCGTGCCGGCGTTCTGGTTCACCCTTCACATAGCACGGCAGACCCGGTTTGCATGCCAGCTGACTGATTGGCCCAGGCAGCCGCGTGGGGGCTTTTTTAGGTGGGGAGCGCAATAAAATCCTCCAGAAACACGAGTCAGCGGTTATAACTGGGCTTAAATGCAGGACCACCAGCTGCGACCCACCCCTCGCTCGCATGGCGCACAAACAGTTGTGCCTCCGCGAATAATTACCCTCGGTTGACCTCAGTGTGTGCTTATCCGTAAATATCCTGAGGCCTGATAAAGAGTTGCGACGGTAAAATAATTCCCCTCCAAAACAAAGCCCGTTGAAAACAACACACTGCAGGGTCGGGAGGTTGCGTTGCATTTTTTTTTTATTGTTGACCTTTTTATATGAGTTTGATGCTCTTGTGGATCTGTAGATTGCATGGCCAAAGTCGGCGGACTGTCCTGAATCATAACAGTCACGGTGGGCCCAGGACCAGAAACTGCAGCAGGTCCGCATTGATTGCTACCACGTACTCAGCGGATTACCGGTCTGACGGGACTCAAAGTGTCACCTATAACCAGCTCTGTTACTTTGCACACTTCACGCGGCTGTACCTGAGCCACACGCCACAACTAACCACTGCATACATATAACATTTAGCATGCGTGATACTCTGTATGTTTGCAGAGAACAGGCCCGAATGCAAAGATCCATCGACATGGATTTTAAAGACACAGTGTTCAGCGCAGGAACTGTAAGAATAGGATGAAATCCTCTCTGGATTCATAAAGAGTTCCCACTTTCACATATAAGTAGATGTGCGATCCATTATGTGATACATTACTTTTATATGAGTTATTTTGATTTTTGTTTTTGTTTTGTAAGCCTGCTGATTCTCATCTTCACACCAGTGTACCTTTTACTAGGTCGCCTTTGGGAAACATCTGCTAAGCTGGCCGGCGATTGTTAAATCGGAGAATTAAGCACCGCAGCAGTAGTGTGCTGCTGCTCTTTGCGAAGGCCAAAATAAGCAGAATTAGACCACACTGAATTTGGGACTCTGGTTTTGCACTTACAGTACAACAAAGTACAGTACGCATCAGAGTATAATTGCTGTGGATTACAACTCGTGCAGCCTGGACTGGTCTGTGTGTTTTCTGTTTGGAGATGTGTATTTGATGCAGTAAATGTTGAGGGATTAGTCAAAGCTGAAGGGTCACAGCACTAATCTCATTATGGCACGAGGAGGAGGAGGAGGAGGAGGAGGGATCTGACCACTCCTGAATGACTTAGCCTCAGCCCTGGGGAATCCCTGTTTCACAGGGGGCTCATGCACATACAAACACACAGACACACACATGTATGTGTTCTTATGCACATACAGGGTTTTGCGATGCATTTTCTGCTACACTCTGAAATAAATGAATAGGCTGGATAACTTTGTTAAAGTCTATGCTCTCCTCTAAGACAGTTCTGTTTTTTTGTGTTGTTTAGTTGTCATGCAGGGCGCATGGAACCAAGATTTTGTTTAATTAAATTAAATTGGAAAGTTTCAAACAGAAGCGATGACATCAGAAACAAGTGGGAATAGCTCTGTTGGCAGTTTTTTCTCCTTGCTTCAGGAAAATTAAGATTTTGAGGCAGAATATGAGGCTAAATGACTCGTTAAGTCTGATGCTTTGCAGTGCATGTGAGGTCATGGTGAACAGTGTGGACAAGAACTGTGGGTCCTCCAAAACAAAACAGTAAAACTCCATGCGAGCCTATAAATGAGATCTGGCTTTCTGTGCTCAGCAGGCATGGCTTACACTTGGGTGCACATGCACACTGTGTACCAGCAAACGCACAAGCCACAATGACACATCCCAGCGAGTGTCTCAGCTTTTCTTTTGACAATAATAAAACGTAGTGCCAGGAAAAAAAAAAGGAAAGTGACCAGCAGACGACACGTGGCGACAAAAAACTCCCTTTCTAAAACAATCCTTCTCCTCTCCTTCCTCTCCGCTTATTCCCACATCCACTGCTCTTGTCAAAAAGAGCAACTGTGAATGGTCCTAGGCTATTGTCATTACAATTTTGAAGGCCATGACTCAAAATATTTAGACCGTTTACTGTAAATAGCAAGTGGATCTTAACAAATGCCATACCAACATGTTACAGGGAGTATTAAGTCAGATGCTGCTCATTGCCCATTGCTCTCATCCCGTCTTTATCTCTATGTCCATGTCCTACTGTGCATCATCTGTCTCCATCTGGGAAACCCAGACTTACAGTAACACCAAGCCAGCATTGAATAAGTCCATAATGCATGCTATGAAGCCCTGCAGTTCCTAAATACTTAGTGTTTGAGTTCATGGCAGGCTATTTAATTATTTGAGTGACATAGCCAGCCTGTATTTGTTTGCTATTGTGTTGCACATTCACCTGAATTATTTTTTAATTATTTTATCTAAAAGAATATGAGCTTTCTACATGTGACCTGTCATGCACCATGATGAATCTGGCCAAGTTGTAGGCCTTATCTCTGCTGCTGACATGCTCCTGATGCACCGCAGACAGTTTGGTAAAGGTTACCTTGACAGCCCCACTCTTGGCCTGATGAAGAGCAAGTAGTTGGTGGCCACTTTATTTCCAGAGAAGAGCAGATCAGTGGGCTATTTGAAGAGATGACTTATTGCTGATGACATGACGGTAGATGCTTTCAAATGCCAGGGCACGGATAGAGCTGAACACGTGATCCGATCACGCAAGATGTATGTTAATGCAAGGCAGGGCAGGTTTATTTTTTTGCTGTTTTGGATTTTAGAGTTTAATTTCCCTTTTGTGCTGCCTTTTAACACTAATAATTTAGATCCGTTGACTGCATTGGATGATTTCAATATCTCCACTGTTAACTACCTCGGATATATTCCATGAATGCCTCACGATCTCGTAGAAAGGGTCCTGGTGATGGAAAGACAGACAGGCTGGTGATTCCTTGTCTGTGTGTGGAATGATAATGATTTTGACCCTGGCCTTGGGTCTGGGCCCACATCAAGGTGGGGGGGGTGCTCCCTGTCCCGCGTTGCCCTCACTCCAGCCTGTGTACTTTCAACCAGCCACCTCCATCCTGATGGACTGAAGGATTTATTATCAACAAGCAAAGTCAGGATTTGCACACACAGGTTTCCCAAACCCCCTGCTGACACACAGCTGAATGCACAACTGTTCTCATGCACTCAAATGGACAATATGGACACTTAACCAACGAGACTTTGAGCTTAATGCTGAGCACTTAGGAAAATGATTTCAGTTGTCTGATCTTTATATGGGTCTGTAAATGAAAATAAAAGTACTGAAATAAAAAACGCAGGGGTGGAAAAAAATGAAAAGGACGTGTACTGTTAAGTCTACTACAGCTCAAATAACACCCTTGAAATGACCACAGTTAAATTACCAGCTTTGTTGCACAGTCTAAACAAAAACATAATTTTACAAGCCTTCATATGATTTATTTCATTTTGTCATCGCCTGCATATGAACACATCAGCACACACTTTAAAAGACAGAGGAGGATGTTTTGGTATAAATGAGGTGATTGAGATAATATTAATTTAAGAAAATATTACATAAAAATGTTTCTATAAAAACAGTGATACATTCAGGATTATTGTTGCGATACTACTGTACTGGAGACTAGAGGAAATACAGTTCTCTCAAAAACAATCCAATGTGCTGCAGCTATATTATAGAATTGTATGATGTTTGTGTTCAAGGATGGAAATACCTAGGCTAAATATCTGTGTAATGGTCTTAAAGTAGTCGGTTCCGAATAGTTTAGTGTTCTGACCTGAATACCTCACTGTTGAATCCCAGCCAGCAGCTCATTAACATTCCAATTCCGTTCTAATCACTACTGTTAAGTGTGTGTGTGTGTGTGTGTGTGTGTGTGTGTGTTCACATGAGCGCACGTGTGCGAGAGAGGGCGACCATGCACGTGTTGAGGACTTGGTGAAAGTGTGCGATGACATGTCTGCCCCAGGTGATCAAAGCCAAATGGAGTGATTGGTTCCGTGGACTCGCAGAGCCTCTTCTCGCATGTCAAACTGTTGTGCAACCTTCTGCACAGCTGAGACTCATTCCACTTAAAAAAGCTTTTATTGATCTAGTCAGAAACAGAATGAAACCTATGAATTCTGGGGAGAGATAAAAGATGTGCAATGGAAATAGAAGGTGCCCACAAGGCGTGAAACACGCTTTTATTGCTTTTCATACTGTTTGTATCTCTCTCGCGTTTTCTGTTTATTGAATTACAGCTAAATAACCATTTCTATGTGTCTCTCTGTCTTTGCAGAAAGACTTTATAACTCCAATGGACGTGACTTGAGAAGGGCGCTGTTCTCTCTGAAGCAAATTTTTCAGGTAACACACACACACAAAGACACACGCACATTTCTCATGCAATTACAGTTAGTTTGTTATTGCAGAATAATGTTAGTTATTGTGGCCACTGTGTGCTTCCATGATGACAGGGATCTCCATCAACGTGGCATTTCTCTGCTTGTGTATATATCTGTGTATACTTCTGTGTGTTAGTGGGTGTGTGTGTGAGTGTGTGTGTGCGTGTGTGTGTGTGTGTGAATGTGTGTATGGAGGAAGGGGGTGGAGTTGGATTTGTATGTGAATCCTTATTTAAGGATGAGGGGAGTTCATCCGGCACAGAGGGCTTTTTTTTCTGGAGCACACATACATAGAAGCATGCAAACGTATTAAAACATGGTCCAGCAAATGCAATAGTGATGCAATAACATTTAAACTGTTTCAATTGTTTTGTAAACACATGTCCTGCTTATTCTTTTTTACTTTCCTCAGTGTTCTACAGAAAACATCACAGCAAATTAAATGGATTGGTTTTCTCCCAGGACACATTTTATTTTCCCTTAAAGCTATTAAATGAGCAAAAAGCAGTAAAATGTCTGAATGTTCAGCGTAGACAGGGTTTCTGAAGGCAGCATCAGTAATGGCTTATTCAGACATCGTTTTACAATATTTTTTTTTATCATCCTTTTAGATTGTGTTGCAAGGAAAAGAATATATGAAATAGACAAACTGTGAAATACATGGTTGATGACATGTGGTGAGTGTGTATATGTGTAAATCATGCACATTCCTGCCGCCTTGTGGTGAAAAAGGAGAACTGTTTGTAACAGAGTTTTAGAAACGTGTGGATTTTAGCCAGTATATATTCTGTTAACGCCTTATCTTAACCTATGCTTCAGGATGACAAAGATCTGGTCCATGAGTTTGTGATGGCTGAAGGCCTGACGTGTCTCATCAAGGTGGGAGCAGAGGCCGACCAGAACTACCAGAACTACATATTAAGAGGTGCGGGTGACCATAATCAGACAATACAAATACTTCCATTGGTACACTTTTTATTGAAAGCATTGTTATGGAAAAAAAAAAGTATATCTGCAACATCTGAGTCATGATGTCATACATTGAAGCTCTCGCATATCTAAACACATGCTTTCCATAATTTCCACTCAGAGTATATACACTTTGAGAGGTCCTTGTTTTCTTTTTTCTCCACGCTCTTCACACACTGACATTCCTTTCCACACTTTTCCATAATTTACTCGCTCCAAACATGTGTCACGGATAATCATTTCGCGAGCAGCAGCGCAATTATGGAGGGTTTTTGTTTGTCTGTTAATTGTGTAATGACTAGCTATTGGCAGCCGTGTGATAAATCTTACCGAGGCATCTCTGAGCAGTTAGCGCAGGATCTGCGTCCCCCCCCCTCCCCCCAAAAAACAAAACGTCTCACTGAAACCACAGACCCCACCACCAGAAACAGAAACCCGCCACATCAAAGGGCATTTCAAGTCCTTTATTTGTATTTCAAGCATTTTTGTCAGGTGAAAGAACCAAGCTGGCATGTGGTGACTGTATGTGGATATGACACAGGCTTTTAAATATGTCGTTATGTGTATATGTAGTGTGTGTCGTAGATGCAGCTGGTATTCCACAAATCTGGATACGATATGGTCCAATAGAGCAGAATTTTGGCTCGCTAACACAAAGGAGCCAGCTGTCTGCTTTGTGAAAGATCTTCTTTTTTTTTGTTAAAGAATTGATTCCATTTCGCAGAAGTACTTTTTCCCCGATTCCCAGACGCCGTGAAGGTCTTGGCATGCTAAGCTCTCTCAGCAAGTTGTGTATCTGCCTCTTTTTCTTGATGTCGGCTGTTTTGCCACATGCATGGTCATAAAAGTTGTGTTTAGATTAGAGGACGGTGCTATTTTTCGTTTTGCGTCGTTCGCATCCAGACCGAGAGTTGGGCACGCAACCTCTGTGGTCACTTTCAAAATCTCCGATTGGAGAGGAAATCCCCAAACACTCCAGCAACCCATAAAACCCTGAAAGAAATAGCTTTTTATTTTCATACATTTACACATTAACTATTAATAAACTTGTTTTTACAATGTGGCAAGGACATTCAATTGACGTTTCGGTGAAAAAAAACGAGTTACTATTGAGCAAAAACATTGGTGCTTTGAGGCAGTAAATCATGAGATAGCGATTTTTCCACAGCTGTCGATCACATTAACATTGATGGAAAGCTTTCAGCCGTCCAGCAGCCATAAAACACTCAAGTAAAGAGCATTTACAACTCAAACTTGCTTTGAGTTATTAAATGGGACAAGAAATAATCAAGTAGTGATATTGATCAAGATGATATAGATTTTTTTTTTTTATGATTATAGGCGGTTCATTTTTATTGCAACTCGTTTTTGGGGTTTTTTCTCTTCCTCTCTCTCAGCTCTGGGGCAGATCATGTTGTATGTGGACGGGATGAACGGCGTCATCGGTCACGCCGAGACAATCCAATGGCTGTACACTCTCGTTGGCTCCAAGGTACAGTCAAGCACGCACATAGTTTGACAACTTGAGACCTTCGAACATGTCTTCACCTTTTATTGATTTACATGATGGGGGGGGGGGACTTGCTTTTTTGGAACCACAAGGTAGAGAACGTCCCTGCGTCGTGACTATGTAAACACATTTAAATCCCCACAACATGAGTAATGCCTGGACCACACGCAGCTCGGTCCTGGCCATTGTTGGGTGGACATTATTTTTAGCTTTAACTTGAACACATGCACAAACACATCTGCTGCGGCTTGTGTTCTGTGTCCTGACCTGAGCCCTTTGTCTTTCACTGAAAAAGAAAAAAGCCTGCCATTGCTTTGACTCTATTTGTTTACTTCCAATGTAGACATGTCATGCCATATGCGGTGTGCAACAAGTGCATCTCATCAGGCTGTAAGACAGCAAATTATTCACCTTAATGATATATTATTCAATAAATAAGGTCTGTATATATTCCCCGGTGAAAGCGCTGCTGAGTCTTTTGTCACGTGATATAGTTGAGTTGATTTAATAAATATGAAATGTTAACGACCAAAACATTGTTGTCCCTCAGTTCCGTCTGGTGTTGAAAACAGCTTTGAAGCTGTTGCTGGTGTTTGTGGAATACTCGGAGTCCAACGCACCGCCGCTGATAGAAGCCATCGCCTCTGTGGACGCCAAGAGAGGTACAGACAGGGTCCAATGAGGAACTTCATCATTCAGCATGCTAAGGGCTGTAGCTGGGGGAGGATTTGTTGGATGTTCAGCTGATGGATTTTTCTCCAGGCTGCAAGCCATGGTCCAACGCCATGGAGATACTGCAAGAGAAGGATGGAGTGGACACAGAGCTGCTGGTCTATGCCATGACCCTCATCAATAAGGTATCCATATCTATAGTTTCTATTCACTGGATGTGATCTGCTTTTGTTGAGCACTGGATACAGGAACCTATACCTCTAATATGACCATATGTACTTATGTAATTCGTTTTACAGAAAAATAAGGATTTGTAATATTTTAAAATGTAATCAAAGTATTTGTTTGTATCCGCTTTCTGTAGACACTTGCAGCACTGCCAGACCAGGATTCATTCTATGACATGGTGGATGGTCTGGAGGAGCAGGACATGGAGACAGTGTCCCAAAGACACCTGGGGCGCAAAGGCACTGATCTGGACTTGGTCGAGCAGCTCAACATCTACGAGGTTTGAGACGCACAAAAGCCCATGCAGTCATAAGTTTACAAGGGAACTCTGGGAAACCGATGGGAGCCTATTCAGAAAGATCCGATTTCATTTAGGAAGTGCTGCTTACGTCCAACCAATATGACGTTTGATCTCGATATTAAAATGGGGAGCAACTGTCACCGGTCTCACTTCACCACCCAAGCAACTTTTTTTCCCCCCAGTTGACCCTGCGGCACGAAGACGGCGACGGTGACAGCCAGCCGCCACCGACGGGACGCCGGGACCGGCGACGGGCCAGCCTCGGGGGCGGGGACAAAAAGTGTGGCCTGGAGAGGAGGCGCAGCCGCAGGGCCTCCCTCGGACGGTCCGGACACGCCTCCCCTTGCAGCCCCGCGTCCCCACAGAGAGCTGGCTTCCTGCCTCCCAGTGGACACCGAGCTGAGGACACGAGCGAGAGGTGAGACCAAGGGAGGAGGGCGACGGAGGAGGTTTTTTCATTTTTGGAGGTTGAAGGTTGTCATAACAGCAGAAGGGGGGGGGTGCTCACAGGAGACGCTCTGACTGTCTTACACCAACCATTTTCTGCTCCAGGGCCCTGTCGGGTTTCCTACCATCCATGTAAGTTCAAAGGTCAACGAAAGAAAGGATGGTTAGACGTTGACCTCCTGTGGCCTCCTGTTTGTTTTTTCTCCCCGCTGCTCCTCACCTTCATGCTTTAACAGCTATCAGTGTGTCTCATGTGACACTGAGCACTCCGAGTGGTTTTTTCGTTGTCCACCCAATGAAACACTTGTGCGCACTAAAGACACAAAACAGCAGCCACACACAAGCCCTTAGGCTTTAGTTGTACTTCTACACATCATTAAACAACAGCAGAGACATTCCATGCTGTGTGTGTGTGTGTTGGTGTGCGTGCGTCGGTTTGTGTGTGTGCGCAAACACCAGTTTATTTCCTAAATGAAGTAAAAATGTGCATATCTGCTAGAATTTGTTTTCATAACGTTTTTTTATGTACGAGGCGACATCCTGTTTCGTATCACGCAGACGCACACGGAAAACAAACACAACCTTTATCGGCCGTCCCGTTCTTCACGCACACACACACACACACACACACACACATGGCTCCGGTCTCGTGGAACAACACCTGCAGCACACGGCAGCACAACCGCTACGAGGGTTCATCTGGGGCCACTAAAACAGAGCGATGGCACCGCTCGGCCAGTTGTCTGGCCCTCCCGGCATCCCTTCTTTCCCTGTCGTCATATTTTGTCCTCGTGTGCATGCACAACGATCTCACTGGCGGCGCGGAGTGTGTAATGGAAAACATTCATCGACCCTTTCTCCTATTTCCATTCTTGTGTACTGACTTGTCTTATTCCGTTTGTTGTTTTTCGTTCCGCCCCCCCATCTGATAAATGTTGTCTGTTTTTTTTTCGCGTCGTCTTTGGGTAAATGTTTGTGTGATTTGGTGATGCAGCTGTAAACATTGTTTCCACACGTCAGTCTGATCTAACCCCTCCGTCTGTCCCCTTTCATTTGTTCCATCTCTCCCGGGGGGGGGGGGGGGGGNNNNGGGGGGGGGGGTCTCTGTTTGCATGCCAGTCTGGTGTAACGCATCATCTCTCCCTCCGTCCTTCCTGTACATTTTCCACATCCATTCACCCTCAACTCCCCCTCGCCTCCACAGAGAGGAGGAGTGGGAGGAGGAAGAGGAGACTCCGGTGACCGAGTCTGATTCGGATGAGCAGGAGGGGGCTGATAGAGTGTCTGATCTGACCGCCCCCAGGTATTTTAGGCCACGGGGGTAACATAATGCTCTGTGGTCCTGTTATATGTTTCAATGTACAGTCACGAAGCTATGAGTGGCCTCTTTTGTCACTGTTTTTTTTCCTGTCGTGCATCTGGTTGGTATCTGGTCTCCTTGGGGCTTACGTGCACAGAATTGTATTCATCAGTCGAATGCTCTGTCGCCCCAAAACCTTTCACCGATTCATTCGTGTACTCTTCTCGATCCACTCCTCCGACTCTAGCCCGGCTAGACATCTTCCATCCACTGTTCACAAAACCACCCTCCAGTCCATCACCATCACCACGACTACTACCACCAGGAAGGAGACCGTAATGGAGGCAGATCCGAGGAATGGCACCGGACCACCCGCAGCGCCTGCCCTCCGCTCCCCCGCTCCCGTTTCCTCCCCCCTCAGCCCTCCCCCCCAGCCCTCGCTCCTGGCCGCCCTCCTGGCCAGGAGGAGGCCTGCTGTCACCGTGCCGGCGAGCACAGAGGTCAGCCCGCCACTGCGCGGCGGCTCCAGACCTTCCCCGGACCGCCTGCCCTACCTGCCCCACTCGCCCTTCCACCTCTTCTCCTACGACCTTGACGAGGAGCCGTCGCCGACGGCTTCGGCCAGATCCGGCGAGGAGTCCCCCAAAGCGACGTCTCCCAGGTCAGAGGGGGGACGCCACAGTTCTGCCTCCTCCTTTGAGAAGCACTGACGGCTTTCCTTTTGTCACGTTGACCTTTTCCGTTTTCCACTTCTCTTTCTGGCTTTTGTTCCGGCACCAGCTTGGATCTTTTTGCACCATCATTGCTAATCAGCACTCCACCTTTTCAACTTCTTGTCACTCCTTTGACTCCTCACCATCAGTCTGTCAAGGCACTTATTTGATTTTTTTTTACCTTTTTTTCTTAGTTCTGCCACTCCTGCACACTTGTTTGCAAACCTCACTTTCCACTGACATTCCACATTTCTTTACTTTCTTCAGGTACAGCACCAGGTGCCTTTTTTTCATCACATTCGTCGCATGTATGTCTGTATTTTCTGTCTTTGTTTATTAGCTCGTTTATCTTCATAGATGTTCTCTTCCTTATTTCACCCTTATTCACTATCCTTCCTTATGGCCTACACCTCACCTGTTTATCTTGTTACTCTGATTTATAGCTCCATGTGTTGATGTTCATTTGGAATAAGATGCCATAAATAGGATAAGCTATTGTTCAAATGAATACGCACTTTACCACCTCCACCGCCTTTGATATATTTTGATATTTCAAATCTTGTTATTTCACTCAACAATCTTGAATATCATGCCAGTTGTTTCTAGAAAAAGCCGTGTCCTACCCACACTGGCTTAATGAGCCGTCGAGGTCAATATGTTTGAGCAGTGGAGCGTGAGTGAGGGGAGACACCTTGCCGGGAATTTCCCAGAAACATTAGTGAATAAACACTGCAGCAGTTACTAATTAGGGTCACCCTAATGTTGCATCCACAGCATTCCCGTTATGTAACGTTGGTCTCTCGTTTCTCACCGACCGCTTCGTACGTACGGTGTCGGGTGATTGGACGAGGGGAGAGGTTCGCTCACTGTCACACCCTTTCTCTCGCCTCTTGTCTTAGGAATGGAGGTTTCGTGCCCCGCTCCTCTCTCAGCAGTCCGAGTACGCCCACCACCTCCAGGTGAGAGGACTCAATGTGTGCCCCAGTGTTTACAATGAAAACATCCCTCCAATGCACTCTCCTGCGCTGAATACGTGTTTGAGTACATTCGTGTTTGCGCGCGTAAGGCACATGTGTGACAAATATAGACACAGTGTGCAATCATAGTGAGGACACACTGACGTGAGCTCAGCTCCCTGGTTCCTTCATTTAGAATCCGCTCCTATTTCCTCTGCCGAGGAAGCCATTTCTTCTTTTGAAAAAATGTGTACATGTTCCGTGGTGTTTTACATACACATCACACATGTGCACTATACAGTTGAGAAGCAGACGTCGTGATCGTGAGCAGAGCTGTGTACGTCATCATATACCATCACATTGCGACGGCACGTGGCAGCGCTCTTGATAAGAAAAACAGAAGAGAACAATGCCTTGGAAGGAATTTTTTGGGCATTGCAGTAAACTTTCCTCTGAAGCGGAGTGTTTTACACACCAGCCTGGCGTTTGAAGACCACAGACTCACACAACGGGGGTGCTCTTGGTGGAATCCAACTTTTAATTTTGGCCTTTGCTCTGCCCCTCAGGCCTGCTCTGGGGGGTCTCCTGTCCTCCTCCTACCGACAGCACCAGGAGTCGCTGGCCGCTGAGCGAGAGCGCCGTCGTGTGGAAAGAGAGGAGAGACTGCAGAGGATAGAGAGAGAGGAGCGAAAC
Organism: Colistium nudipinnis; assembly: GCA_016785305.1. Taxonomy (NCBI): domain Eukaryota; kingdom Metazoa; phylum Chordata; class Actinopteri; order Pleuronectiformes; family Rhombosoleidae; genus Colistium; species Colistium nudipinnis. The sequence goes on from JAFBJU010000468.1 coordinate 285,272, forward strand.
AAGCACAGGTCAGTCACGAGTGGCTTTGTGTTTTAAACAGGCTTTAGTTAAAGACGAAGGAATATAGATAGTAGATAGAAGGCGGGGACTTTAAGGAGTCCAACATGGTAACTTCATAAATCAAAGTGGACTCACTAGAAATACTGAGCCCCACATATATTCAAATTGAAATACGATAACATTTTACCATAATAGATTGCTATAAATTGATGACAATATAAATGTGGTATAGATCCAAATATCAGCATTCATTTCTTTCAAAATAAAAAGGTTAACCTTAAGCCAAAAAAAAAACACTTGGTATATTGCAGTACCTTAACTGGTCATGTGCATTCTGGTCAAATACGTTGTATTTACATTGGCAGGTTTCACAGAAACCGTACAGGAGAAGTGGCCGAATGATTATTATGCTTTGAAATTCTGTTTGTGTGTCCTCCTCAGCCGCGACTATGTGGATAAAATGGAAGAGGCCCGACTCGCACGGGAGGAGAGGTAAGTGTGTGCGCTAAATCAAAACAACCCAGGTTCAGAACAGCCGAACCCAGGGGGGAACACTGTTTGAGCCGGTGGTTTGGGAAGCTGGGTAATAGTGTAATTGTTTTCAGGTTAAAAAAGGTGCCCTTTGGTGTTAGAGGGGGGGACGGGGGGGGGGAAGCGGGGGGGGGGGGGGGGGGGGGGGACGCTGAGCCCGTTTTCTTTTCTCCGTCTGCCTGTTTTTGTCCCTCTGAAGGAGGCTGTGCTTTAAATGCAGCGTTCTGCCAGCGGCCTGATTGCTTTGGCTGCATGCTGTGAGAGAATCCGATTCCAGGATTCATCAAGCTTTTCACACTGAACGACCCTGCACGCACGCATACACACACACACACACACACACACACACACACACACACACACACTTTTTGTCCAACCTCATGTGCATTTTAAAGACACACAAGAAGAAGTTTCCGTGGATAAATCTACGTTTGGCTGCAGATGGGAATCCCACAGGAAGCGGGAGATTTACTCCAGAGTGTATGTGAGGTCAGGATCAGATTTAGGACTGAGCAGTATATTAGTGAGGACTGATAACCACTGTTTAAAGGCTGGAGCCAATATTCTGTATCACTTAAAAACACATGGAGGTAAAGCTTCTTCTTCCTTGTCTTTTTCTTCTCTTTTTTTTCCAACATGTGTTTCTTCCATGCTTCTTCTGTTGCCTCCGACATCTACCCTCAATTTCACAATCGATGAATGAAAGTAAAAATCAAAAATCAAAAGAACCAAAGAGATAGAGAGAAACACCAATAGAAATTGGAGGAGACCAGGTACACATGGACAAAAGGGTACTTTAAAAGTGAAATTTGATGTCCCCAACGATACAAACACACACACGTATGTCAGCATCCAGTTTCTTCAGCCCTCTGAAGTGGCCTTATGCTAATGAGCCCTGAACAGAAGCTCCCCACATTCATGGTTCAGTGGGAAAGAGGAGGGGTTAGAAAGAGAAAGATAGAGAGAGAGAGAGAGAGAGTTGACTCAGTGCCATAATTCTCCGTTCTGGTCGGCAGATTGAATGTTAAAGTTTGGTAGAGGGAGAAAAAGGAATAGAACAGATAGCACGGCTGGAAGGAATAGAGAGGAGAGAAGGACAAGAGAGGGGAGCTGATGGAGGAACATCTTGAACAGGTTTATTCTGATTCACTTCTGATGTTCTGTTTGCCTTTCAGCAGCAAAACTAACATGAATTTCTCCTCGTCCTCTTTTTTTTTTTTTTTTTTTTTTAATTCTTCTCTCCTGTCGTTCTTCTTTCATCCTCTTCACCCTCAACTCCCTCTGGTTGCATGTTTGGACAGTGGAGGAGAGGAGGCTGGCGTGATGGTCGAGCCTCTCGACTACCGGAATTAATGGTATCCGTTTTGGTTTTTCTGATGTTCCTCCTCCCCACTCCAAGGTATAAAAACGTGGAGCGCCTGGCGGCGGAGGAGTTCGAGAAGGAACGCGTCTCCAGGACCCGCCCTGACCTCAACCTGACCTTCGCTCCCTCAGAGGCCTGGCCCTCGTCATCGCGCAGCAGCACCCCGTCCTCCTTCGCCTCCCAAGAGGACGCAGAGGCTGACCTTGAAGTTGAGACCCCTGCCTCCACCAACACACCCTCTGAGACCGGTAGGACAACTCACAGCTTATCACATAGAGTCAATTAAATATCAAGTTTAATAACCATATAGTACACAACTGCCACAACTGCGAGGATTACAACTGCTACTCTCGAAACAGGCTTAATCCTATGCTGCCCTGTGGGCTAATTTATGGTCTTGTAATGACCGGGGGTGATAGAAACATTGAATTCAACACACTTTTAAGATGTTAAAGTTGTCATCCCTCCGGGTTTATTTGGTCTTCATGGTAACAACAAACACAACTGTTCTCGTTTACAGCTCAGCCAAACAAACTCATGTTGTAACAAACAAGACAGTCACCAACTGGAACCGCAATCGGATTTACTGCTGCAAACACACACACACACACACACACTGCGTGTAGTTTTTGTTGTCAATAATAGACAACAGCAGGGGGCACAGAGAGTGGAGTTGATTTCTCGCTGAGGCGCTGAAGGTAATCGCCACACGGTCTGTAACTCTTCATTAACCAGCTCGTATATTAAAAGTGATCAGCAGTCCAAAACATTCAGCAAACGACCAACAACTCGTTGATTGTGATCTATGATCACCGTCAAAGCTGATGCTGTATTACAGGATCCAGTGTTTTCCTAAGAATCCCTTGTGTTTAGTCCACCACCAGCAATGAAAATGACTATATACCGTATATATGAAATTGTGTTAGTGAAAGTATACACATTATATTTAGGGGCCAGTGCTCAAATGTTGTTGATCTTAAATATGTTTTAAAAGAGTGTTTGGCTTTAGGAAAATCATATTATAACTAAATAATAACTTATATAACTAAAATTATAACTTTAATGCTGTAGTTTGGTAAGTCACACACAGTTCAGAGCGCAGATTTTTTTTTCTGGTTGACACTCTGCGGTTTTGACGGGGAGTTATAATTAAAACCAGAAGGTGGCAAGTTCAATTCCCTGCAGTGCGCCTCCAAAAGCAATCATTCTTATCCCTAAATTGTTTCAGTTTGCTGCCAGCTGTTTCAATTAGCATGTAGGTGTGATCAAAAAAAAAAGCGAGAGGAGAGACAGATTGTGGAAAATATTGAGGGTAGAGTGGAAAAAGAAAAAAAAATCAAAGAGAGTGAGGATGTGGGTGAAAGGGTCAAATGGGTTTTTTAGAAAGAGCTTTTTGAGAGCGGGATGCCAAAACATCTTGTGTAAGAAAACAGCCTTGTACCGGGGAGCTGGGGTACTGTAGGCGAGTGTATGAGGCCTCAGAATGTCGTGTTATTCTAACCCCGCCTGCACCACGACAGAGAGTGCGCTGTTGACTTACGCGCGCGCGTGTGTGCCGTGTACGGGCGAGCCTGTTTTGATGTAAACAGGAACTTAATTCTTCATTTCCTGTTCATATCCTGGTTCTGTGAAAACCCAGCTTTGTGTACCCCCCACCCCCCCTATATTGTTTACATTAATGTACGAGTGTGTGTTTTTCTTTTTCTTTTTACTGTGTGTGTGTGTGTGTGTATGCGTTGATGCAGGGGGTGTCCCATGTGTTACCTAAACAAGGGTACCTTTTAAATCAAAGGCAGCCATGTCCCATGAATTATCAGTATTTCATTGCTGTTGGACATTGTACAGTATGTTTCTGTGAACGATGTGAGCAAGTCTAATCCATTCAAGAGATATATACTGTATAATGAATCAGCATTGTAGAAGTTAAAAGTTTTTTTGTTTTTTTTTTTATGGCAGGAGAGGCTGATGACTCCAGTGCCAGTGTAGAAGCGGAGGAAAAAGAAGCCGCGGCCACAGCTGAGGAGGAGGAGGAGGAGGAAGTCCAGAAGGAAGAGGAAGCCCAGGAGGAAGCGGCCACAGAGAAGGAGCAGGAGGAAGTGGACGAAGGCGAGCAGGAACCGGAGAAGGAGAGAGAGGAGGCGGAGGAGGAGGAGGACAGTGGCATCCTGAGCGACAAGGAGCGGCAGAATGAGGAAGTAAACGAGAAGGACAACTGCTCGGCCTCCAGCATCTCCTCCGCCAGCAGCACCTTGGAGAGGGAGGAGAGGGGGAGCGCGGAGGATGGTGGGTGTCCGTTTTCCAAGGTTCTCCCTTCTCAATACAAGAATGTATTTTGTTGTGTTGAACGGGCGGCTCCATCTGCTGTATTATGGCAGGGATACCGGGGAGATATAAAGCCCAAATAAGGGCAAATCCATCCTTTCCTGTAACCCTCTTCCTTTTCCACGCTCTTCCTCAGGCTTCAGGGAGACAGAGGTGAACGAGCAGTGCAGCAAACTCCTCAACAGCAAACTCTTCATGCTGGACATGCTCTACTCCCAGAACAAGAAGCCCAGCGATGAGGAGGAGGATGAAGAGGAAGGGGAGAAAGAGAGAGGAGAGGGGAAGGATAAAGAAACGGAGGAGGACGCCGAGGGACAGCTGGGGGGCGACGTTCAGGGCGTGGACAGCCCGGACCCCCGCCACAGCATCCGCCCCCTCGCCGAGCGCTTTGGAAACCTGATCAAGGACCTGGGCGCGTCCCACCCTCTGCAGGGCGACGCCCCGTCCGAGGACGTCCCCGCTCCTCCTCCTCCTCCTCCGCCTCCTCCACCACCCCCTCCCAAAAAGGAATCGGACACCATCTGGGACCAGCTCCTGGCCAGCCCCCGGGAGCTGCGCATCGGGGACATCAACTTCACCGACCTGACGGACGACGACGACAAGGACATCCTGGACGCCGTGATGATGGGCGGCTGCAGCGACCTGCCGCCGCCGCCCCCGCCTCCGCCCTGTTTCCCTCCGCCCCCGCCCAGGTTAGGCGGCTGCCCCCCGCCTCCTCCCTTGATTGGGATCATGAGGCCTCCGCCTCCTCCTTTCTTCAGCTCGCCCATCCCGGCGCCTCCTCCCCCGGAGCCCCCTCTGTTCAACAAGAAGAAGAAGACGATCCGTCTCTTTTGGAGCGAGGTGAGTCGACGCAGCCAACCAGGTACAGCCAATCACTCATTCAAAATGACAGGGAAGAATTCCGCCTTAAACAACCACAAAGTCATGGTAGGCACTTTAGGTATGTCAGAGGTATTCCAGCTCATTAAAGACAGGAGGTCTCCATGTTGGATTTTCTAAATCTGGCAGGTTAGATCAAAGAGTCATGAACTGCAATGACTCACTCACCGGGTTCCTGGTGCTGTTGTCGATTATTTGCGGTTCCTGGTCTCTCATTATCAGATTTTGTTGGAGGAAATGGGAAGTCTTAACACGTGTCTTTATTTAATAAAGTCCATTTTTTTGCGATTGTCAACAGGTGCGCCCGACGGACTCTCAGTACAGGGACTACAAGCGTTCGAGTGGAGACTCTCTTTGGTCCAAACTGGAACCAGTCAAGTTGGACACAGCCAAACTGGAGCACCTTTTTGAGTCCAAGTCAAAGGAGATGCCAGTTACAAAGGTAACCACTGTCCTCTATGGTGACACGCAATGGAGGTGCCGTTCATCATTTGCGAGGTTATGAATTATGGCCACCGTGATCCCGATTTCTCCGTAGGAGAATTTTCTTACGATTTCTTACGGCTCCTGCTGTTTTCAATGGCCTACTGTCGGCCACACAGTCTGCAGGTTCGGAGGCCGTAATCTGCAGTGCTCCAAAAGCTGCTGCTTTAAGGGCGAGGTCGTGTGTGTTCTGCCCACACGGTCAAAACAGGGCTGAGCTGGATCCTGGATTGTGATCCTCACTAAGCTATTCAATAAGAAAAGGATGGTCTCCTGAAAGAAGGGCGCTGAAAGCCAAACATCTGACACTTTGAACCCCTGAGCCACAACTACTGATGGAACTGAACCAGCTACTCGCTCTACACGTGACAGTGTGGTGGTGGTCTCCAGCTGCTGTATCCACGTCCAGACAAATACCTTCAAAAAGCTCATTGATACTTTTTGTGGTGACGCGCATATTTAATTGAATTCTCTATATCATATGTGCTGTTCTAAAAAAGTATACAATGATTGTTGTCAACACGCAACATTTTCTTTTACCCCGTATGCCAAGTCTACCGGGTTTGCCTTGGTGTCATAAACGTCCTGTCCCTCTCATCCTTACAAGCCCATAAAGTGGACCGCACTGGGTAAAAAAGACAGAACGGGTGACGAGTAGAGTGGCCCTGTGGAAATGATGTTCTTTGTATATATTTTATGCTCCAGAAAACGGCAGCAGACGGCAAGCGGCAGGAGATCATCGTTCTGGATTCCAAGAGGAGCAACGCCATCAACATCGGCCTGACGGTGCTGCCTCCTCCTCGCACCATCAAGACGGCCATCCTCAACTTCGACGAGTACGCGCTCAACAAGGAGGGCATAGAGGTGAGGCGGGGGAAAGGAGGCGCGTTTTTTTTATTTCCCGCGTGCAAAAAAAAAACGTCTCCCCGTGTCTCACCTTTGCGTTCGTGGCGTCCCTCAGAAAATCCTGACCATGATCCCCACGGAGGAGGAGAAGCAGAAGATCCAGGAGGCTCAGCTGGCCAACCCGGACGTCCCGCTGGGCTCTGCGGAGCAGTTCCTGCTCACGCTGTCCTCCATCAGCGAGCTCTCGGCCCGGCTCCAACTCTGGGCCTTCAAGATGGACTACGAGGCAACCGAGAAGGTCTCTGCAAACAGAGGGGGCTACATTTTCCACAATTCAAAAAAAAAAATAAAAAAAAATGGACCATTCATCATCGACAATAAGTCAACGCGGTTTTATGAACGCCGAAACATACATACTGTAGCTACATTGACTTACCATAATAAAGGCTTGAGTAAATGTGCACTGCATGTGTGCATGTGTGTGTCTCATGACCATGCAGTTAGTATCAACAACCGACCCCTTTGAGGGCAAACAAACCTCCTGCAGAACATCAACATAGCTGCATCATAACATCATAACCCAAATATGCGAGCTTATTAGCGGCATCTCGTCTGGTTGCTGCTGGCACAACGTGTTGCACTCAAAACAAAGCTTGCGTCCAGCGGCAGGAAGTTCAAAGGCAGGCCGGGGAATGAGAAACATGCCGTGCCCTCCGTGGCCGTCCTGTGAATTTTACGGCTTTCCGCAGGAGGCCGTTGTCTTTAATCTGGAAAAAGCGGAGAAAAAAAAGGCACAATTCCACCGCCGCCGCGTGTTCGCTAGAGCAGCGTTTCCCAGCTCCCCCTCTGCGGGTCGGTTTGGTCGAGGGAGGACTAATGGAGGGCGGCATACCGTGCAGGCACATGAGGAGAAAAAAAAAAAAAGAAAGGCTCATGCTAACTTTTAACAACCTTTTTATGACCTGAAACAAGAGCAGATGATTTTGGGGCGGATGAGTGAGGAGGTGCACCTGTTCACACCCTATAGGGACTCGTAGACTCATGAAACACATGTTTTTTTTTTAGGTTTTAATTGACTCGGCTAATGATGTGTGTGTGTGTGTGTGTGTGTGTGTGTGTGTGTGTGTTTGTGTCGTTCCTCCTCTCAGGAAGTCGCAGAGCCGCTGCAGGATCTGAAGGAGGGGATGGAGCAGCTGGAGAAGAACAAAACTCTGCGCCACATCCTCTCCACGCTGCTCTCCATTGGAAACTTCCTCAATAGCACCAATGTGAGTCACAGTCGCGGCTCGTAATGACGAGCATCTTAAGATTGCAGTCCTTCGGAGGTTTTTTATAGAGATAATGCATTATTTCAGTGGAGTGTCCACGTTTTGTAAATCAAACATGAAATCATGTATTAGGAACAAAAAGGGTAAGACTTCTCCAGATATTTCTCATCTGTCACTACTTATAACTGACTTATATATATATATATATATATGTTGCGTCGGAAAAATGACGAGTCACTCATCGGTGAGTGTTTATTTATTTTTTCTCTCTTTTCCAGGCGAAAGGCTTTGAGTTGACCTACTTGGAGAAGGTTCCAGAGGTGAAGGACACGGTTCACAAACAGTCTCTGCTGCACCACGCCTGCTCCGCGGTGGTGGAGAACTTCCCCCCGAGCACCGACCTCTACTCGGAGATCGGAGCCATCACGCGCTCCGCAAAAGTATGCTCGGCCGCGCGCCCGAACAGGAAGTGTGCCTGCACGCTATTGCTTCCTGCCCTTTGTTTTGGACCCAAGTGGATTAAAGTGCCGCCCTGACTTCTCCTCCATCAGGTGGACTTCGACCAGTTGCAGGAAAACCTGGGTCAGATGGAGCGCCGCTGCAAAGCCTCCTGGGACCACCTGAAGGTCATCGCCAAGCACGAGATGAAGCCCCAGCTGAAGCAGAAGATGTCCGACTTCCTCAAAGAATGTGCCGAGAGGATCATCATCCTCAAGATCGTTCACCGCAGGATCATCAACAGGTAGCCCCCCCCCCCCCCCCCCCCCCCCCCCCCCTCCCACACACCGCCACACACCCCCACTTAAGGAGCCACACTTAAGGAATTACATTTATTCAGATTAAGAAATGATTAGCGTCTCCTTCCCCCAGGTTCCATTCCTTCCTGCTGTTCCTCGGTCACCCGGCCTACAGTGTGAGGGAGATCAGCGTCCACAGGTTCAGTAAGATCCTCAGTGAGTTTGCCCTGGAGTATCGGACCACCAGAGACCGCGTGCTGCAGCAGAAACAGAAACGGGCCGACCACCGCGAACGCAACAAGACCCGGGGGAAGATGATCATCGACGTCAACGCTCCGGTGAGGGACACTCCCAGAATCCCACCTGGATCTCCTTCTCTATCTTCCCTCATCTTCTTCTTCTTTTAACAACCGCTCTGTCTTTCTCCTGTAGTCTGAGGATGAAGACGAGAGTGAGGTATCACCATGTGTGCTGCCTGTGTGCATGTGTGTGTGTGTGTGTGTGTGTGTGTGTGTGTGCGCACGCAACCATTAAGTGTAACTGGGTCAATTTAAGTTCAAAGTTTTCTTTTAAATTAACATCTGAGTGGAGAGGGAGACCAGAGACTTACAAGCTGGATGTTTTCCGTGATGCTTCGGGTTTGGCACTCTTGACTCAAAAGCTGAAGATCCTGAGAAGCTGCCCAATTTTTACTCTATTGCCCTGTCTTCCCGTCAGTGCGGTCGTTATGGCTCCAGCGGCAATAGCGGAGCCCCGAGTCTCAGCCAGGAGAGCGAGCAGCCTCGGGGCCTGGGGCACGCCGAGGAGGCCGCGGAGCACGAGCACATGAAGGCCGTGCTGAAAACCAGCCTGAGCGGCGGGGACAGGGAGAGCAGCGCCGTGCCGGGGCTTCGCACACGGACCAGGTCACGGCCCGGGCGAGGAGGTGAGGGGCGACCGGCGGAAGTTCCTCTCGGGGGTCACGCACCTGGATGAAAGCGCAGAAAAAGCATCCTCTGTAAATCCTTTTTGGGGTTTTTTTTCTGCTCAGGTCGCACTGTGCAGGCACGAACTCCCCCCGTGGAGGACGCGCAGATCGGTGGGGACGACACCGCCGACGAGATCATGGAGCGCATCGTGAGGTCGGCCACGCAGGGCCCGGGGACCAGAGCTCAGCCCAGAGAGAGGCGGCGGTCCAGGGCCAACCGCAAGTCGTGTAAGACCTCGGCGCTCAACCGCTGTGTCCCAGACACGCACGACGTGATTCAAAGCATTTTTTAGCCTGTCGTTTATTCACACACAGGAAAGAAATAGTGTGCGGACTAAAGAAGGCCTGGTTTTTAAATGTGCACAGCAAGAAGTGGAAAAATCTGCTCACAATGATGCTGGAAAAAATGACAATTGTGAACCTCATAGAAGAAGGTTTTATCTTACGAGGAAAAGCCCAGGCAGTACACGTTGGGCTATATCGGCCTCTGCTGGACACATGCTGTCCATTGTCAAATCTCAAGGTCAACAATTAAAGTACTGGCTACATCCACTCCCATATGACAACTAATCGTGTGTTTTTCTGCTCACAGTGAGGCGGACTCTGAAGAATGGCCTGACACCAGAAGAAGCTCTTGCTCTGGGACTCGCTGATTCTCCAGATGCACCAATGTGAGGACTTTCGCCACACAACACAAAAAGTTGCATTGTTACACGGCTCCTTTTGAGTCTGCCCGCTGCTACCCTTCGTCCGGTGTGTCTGAGTGATGAAACTGCAGCCACAGCATCGTGTTTTTAATGCAAAATACCAGAAGATAAAGAGGAAGAGAGCGTGATGAAGGAAGACTGATGTATTTAAATGACAGGAAGGAAAACGAAATGGAACCTCAGTGATGCTGCCTTTACACTGAGCGGAAACATTTTCTTTATTTATATAAGTCCTGTTTTTGCATGAGTCCAAAGGGAAAATTTCTACTCGCACGTTCCTGCAGCTGCGCCGTCACCGCGTTTCATTTGTTTTAAGCTGTGAATTTTGGTCGTAAAGACGAGGAGGATGAAGAGAAAAATGACAGAGATTCTTACCCACCATCCTCCTTTTGTGACAATGCAAACGTTTTTTTGTGCAGCTGCACGTTGGACAAGTGGTGAGTGGATCTGGGTTTTGGTGGGCGAATGTGAAAGGTTTTTGGAGCTGACCTGTGCCTTCCATTTGAAAAGGGACACTGCTGTATCTTGTCGCCATCTCCTCCCAATCGCTTTATTCGCCTCCTGCTTCTCCGCTGACTCCCTTTCACCGGTGTGGTTCACCCTGACGACAGCAAACTTTCTATTTTTTTTTTTTTTTTTGACAGACTTGTTCTCAGTATTTATTTGCAATGCTCGGACACTGTGCACCTTACTCAGCATTTATGGTCTGTCGTGCTGAAATGAACGAATGATTCAAAACACATAAAGAGGTTTTTTTTTATGCCAGTGGGATTGTTTGTAAAGTGTAAAAAGACAAAAAGACAAGGACTGTTTTTTTTTGTTTTTTTTTAATAAATAATCTATTTGAAGGACATGTAGAGAGTTCTGCATAAAATAAAATGTGTAAATGCTCTCCTCAGCTGCCGGATACAGTGTGCATGTGTAGTGTGGTTCATGTTCTGTATTCTTTTTTTGTAATTTCCTCTAGAAACCTGTATTATAGTCTGAGAGAAAGGATAGCGATATTCTGTTAATTGTGATGACGCATAACAGAGCTGAAAGTTGTGGTCAAAGCTGAAGTGTGTGTTTTAAAAAACATGTGGTTCCCTGAAGAAAGTAAAAGGGCAAAAGTTTGGACATTTTGAACTCTGTGGTCGTGTGAGAGATGATTAAGTCCCAACTTGAAGTGTGTGTTCTCCTCTCTGACAGCAGAGCAACACCTGGGATACACATCACTGCATACATATCGTGTAGTGAGCATGAAACACTCACTTGAAATGCTGTGTATACACATTCTCCAATAAAAAGAAAAACTAAGTGAAAAAAATGGATAGTCATGTCATTCTTCTTGGCTGCTTTCACTTCTGTGCCTCTGAGTACACAACAGAGCATGTTGACGGTCTACTACCTTCTGGGGGGTGAGAATTGCTCTGGAGGAGAACGAGCTGCGGGGCTGAACGAACCTGTGTACCGCTCGTGTGCCGCCACGATTATGACTCAATATGTGACCTTAAACTCACAGGGCGTTCTTTACAAAAGTGCTCAGAACGACCCTCTGGCGGTCAAACTTGGGAACTACATGCTGTAGTAAAAGCTGCGTTAGTGCAAAAAAAAACGGTACAACACTTCCGAAAAGATGTTTCAAAATACAAGCTTACCCGAAAAAACAACATAAAAAATGACCGTACAAAATGTATGAAACAACGATTCAAATGTAACATGTTTAAGGCACTGCCACACAATCATCGTGGTTTGACAAATGTAATGTGGGAGAGCGGCAGATACATTGGAAAGTTAGCATTAATGTTCCGTAACGACACGTTTGTGTTTCCGCTCGGTATTTACCGGAAGTGGTGGCGTAAGCGTTCATATTTGCAATAACGCTACTTTTAAAAATGTCGTGTATTTATTGTCTTTGTGGAACTACCTTACATTAATAAAAGTAGCGTTAGTCCAAATATAAAATCTTACCAGCACTTCGACTGGGGAGTGCGTCACCACTTCCGGTAAATAGAGCGGAAACACAAACATGTGCTTTGGAACATTAATGCTAACTTTGCCAATTTATACACCGCTCTCCCGCACTAAATTTTCAAAACCACGGCTGTTTGGATGATTTTATGGAAGGTATTTTACGTCTAAATCGTTGTTTCATGTAGTTTTGTGGTCGTTTTTGTATCTAGTTATTTCTCGTGAGCTGATATTTTGAAACTTCGTACCGGATGTGGTGTTAGGCTTTTATATTGGCACTAACGCTACTTTTACTAGAGCATGTAGTTCTTATCTTTGACCGCCAGAGGGTCGTTTAAATCACTTTTGTAAAGAACACCCTGTGAGTTTGAACAAGGCATTGTCAGATCGCAGTCTGGTTCGCAGGCCTTTCGATTTTTTTTTTTTTTTTACAGACAGGACTTCCAGGCGCTAGGCGGCAGTGTCTACTTTAATACCCGATGGAGATCCACGGGATTTGCAGGGAGAATTCAAATTGTAGTTCTTCCTGCTTGGATTCTCATTGAGAGGACGAAGATTCGAGTCTCACCACCAGGCCACTCAGACCCAGAACCATGGCCCAGGACATGACTCTGCTGTGGGGCTCCGGCTCTCCGCCGTGCTGGAGGGTGATGATCGCCCTGGAAGAGAAAAACCTGCAAGGCTACAACAGCAAGCTGCTTTCCTTCGATAAAAAGGAGCATAAATCCAGCGAAGTGTTGGACATGAATCCCAGGGGTCAGGTCGGTGTCTGCTGAAAAGGAATGAACCGCTGCACGTGAAGTACACTCACAAAACAATAAACTGCGAGATTAAATGAATAGTGCGCGAGAATCCGTCAATACTCTGCAGTGATAAAAGAAGCCCACGATGTCTATTTCACTTGACCACGAAATACACGTGCGAAGTGTATAATAATATTTAACTTGTTAAAGCTTAGTTTATCAAACGAGTTTCAGCGCAATATCAAGTGAATTTTAACGACACAAACGCACCACGGTGGACTGTATCTACAAACAGTGTTAAATGTGATCGTTTCTACCACAGTACATGTATTATTCAGCATGCCGAAGTAATCATAGGTCCCCCAGTGTTATTTTAAAGTCATATTTTTCTTATTCCGGAATTGTAGTTTATGAGTATTTCATAAAAAATGGTAAATCGATTGGATTTTGTATGGAGTGTGGTGCATGCGGGTCAACGTGTCTCACACACGCGCACACGCGCACACACGCACACGCACTTGTTTTAATGAGCTCCCAGTAGCATCTTCATGAATCCTGGCTATAGCAAACACGTGAAAGTCTCATGATAACTGGTTTCTGTTTGTTTTTCTTTCAGCTTCCCTCTTTCAAACACGGAGACAACGTTGTGAATGATTCCTATGCCGCCTGTTTTTACCTGGAGGTGACTACACCAGTCCATCAACTGAAATTATATATATATATATATATATACACACACATATATATATATATACATACACACATACATACACACACACATACATACACACACACCATTCAGACAACCCTGTTATTGTGTTTTTATACTCTCAATAGGCTCCTCATTAGGAAATGTGTGTGTGTGTGTATGCGCGTGTGTGTCTCTCTCTCTCTTTCGGTGACAGAGTCAGTTCAAATCCCAGGGAAACAAGCTGATCCCAGACGGGCCGGCGGAACAAGCGCTGATGTACCAACGCATGTTTGAGGGTCTGACGTTCTCCGAAAAGCTGAGTAAGAATAAAGAAACCTGAATAACTTCAGTGGTCGAGGGGAAAACTGTAACACGAAGAAAGAAATCTGATCTCCCGTCTAGCTTTAACTTGCAGGCATATTAACATTAAGAATATTGTTCTGACCTGTTATATGACATGTCACCATAAATATGTTAATTATTTATGCACTGATCGGACACTTCCATTCCAAAGAGTATTAGAGCATCCAATCGAGAGACAATGGACACGGGCGCTGTGATCAAATCCACTTGCATTGTCCTACTGCTGTAAAAAAAAAAGAAAAAAAAAAAGGGTGTATTAGCTTGCTGCTGAAACTTATCCCCTTAAACAAATACACTATTTACCAGTAATAATATTTTTAAGTCAAGGTTTCATTTTGTGGATTTTGTCATTCACTGCCTGAAGTCGCTATTTGCACATTGTTGTTGTTTTTTTAGACGCAGTTATCTACTATGACTGGTTTGTCCCTAAGGAAGAGAAGCATGACTCAGCTCTCAAGAGAAACAAGGAGGCTCTGACAACCGAACTCAAACTCTGGGAAGGTTACCTGCAGAAGGTAAACTAAACGCGCACACACACGCGCACGCAGTGGACATGCATTGACGCCTTCTAACATGCTGTATTTATTTTTATTTTTTTAAGCTGGGCTCCGACACATTCATGGCTGGAGCGTCCCTCTCCCTGGCCGATGTGGTGGTGTTCCCCACCGTTGCTTCTGCTTTCAGATTTGGGTGAGTGGGGAGGGGCTTTGCCGCCACGGCCCTGAGTTCACACTGGACCAGTAAAAACCAGTAAACATCTCATCCCACCCTGTGTTTTTTTTTTTTTTTCCACAGGTTGTCTGCAGAGCAGTACCCCGCCCTGGGGAAGTACTACACCCTGCTGAAGGAGAGGCCCAGCGTCAAGGCCAGCTGGCCTCCTCATTGGCTGGAGAACCCCAAAGGCCAAGAGACCCTCAAAGATATCTGAAACATGCAGTCACTTTAAAACCACGTCAGTGGGAAATGTCGTAGTTTGGTTCTCCCTTACACGTATCCCTTTTCATCGCTTAAATGAAAAGTTTGACAAATATGACGTAGCTCTTCTTTCTTCCAGAGAAAAGTCTCGATATGTTTTGGGTAAATTAGTGTCGCTCTAATGTTCATATTCGGACAAGTTCTTTGTCCTTTAGTCAAATTTCAGATCAGGCTGTGTCGGACTGTACGGTTGTTGTTGCACGGATACACGCTGTGTACATCTGAGATCAATCTCTTTTGACTAATAAATACACACAAGAGTTACCACCGCAGCACTTTCTAATTGATTGTGCGTCTTCCTGTGAGGTTTTAAACCACGCGTGTGGATCAGAACATGTCTGATCTCTGCACATCATCTCCATACAGACTACAGTGTAAGCCTACTTGTGTACTGGGGTGTGTGTTGGAGATCAACACAACATTTCACAACCCCTTGTCAAATCTCTACATGTGGGTTGTGTGCACCAGAGATGCAATCTCAGGTGAGATTGTGGGTGGGGCCCCGGTATTGTATAGTGTGAAAGAGAGTGCCTGAACAGGTTACTTTAATGGCCTGTTTTGTTAGACCTTGCAACGATGATTGAGCATTTTCTGCACCTGCATCGGCGCTAAAATACTTTGTCATGCGGGTTTATGAGTTTGGGTTCAGATTTGTTTACCCACCCCGAGAAGAGCAGCTTCCACTACTCTGCTGAATAGAGAAGCTCCAGGGGGCTGAAGGCTCATTTAGCCTTTTTTTTATTTTTTTTATTCATCTGATTGACCTTTTGAACGTTTGTGAACGGGCCTTCTCTGTGTTCATGTTCAGTCATGCCCTCCATCCCCCACCCACCCTTTCAGCGGACTATTACAAAGGCGGTTTTGTTCTGAAGGGCTAAGATATGTATCGTGGAGCTGCCCAATCCAACAAAAATCCTCTGTTGCCTGTCTGACAGAAGCAACACACACACACACACATGCTTAATTAAAAATTGCACCAAAGGAATATGTATATATACTGTTACAGTCATTAGTGTATATATATATATTAGTATATATATATACATATATATTTACACACACACACACATATATATACAGTATATATATATATTCAAAGAATTGGTATGCTTAGGTTAATTGCAGAGAAAGGTGACACTGGGGGACTGTCTCCAACAGCACAGATACCATCTCTTTTTAATCCTGCAGATGCATATTGTTTTTTGTGAAGAGCTGGAATGTCACTGGTTCACAAACGGCCTACACTAAACGCGTCGAGTGAAATGATAAAGAACGATATAATCTGAGGCAGGATGTAAGAAGCTGCAAACTGGACCTGAACAAAGGGAACAGTAACCGCTTAGCTATTCTATTCATCTAATGTCATTTTAAAATGTCACGATGAATTACAAAAGGTGCTGTCAATTGCTATGATTTCATAGTTGATTTGGTTGCTGGGTTGACTTATGCCAAACGCTGGGTTCGTCTGTGTCTGTGCAGGGGTGAATGAAAAGTGCTGAGTCACTGTGAGTTGCCGAATGTTCACATTCAGGAGATCACAACAGAAGATTGAAAGAAAGAAAAAAATTCAAAATTGCAGCCATAGTCGGACTCTTTTACACAATATAAAGAAAGTGACAATTAAACCATTTTTTTTTTAATACATGTATTTCCAATGCAAATTTGCTCCAGCGAATCGTTTGTACGAGAGCTGCACTTTCAGTGATTTGTCTGGTTAACATTTTTATGTTTTCCCTTTAGATTACATAATCTGCATTTTGTTTCACCAAAGAGAATCAACACAAGGCAAGAGGAGTCTCTCCCCCACACATTTGGCTTTGCCGATGCCTGTATAGAAAAGCAACAGGATACGTAATCTGCATTGAGGCCGTTTATGTCTTCAACCGTCTGATCAGTGCAGGTAGTAAAGTGAGTTTTTTTTTTTTTTACTGTGACATTGCGTTGTAATGACTTGCATGCGGGACAAAGGTGCTCGGAGGGGGCGTGAACCATCTCAACAAGTCCAGCATCTTCGGTGAAAATGGGATGGGACGAAATTCCACCAATCCAGATGCGAAGGTGTGCTCACTGTTATATAAGCTGGGCTCCGTCCCACTTCTGCTCCACTCCTCCTCACCTGTTCGCTCGCTCGCTCCTCTACTGCCTGTCTGCTGCAGAACTCTTCCCGAAACCATGGCCCAGGACATGACTCTGCTGTGGGGCTCCGGCTCCACTCCCTGCTGGAGGGTGATGATCGCCCTGGAGGAGAAGAACCTGCAGGGCTACAACAGCAAGCAGCTCTCCTTTGAGAAAATGGAGCACAAGTCAGCAGAGGTCATGAGCATGAACCCCAGGGGTCAGGTAGGCCTGTTGCATGCATGCTTATTTGCTCACAGTTCGTCGGTTTGCACGTTCCCTGATATCTATATTCATTTAAAGTAAAACTGCAAATAATTGAATCTCCATTATGTTATTTCTTTTTTCTTGAAGCTTCCCGCCTTCAAACATGGGGACAAAGTCCTGAATGAGTCTTACGCAGCCTGCCTGTACCTGGAGGTGAGGATTTGGCTTTAACTTGAAACCTGACCCCACCAGGCACTGAATAGGCGCGCCTCCGTTTGCCCTGTTAAGCGTTGCTTGGCAAATGATCAACAGGAATTGGATCTCCGTGCAGCCGTTCACTATTGTCTGCCCTCTTTTTATTTTCCATCAACAGAGTCAGTTCAAGTCCCAGGGAAACAAGCTGATCCCCGACTGTCCCGCCGGCCAGGCCATGATGTACCAGCGCATGTTTGAGGGTCTCACGCTGCACCAGAAGATGGGTACGTTCATTTTTCGGATGCTTTTAAACCCACTTGGATTTAGAAAGTTGTAACCAGCACACACACACACACACACACACACACGCACTCCCCCACTCCCCCACTCCCCCACTCCAGGGACCCAAGGGGATCAAAACACATGCCAGGCACTAATGAGCGTCGCCTTCTCATAAGGAAGCTGTGGCACAAGGCTGCTGCAACCCCGTACACGCAGGTGGTGGGTGTTGAAACTGACTTTTTTTTTTGAAAGAGAGCTGGATTGCCATTGAATTACACTCGGCATGAGCATAGTGTGAACATGCTATTTGCTGCTGTTTTATCTTTTAAGTTGTGTAACTTTTACTAGAAGCTGGTGTTGTGTCATCTTGCCCTGTCTGACCCCGGCCTCTGTTGCGGAAGGTAGGGAAATGAAAGCAGGGAGGGACACGCTAGACCATGGATAGATGTTCTATTATAATTATTTTTTTGCTGTGTCTCAGAGCCGTGCTATCTTCTGTGAACGCATGTTTTGTCCTTTGTTTCACAGCGGAGGTTATCTACTACAACTGGAAGGTCCCGGAGGGAGAGAGACACGACTCTGCCGTGAAGAGAAACCGAGAGGCTCTGACCACCGAGCTGAAGCTGTGGGAGGGATACCTGCAGAAGGTGAAGCCTCGATTAAAACGCAAAACATCACGCGTACGCGACACAAACACAACAGAAAGAGATGGGGAGACTGTTTTTCTGTTATCTGAAGTGACATAATCACAGTTTGGCTAAACTGGATCCTACAGATTTCTTTCTTTTTTTTTTCTTTTTTTTTTTAACCTCTCCGTTTGAATGTACTGGCCTCTAAAGAGATTGGTGCAAATATTAAAAAAGAGGGTGAGAGATGCTGTGAAGAATGTGCTCGGTGAATTGTTTGGGAGAGCAGAATATTATTTCCCCCAACATGTGACCCATACGGCGACCATGTCTCTGTAATGTCGAGTCATTTTCTCAACTCGACTCCTTCGTGCTGTTTTCCAGGGGTCAGGCTGCTTCCTGGCAGGAAAGTGTTTTTCACTGGCAGATGTGACTGTTTATCCAGGCTTCGCCTACCTCTTCTATTTGGGGTGAGTGCATCTGATGACTGAGAATGTCGCGCGGCTGCACAGCGACCGCGAGAGGATGATGCAAATTCATTCTTTCTCTCATTGTGTAGGTTGTGCGAGGAGCGTTACCCTAAACTCGCAGCGTACTACAACTCCCTGAAGGACAGACCCAGCATCAAAGCCAGCTGGCCGGCCACCTGGCTCAGCTCTCTGTCCAAAGACATCATGAAAGACATCTGAGATGCAAACGCACACTCACTGTTTTTATTGTGTTGTGTGTATTTGGCCACTCCTCGCATTGCACTTCTTTTGCTGACTGGATTTTTGTAATTGTCCACTTACTGTCACTGTGTCTGCTAATTTGCTAACTTTGTTTCTGGCTTAAACAAAACCCATCTTTACGACCTGTAAACAAAAAAAGAATAAAATTTCACTTTACAGTTTGAACAGTTTTTTAAAAGTCATGTGTCATACACTGAGCATACTTTTGACTTGCGTTTGGTTCATATGAGTTTGCGTGGGGGCAAAAAACAGTCGAGCATGTTTCTACTCTAAGGTATATTCAATAAAATGCAATAAAGCATGGAGAAAATGTACATGTTATTCCTGCACTTGTAGAGTTCGACCAGCAGAGGGCAGTAAACGTCTGTGGTTTAACCTTATTCTGATTAGGAATGAGGACCTGCCCTTTCCCCTCTATGTAAAATGAATGGTGACACTGTGCCCGGACTTTTTTTTTTCTACCTACATTGAGGTAGTTTATGACTACAACCACCAAATCTATGCAGTTTGTGAAATGATTTAATGTGACATTGCGTTGTAATGACTTGCATGCAGGACAAAGGTGCTCGGAGGGGGCGTGAACCATCTCAACAAGTCCAGCATCTTCGGTGTAAATGGGATGGGACAAAATTCCACCAATCCAGATGCGAAGGTGTGCTCACTGGTAAATAACTTGGGCTCCGTCCCACTTCTGCTCCACTCCTCCTCACCTGTTCACTCGCTCGCTCCTCTACTGCCTGACTGCTGCAGCCTCTTCCCGAAACCATGGCCCAGGACATGACTCTGCTGTGGGGCTCCGGCTCCACTCCCTGCTGGAGGGTGATGATCGCCCTGGAGGAGAAGAACCTGCAGGGCTACAACAGCAAGCAGTTCCACTTTGAGAAAATGGAGCACAAGTCAGCAGAGGTCATGAGCATGAACCCCAGGGGTCAGGTAGGCTTGTTGCATGCATGCTTATTTGCTCACAGTTGGTCGGTTTGCACGTTACCTGATATCTATATTCAAGTAAAACTAAGCTTCAACTGCAAATAATTGAATCTCCATTATGTTATTTCTTTTTTCTTGAAGCTTCCCGCCTTCAAACATGGGGACAAAGTCCTGAATGAGTCTTGCGGTGCCTGCCTGTACCTGGAGGTGAGGATTTGGCTTTAACCTAAAACCTGGCCCCAGGAAGCAATGAATAGGAACAGCTTCGTTTGCCTGTTAGACGTTGCTTGGCAAACAATCACAACCCATCCACTGCGGAGGTCCAAAAACTGGACCTCTTTACAGCTGCTCATTATCCCCTTCCTTCTGTTCACATCTCCATCAACAGAGTCAGTTCAAGTCCCAGGGAAACAAGCTGATCCCCGACTGTCCCGCCGGCCAGGCCATGATGTACCAGCGCATGTTTGAGGGTCTCACGCTGCACCAGAAGATGGGTACGTT
>JAFBJU010000468.1:306475-326016 GCA_016785305.1 Colistium nudipinnis
AAAAAAAAACAGCACACGTCTTTGCAACCTGTAGACAAAACAGAAATTAAAAGTTGACTTACAGTTGTAACAGTTGTTGTAACTGAGTGTGCTTTTCATTGGAGTTTGGTTCACATGAGTCCGTGTGTGTGTGTGTGTGTGTGGGGGGGGGGGTTGTCAACTTTTAAATATATTTGACCACAAGCATTTAAGCAAGTTTGAAATGTTCATGTCACTTTTGGTAATGGGGGGATCTTCATGCCTGCACTTGTAGAGTTTTACCAGCAGGGGGCAATAAACTATCCTCATTCCGATATGCAGAGCTGCAAAATTTGGAAGTATTAAATGTTTGTTTTTTTTAATTCCCGAGACAACGAAGAAGCATGGTCAGGTCGCAGTCTGGCTTACAGCCCTTATGATCTTTTTCTCTTTAACGGGACACCAACACCACATTAGGACAGATGTGCCAGGTTAAAGTTTACTTGTGTAACCCTGAATGGTATCAGGTTGTGCAAAAACCTGTGATGGGAGAACCTTTGCACAGATTTTTGAAATGACTCTATTTAAAAAAAGACAAAAAAAAAAAAAAGTCAAATTCGTTGTGCCAGCTGGAAACACTTGACTGTTCTGTAACTCTCATGTTGTGCAAAGATAGAAATTCTGCACTAAATCCAAAAAAAAAATACAAAAGAGAAAAAAACATCCACTTTTTACATGGGGGGGCGGGGGTCTTTGTGAGCCAATCCCTGATTGTGTCAATACTCAGTTGAACAAATATGGTCAGAGGTGTCTCTTTTTCTGCAGTTGTGCTTCTGCAAACTTGTTTTTCCTTTGCAGAGTATCAGCCAAACCGAGGCGATGGAAACCCTCCCGTCGATTTTGGCAGGTCTGCTCCTTTTCTGCAACCTCTCCGCGGGTCAGCACATGGGTAAGGTTAAACATGCATCCTGAAATGTTTCATTGTACCAATTTTTTAATTGCTCTATTTACCACCTACCATATGCGTTTTTCGTCATTTTCTAAATGCATCAGATAGTAAATACAAATTTGCTTTTGCTTTTTTTTTTTTTTTTTTTTTTCTTGTTCTACAGAGTGCAACCGTACACTTTTTGAGGACGTGGAGTTCCAGGCAACAAATATAATATCTCTCCAGTCTCCCGACGTGGCTCACTGTCAGCAGATGTGCACCCAGCACGCCTCCTGTCTCCTCTTCACCTTCATTCGACCCGACTGGACCGAAGACGGCGGGTAAATGACACCTGATAAGTCGATCCAAGATCGGTGAACTCAGGAACTGACACGGCAAAAAAAAAGAGAAAAGGAAAAATCACCTCCCTCTTTCTGCAGGCATTTCCACTGTAACCTCAAATCCCATTTCTCCGGAGAGCCCGGAATCCAGACTCTCGGCCGGAAGGGCGTCACCTCTGGCTTTTCTCTCAAAGAGTGCGACCCAGACGGCAGTGAGCACACTCCAAAACCGCTATGAAGCACAAATGTCACGTGTTTGTCATGCTCTTCTCTTTAACTGGCTGTCCGGCGTGTTATCTGTCCGCCAGGGCCCTGTCTGACCCAGGTGTACCAGAACACAGACTTCATGGGGGGGGACTACCGGGCCCTGTTCACGGCCGACCACGAGGAGTGTCAGCGGGTCTGCACACAGGAGTCCGACTGTCAGTACTTCACCTTTGTAAATGGCCTCTTCACGCCAAAGAGAATAAGGTAAGGCCTGGGGCCTGGGGCCTGGGGGGGGGCGCTGCAGCACAGGAGGGTGGAGTGATGGTGGTGCTGTGGTTTCTCCACTCCAGGTATAAGTGTCACCTTAAATCCAGCTGGACCGTCCCGACCACTCCCGGCTTGAGGAGAGAAGCTGGTGTTGTGTCCGGGTTCTCCGAGAACGTGCAATTCACTAAATTCTTCGAACCAGGTACACACACACACATTTTGGCTGTGGGGGAACATTTTGTGGTTTTATTTTCTTCTCACTGCTCTTCCTGTGTTTTTTGCACAGCGTGCCAGAGAAAGCTTTTCACTGACACCGAAATCCCGGGGCATAGCGTGAAGAGCCTGGCCGCCATCTCTGCCGAACACTGTCACGCCCTGTGCTCTGCTCATCCACGCTGCACCTACTTCTCCTACACCGGGTAGACTTCTTTCTCTCTCTCTCTCTCTCTCTCGTGTGGTTTTACAATACAATCAATACACCAGATAGGGGAAATATTTGTCCTTTACATTGATCTCAAAACACGGGCACACTTTTCACTTCAAATGTTCCTATTTATTCCTTTTTCAGGATTAACTTCGTCTGCGACTTGAAGAACAATCCGGAGGAGTTGGTGACCACCGGCAAAGATGGAGTGACATCTGGGTTAGCCTCACACTTCTGTCAGCTGGACAAAGGTACGTATCACTTGGCAACACTCGAACCGCACGCACACCTTCACACAATTGCCGACCGATGCACATTCCGTGAACTGCGTTGTCTCTGCCACAGGTTGATTATTATTTTTTTTTTTCCCAGACTCGGAATCGTGAGGACCTGGGCGAACTGTTTAATGGAATTTTTAATTTCAAACAGTCACTTCAGAAAAATTGAGGAATTGAGCCCCCCAGTGATCATTTTGATTTCGATTTTTGTTGACCACTGTGTGTATTGTGAGAAGGGAAATGTCCAGCAGAAAAGGTCTAACATTGCCCCTCTCTGCTGACAGACTGGCTGAGGGTGACCCACGAAGGAGTAAACATCCAAGGCTCGGACATTCGCCAAGAGCTGCAGCATGATCTCGACACGTGCCGGAGCACCTGCGCTGCAGATCCTGATTGCCAATTCTACAGCTACTTCCACGAAACCCACTCTGACACAGCTGACCGGTACCGTATTCTTCATGCGTGCATACTTAAACCAGCCTTGAATAAAATATTGTTGTTTTGTTTTTTGTTTTTTTTACATCAACCTGAAACTCGGAAATCACATTTTGTGGCATGAACTCGATCCCCAACCTTTAGAACTTGATTTCCGCCGTATGGACTGATATTCAACATTGACCATGTTTTGTTTTTTTTCGCTTTATGTGCCAGGCGCCGCTGCAATCTCAAGCGAGTCATCGGCATACCTGCTCCGACGGCTGTGAATACATTGCAAAACGTTGTGTCTGGCTTCGCCCTGAAGAGCTGGTACTGCTTCTAGGTTGCCACACACACACACACGCACACACAGACATTTGTGTTATGATTTGGGCAATATTAAAATGTATGGGTTCTACAGCAAGATATCTGACTGCAAACATTCAATGTAAAATAAGATACAGTGAATTCCATACAATTATCTTTTGTCTGTAGTTATTGTTGCAATTTCCTGACACGCTCTATTCGTCTTAATATATGCACATACAGATATGTATGTAAGATCCACAAATCGTTTTTTGACCCAAATAACCAATGTACTCTCCAGATACTTTCCAAAAAGGAATCTGTTTTGGCAACTTTGAACCATGGGTCATTTTCTTTCATTATGATTCCTGGATTTTCTGTTGATCCCCTGGAGAATTGCAACTGCAGTATTTGGGTTTGGACAGCAGAGGTCAATAAATCACCCCGGCTCTCACCATCGGCACTCTCATCCACATAGAACATTTCGTGCTAGGCATATTGACCTGTCGCATCTGAGTCGGTTGGATGTTCGGGACTTTCTCCTGTTGCTTTACTAGAAGGCAAAGTCCTAAATATTTGTCACTTCTTGTGTTGCAATTTCCTGACACGCTCTATTCGTCTTTATATGCACATACAGATATGTTCACAAGATCCACAAATCGTTTTTTGACCCAAATAACCAATGTACTCTCCAGATACTTTCCAAAAAGGAATCTGTTTTGGCAACTTTGAACCGTGGGTCATTTTCTTTCATTATGATTCCTGGATTTTCTGTTGATCCCCTGGAGAATTGCAACTGCAGTATTTGGGTTTGGACAGCAGAGGTCAATAAATCACCCCGGCTCTCACCATCGGCACTCTCATCCACATAGAACATTTCGTGCGAGGCATATTGACCTGTCGCATCTGAGTCGGTTGGATGTTCGGGACTTTCTCCTGTTGCTTTAGTAGAAGGCAAAGTCCTAAATATTTGTCACTTCTTGTGCTGTCTTTTGTAATCTTTGAATCTCTGAAATTGATCAGCTGCACTATTCTATAATATTTGTGAACCTTTTTTATTTCTTTAAACCGGCACTGGAAAGCTCAACAAATAACACTGTCATATCATCAGATCTCATCAGGGCGGGCTAATGTCTTCGCACTCGCATCCTTTTTGTCCCAGTCAAGACAAAGAACAGTCCCCATAAAGGCACATGAGACAGATATTCAAACAAATCTGGCCACATTTGCTCCAATAAATGTTTGCGCATTATAGTGAGCGCTCGCTTGTTCACACATCACAGGGGAACGTTCTCCCACTTCCTTGTTTCTGTCTTTTTTTTTTTTTGCTCCTACTTACTGAAACCCCTCCTCTTTTCCTCTGCCTGAACCACAACCACGGCCCGTCACACACACACACACACACACACGCGCGCACTGCACTTCCCTCCTTCTTTCCCCATCGTTCCCTTGCCTCCTTCCTCTCGGCTCCCTCCGGCCCCCCCCTCCCCCGTGGGAAAGCCAGCGCAGTGTGACTGTGGTCGTCCTTCCTGGAAGCTGTGGTGGTGACTCTGGCTCCTCTGCTCAGAGGCTAGAATAGTGCCAGCCTGGCTGTGTGTTGGTGTGTTGTCTGAGTGCCTGTTTGTGTGTGTGTGTGTGTGCGTACGTATGCACCCTCCGCAAACATTCCACCACCATACCGTCCGTCCGACCGCCGGCCGGCCTCGCACGAGAGCCACGCCGCCACCGCGGTTCAGTCCTGACGCCAGCCCTGAAGACTCGCATTACACACACACACACACACACACACACACGCATGCAAGATGTGTGTGTGCACACAACACCACATGAACAAACACTCAGAAAGGCACAGACAAACACACAAAGAGGGCAGAGAGCACATGGGACTGACTGGAGCACACACTCGCACACTCACTCAAATAAACAATATGCACTTTGCGGAACACACACACTTTTTGGGACCACAGACCACAGACATTGCATCCTGAAGTAGATCAAAGACGTTTCCACTAATAAACACACACACACACACGCGCACACACACACCGGAGGCTCTTCTATGCTCTCTCATCCCCGTGGAACTGTTTTGGTGCGGCACGGCACCGCTGTGCTCATCTTCTCGTCATCGTCATTGGCCATTGTTGTTGGTCCTTCTTGAGCATCCTGGTTCCACGCCGGCTGACTGTGTGTGATTCACACCGTTTCTCTCCCTGCCCTTTTAAACCTTCCCAGGCCTTGTCATCTCCGCCGTGTCCCTGTCTCCTGCTGCTTTCCCACCCTGTTATTGAACGTCTACGTCCCCGACCGCAGGCCTTCAGATCTTCTCCTTTTGTTTCCCCCCGCCCCCTCGCCATCCCTCCCTCTGCCCTCTCCTTTACTGTCTGTCCATTGTTGAGGAGACAGAGGCGCAGACCAACAGGGAGAGGAGATATCCGCTGGTGTACCACAAGATTGGAGAGAAAGAATGGCACTGAGACAGCCCGGGAGAGGGAAGATACATAGACTGATACGAGGGTTAACGTTAATTACAGGGGACCGCCAATTAGAGGGCAAAGTGATGGGCCTGTTTGCCTCGCCGCGGCATCCCAAAAACATCACCAGCTCCCACCATGTTTACCCTCTGCCGCCACAAGACCACAGCTCCCATCAGCCATCAGTGGAGACGGCAGAGATACAGCGGGGGGTTACGGCTGGGGGAACATGCGAGCTGTGATTGCAGACATGGCTAACATGGATAAGTGGCTACCACGAAGTTAGCCGCCACTACTTTGCCATGTGTTTTGCTGGCATATTATGTCGCTGCAATTACATGTTTTGCATTTGGCACGTTACCGTCAGACAAAATCACGCAGGGAAAATATGAGCAGAGGTCAAGGCACTTCGGCTTTATAGGGAGATTTTTTTTTTTTGTTAAACATTCCTCAAGAGTTGGAAAATGCAATCAGATGTGTAAATGTTTCGGAGGAAAAATAAAATAAAAATCACAGTTAAAAAGATCAGTGAAAACTCAACATCACCCCGTTGAGCTTTATATATTTATATTTATATATGGCTCTGGTGGACACTTCTATGTGTGTTTGTCAAGCAAAATCACCAACAGGAATTTATTCAAATGCTCTAGTCCTTCCCATTCCTCCCGTCTCTTATTACATATAATAGTTTGTATATATATATCTAAAACCTCCTAGTCTCGGATGGCTTTTAAAAGTCCTTTGAATTTGGAGGCAGTGGTCCAACGCTTTCTTTCTCCGCGTGTATCATATTTGCCACCCGGTCCAACTGCACGACCGAGTTCATTAGGTGTGGTCGGGCCTCAGAAAGCTCCGATCTCGGTCCCCCAGCCCTGGGCCGCCTTGGCCGACCCACTCAGGCCCCTGCGCTGGGCTGAGGGAGAGCCCAGCGGTGCAAAGGGCCTGAAAGAGACGGGTTGAGCGGAGGATGATGAAGTAGAGGAAGAGGAGGTGGAAGTGGAGGAAGAGGAAGGGGTGTGGAGAGGAAGAGGTGAGGCCCTGGTGGCGCAGTGAGGGGAAGGCTGGCTGGGCCTGGAGGGGGCGAGGGCCGGGGCCGCAGCGAGGGAGGGCATCCTGTGGACGTTGGGTGCCGCGAGGAGCGTCGGCGCCCCCTGCTGGCAGCCGGCCAGGGGGGCGAGGCGGAGGGAGCCGGGCGACCCGTAGCTCCCCAACAGGGCGAGGTCTCTCCGTCCGCCGGGGAAAGGGGGCGAGGAAGAGGCCGGCGAGGCGATCTGAGGGAAGGAGGCCCAGGGCCACGGAGGGAAGGGCAAGGCGGCGGCCGGGGGCGACTGCAGGAGGAGGGGGTCCAGCTCACTGGCGCAGTGGGACAGGTGGGACACCAGGCGGGCTCCTATAGGGTCCGGGGACTCCCCCTCCAGGGAGCTGAGGTACCGCACCACCTCCCCGACACACTCCCTGAAACCCAGGGTCCTGTAGTCCACCGCCAGGGCCCTCGCGTCAAAGTATCCTGTCATGAAAAGAAGAACACTTGGTGTTGAACAATGGGAATGGAATGCAGCCAGTCATGAAAAGTAGTATTTCATCTTCTTGTTAAAAAAAAACAATGCCATATATTTGTCCTCCTTTTTGATGAATTCCGGATGTTTTCCAGCATTATTATGAAAAGCCTTCCATGTCTGTGTTCCAGAGAGACATTGACAAAAAAAACAAAAAAAAACCCAACACACCTTTTCCGCCCATGGCGTGCAGAAGTTTGAGGTGGTCCACTGTCATCTGCAGGATCTCCGCTTTCTCCAGCTTGGATGAACCCTGCGGGGGAAAAGTGTCATCAGATGTTTGGTTCATCCGGTTTAAACTCCGTCCGTCACTGAGGTTAAGACGGAAACAATTGGAATTTGGGATTTGGTGAGCAAGTTACCTGTTTCTCAAAAGCGCTGGGGACGAGCCTGCGGAGCTCTGACAGGCTGTGGTTGATCCGGTCTCTGCGCCTCTTCTCTATGATCTACAAAACGAGAGGAGCAATGGGACGGTTAGAAATAATCATAAAAAAAAAAAAAAACGATTCTTAAAAAGTGCCGAACATCCGTGGTTTAAATCCACTCACCCCTCTTCTCTTCTTTCGGGCCAGGATCTGTGAGGCACTGCCGGGAGACATGGACCCGGTGACTGGGCTGCACCCCCGAGACACAGCAGAAGAAGAAGAAGGAGAGGGAGAGGGACAGAGAGATGGGGGTATAACTTTGATTCTGACTCTGCATATTGTTATTATTACCCTCCCTAATATGACACAGAGGCAGGATGGCACATCAGCTCCTCTCCCTCTCAATCTAATTTGCTTTTTGGGCACAGAGAGGCAAAAGGAGTTGGAGCCCGGGAGAGGAGGCCGACACACACACACACACAAACACAAGATGTAGGTTTTTGTTTTTTAGTGCCTTTTTTTTTTGGGACATTAGTCTCAGTGAGATGGCACGCTGCTCTTCTTTCCATCTGAGCGAGGGAGCACTCTTAGGGACGATGATTATATGGCCTGGGGCTGATGGGTTTTCGCTCACGTGGGGCTCCAACACGGGCCGCGCGCTCCTCTCGAGTGTAGACTCACTCAATGTGGATTGTGTTTGTTTGTGCGCTCTCACGTTGCTGGCCCTCGAAAGAGCCCGTCAGCTCGGAGTTCCCTTCCCCTGCAGAGACTTATTGGCTTTCTATTAGATTTGGACGTGGAGGCTGCCAATTTGGCGGCGTGTTTTTGTTTATGCTTCCCGTTTGATGGGTCCGACTTGAAAAGACAGCGCTGTCCTCTGTTTGCGTGTCACATGGCAATCTGATTTCATTCAAATTGTCCAGGGCTTGTGTGTGTGCATTTTTGTGTAATGTGGATGCATTCGCAACGCTGAACCACCTTATGTGGAACTCACCGCAGTCGGGCACAATGGCTGTAGGTCACGTTTGAATTCCGAGTTTCAAGAATTTTTTTATTTCTTGTTCAAAAAAATATTTATATATATATATATTTTTTTTTTTGTTATGGTGCAGGTTCCAGATTATTTTATAACTAATTGCACATGAATAATTAACAATACAGTATATGATATGAGCTTACTGCATGAAAGTATTTCTCTTATACAAAATAAACTGAGAAGAATAATTGACTTTGAGCAAAAATTCTGCATAAATATTACACATTGATGAGACGGTTTATATCAAAATGTATTAATAAAAATTATCTACGGACACGCATTTCCTTTGGCAACAGAGACTTTCTGAACAACAAAGAATTGTTGTCGGATTCTAAATTATAATCATGGATTAACTAAAAAGTATTTAATGAATAAATATTTTTACCGAATTTGATCTGACCATAGTTTCTATATTTAATACATTTTTGAGACCGTGTCACTTAAATTTCTTGTAGTGCGTGTCATGCATGTGATGACTCTCGCTCAGACCATTTGCATATGTTCACATGGGCCAGTAAAAACATGACAGGCTTTCATAGAAAGATAAAATGCAGGGAATAAATATATATTTCAGAATGAGTGAAATTCTCTGCCCGAGGCCAGAAATTGAAAACTTTATTGTAACTTTTAAACCATGTAAATACGTTTTCAATCGTTTCCAAAATAATTTGAGCTGGCCGCAGAAAGATTTTTATGTTAAGGAATCACTTATTTGCCATTATTGCTTTATCAAAGGCCAAAAGCTTCCTTGCAGCCTCTCAGCTCGTCTTCGGTTTAGTGTATGGCAACAAGTACATGTCGTGAAGCGCTCGGTTCACTGGCGTACGCACAAACTACAATAGGACTACACTTGTGTGCGTGTGTGCGTGTGACAGACTCAGGTGTGTTTGGGCGGATGCTCACCAGAAGCCGTCCTCTTGTCCCACGTCGATGAACTCGTCCGTGTCCGAATCTGGGGAGCTGTAGTCGTGCGGTCTCTTCATGTCTCTCTGCTGGTGGATGCGGATGGAGGGATGATGATGGAGTGAGAGATCGGGATGATCTCGACGCGGCGTGGAGGCAACACAACCTCAGAGCGGTGTCTCCCTTTGTGGACCCCGTGTCCCCCTTCACTCTTTTAAAAAAAAAGAGGAAAAAAGTCTGTTGTCCTTAGTTACTTCTCGTGGCCTGTGTTCATTCGTTGTTGCCCTAGTTGTTTCGTCTTCTTCTTCTTCTTGTGTCTTCTGTCGTCTCCTCTGTGAATCAGCGGTGCCACTTGTTCGACCCCCAAGGGCCCATGACAACTGAGGGAATTCACAAGCTGCTCCGAGTCTTTGACTCTATCGCTGGCACCGTCTCCCACTGTCTCTCCCTCTGTTATTTCTCTCTTGGCTCCCTCTCTCTGTCACATCCACCCAATGACAAAATAGGACTTTGGCAGCCGGGGCAGGGTTGCCAGTTTTGTCTCCCCCGCCTCCACGGCCCGTCCCTCCTCCCTCCCTTTAATCTGCCCTTCCCTTAGCTTGTCACCTTCCCTCCCTCCCTCCCGCTCCACCCCCCGGGGCCTCGTCTTTCCATCCCTTTGCTCAGTCATCCTCAGTCAATTAGCCTGCGATCCCATCCTGCTCTCTTTCCGTTCTTATCTCTATCCTCCTCCTTTTCTTCTCTCTCTCTCTCTCTCTCTCTCTCTCTCTCTCTCTCTCTGCTCCTTTAATTACGATCCTTTGCAGAACAATGGCAGTAGGCAAGAGGGTAAGGAGAGAAGTGAGACGTGGGAACGGGGAAAACACTCCATCATCTGTGGGGGACTGTGCGACAGTACGCGACGCACAACTCTCGAACAGTCACACAGGTGATTTAGGGAACTGGGCCACTTTTTTTTGTGCATGTGACACACAGACAACAAAGGGAGAAAACACTGGTTCTGGCAGAAAACGGGGTAACCTCTGACCTCCAGCAGCTGTCAGTGATCAGGACAGGATGAGATTATTGTGCCTTCCCCCTTTATCCTTAAACAACACTTTCAAGACCACTCACTATAGTCTACATTTAATTACATTATTATTGGTAAAATTAAGTATTTGACCTTTATTTTATTTTCATAAACTCTTCTCAATATTTTATCGACCAATTTTACTGGTAATTTATTTCAACTGTTTATTCATCAATTTTGGCTATTTAAAGGATTTGTTTTTGATATTTGACTTTAAATTATATTTGAATATTCATACATTACTGTTACAACAGTTTTTAATTACTTATCTCAGTTCCACCCCCCCCACAGATTTGGAACCATTATGTCCAAAGTCGTGACTTTAAGAAGTTGATGTGCGAGACTTCAGAGAATTCAGACTGAGCTTCTTCCAAACTTTGCCTGACTTATCTACTCCAAACACAAAAAAGCTCTATCTCTGTCCAGTCCTTGGCTGTCCATTTGTGAAAGTGTGGGTCTGTGGGTCTGTGTGTCTGCGTGCGTGTGTCAGTGTAGCTATGCAGGCATGAGGGCAGGTGCACAGGGGTCAAGAGAGATCTCGGGCCAGTGAGTGTCTGAACATCTGTGCTCTTCGGCGGATAAGATAGCTCTCTCCGTGTGCGCAAACACACACAAAAACACACACACACTTGGCTGCTTGCGACACATAGCGCTCGGTTCCGCTGCCACCGTGGGAAGATTGCTGGTGCAGATTGCCATGGAAACACGAGGGCCAGGCGCCGGTTGTTAGGAGCGCTGCCTGACTGACCCAGCAGTGTGTGCATATGTGTGCGTTCAAGACGGAGGGAGGCCGGGTGGCATGCCCCCTTTTCCACACAATGCCCAGCTGAGTGTGGCTCTTCCTGCCTGGCAGACTGGAAGGGCGTGTTGGTTTAAACATGCCACAGTGCATGAGTGCGAGATCGCTGCGTGTGTTTTCTGAACAAATAAGGGAGTGCACCAGGGTTTTTTGTTTCTCTCGCTCGCATTTCCTTGGAGATGATATGCTTTTTCTCCGGCTTTGTTTTTCTGTTTATCGCCCTCGTATTAGCTGGAACCGCGCGTTGGCCGTCTGCATTTTATCAGATTGTACATGTAAAATAAGAGCCTAACTCATAACATGTGCACGCGAGTGTGTTTGTAATACCCAAGTGTCAGTAATCAGCGTGACCATCACCAGGGGGGGCTTATGGTGTGGTGGGTATGAGTCAGGACAAACAGAAAAGAGAAATCCCTTTTTCTCCCTCCCTCCAAAACAACCCCCCCCCCCCCTTTCCACAAATCCTTTCATTACCAATCATTCCTTAATTCAGATCTGGTTCTCATTTCAGCATCAGAAAACAGGGAAGAAAGGGTCTGAAAGAAAAGAGAGACATCTATGAAGTAGGATTTCGGTCTCTGCTCTGTTGTTATTTTTGTCGCCCGTCGACCCTTGTCTTCAAAGATTTACTTTCTTCTCTGTATCGCCAACCTTTTTTTTTTCCCCTCTTCTTTTTGTTTTAATGAAATCACTCTGGTTTTGCTCATCACTTTTGGCCTGCACCGACTCCCAGTTGTTCCAGGATGAGACGAGTTACATGAGAAACACGCACAGAGTGGAAAGTAATTAAGAAGATGAATGAATAAATAAATAAGTTAATCATGAAAATGGCTTCATGGTGGGGGTGTGTGAAGAAGGGAGAGCGATGGATAGAAACCCTCGGAAAGAAAGAGGGAGATAGAGAGAGAGAGAGAGAGAGAGCTGGCACTGGATGGTGGGCTGGAATTCTGGGAGATTTCTGGCGATCTTGGTCGGCCACTTCAAGTCCTCTCCCTCCCATCCCTCCAAACCACAACAAGGCTACGTCCCTTATTGAAATTAACAAGCTCATACTTTTACAATTTGCACACACACGCACACATGAGCAACTCCAATATGAACGTGTGAATGCCCAGGGACAGACACACACACAAACAGCCAAGAACTGGTTCATACTAGCGCACACGAGCGCACGCACACACACACGCAACTCCCTCACACGAATGCGGACAGTGCATAGCCACAATTTATAAGGCACAAACACTCAGCTGCAATTATTGTTTCTGATGCATGACTATTGCTATTGTTTGAAAGTCTGTGACATGGAACCAGCTCAGCGGGATATTTTGTTTGTGACTTTTTTTCCTCTGCGTCCATGTCAAACTGAATAACTGATGAGATATGTCTCACTGCATGCTCCAGTATTTGTACTTTGTACTTTTATTTTTTATTTAGCAACACCCTTTTCTAATGTGGGTGCTGCAACTTAAAACCATCAGTGGAATTCAAACGGAGAAATAAGTAAACTCGGCGTGAACTATTACATATCTCAAAGATTATCTTATTTCTGTGTATAATATTGAGCAGTGCCGGTGTCAGTATCAAATACGGAGCAGGGCCAAATCAAAGTTCATAGTTCTTTTATAGATATGTTTATTTCTCGTTATGCTAAAGCAACGAGGACGGCCTCTTTTAGCAAAGATTTTAATGACTTCTTTTCCAACTTTTTCCTTTCCTTCTAGCAATATATAAACTGTATGTTAACACCCAGCAACATTTTGAATTCAAGGAAGGTTTATAGTACTGAAAGCAACATCCAAAAAGATCAAATGTGATCAAGCAGCATCACTAAAATGGAATTTTTGTTCCCGGCCTAGAATGCCTGTGGAGAATTTGTGAAAGGCCAAATGTGGTTAAAAGAAGCTCAGCGTGAGGCCCTGCTGCATGCAAGTGTTATTGACATATACCACAAAACTTGGTTGATTCCTTATTGGTGTTGGAGGCCTTTATGAGGGCCGGCCTGTGGCTGAGTGCTCAGTCACTGGGGTCGGGCTTGGATTGGCATGGGAACTGGCACCGGTGTCGCTTGGCACTGTCCAGGCTGGAGCCATGAGGGAAATATCTGCCCCTCAGATAAGGAATGCCTGGGACCCGTGGTACCGCACGTCTGGTGGTTTGATTTCTCGGCGTCTCCTGGAATGCGTTCCTGGAAAGGCCAGGTGTGTGGTTGTTGGATTTCTCCGTTGAGCTGCGTTGTGCTCTCATGGCCGGATGAAGCGGAGACTTAACGTGAGCTGAGACCTGACCTCCAGAGAAGCGGGGTCAGACGCAGTCGGTACATATGTTTGTGATAAAAGTGGCTGTCGTGATTGGATGTTTCGTGATGGCAGGAGGGCAGCAGTGATGGGTCATGCTGCCCGTCATCGGAAGGAGGGAGAGAGAGAAAGAGAGAGAGAGAGAGAGAGAGAGCGAATCCTCCCTCCCTATCCGGCTTAGATAAATAAAGAGGCTAAAAGCCGAAGAGAAGAAGCAGAAAGGAGCTTTTGTGGTTTCCGAGTGGGGTCCCTTTCATGGCGGTTCCCACAGCACTGGGCTCGTGATGATATTCACCATGTTTCACACACACACACACACAGACACACACACACATGCTGATGGGCCCTGTGACTGCGGTGACTTTCGCTGGTGCCGGGCCCCAGACGGGACGGCGAGGGCCCCCAGAGCCACAGGCAGCCATTGTGCTGTCGCCGCGGAAACCAGTCTCTTTATGTCAGACATGTTTTTCTGTTTGTTTTCTTTTTTATGTCTTTAATGTGGGCAGGGGGGAATGTTTCCCCTCTCATCTGCCCCCCCACCCTCCTCCCTGCTCCGCGTTATCCCCCCCCGTACCCATCTGCCTCCTCCCACCGATCCATCCACATTTGTTTCTCCTCTTTTCCTCCCTCCTCTTCTTCCACTCCCTTAGGTCGACGGCCCCCTCTCCCCCTGGAGATCGTCATTTGTAAAACTCTCTGCTTAGACAGGCCATATCTTTGTCGTGGCGTTGTGGCCTCCCTCTCACTCAGCTCCTTTTTATCTGTACTTCACGAGGTTTTGGCACAAGCGGGCGCTTTTTCTTCCTGCGATGAAGAAAAAGAAAAGCAACAACAACAACAAAACAATGTGCACGACTCTAAAACAACAAAACCTATCCCCCCCCCAAAGAATTTTGCCTTTCCCACGCTAAGCCAATTTTCTTCACAAGATTAAACAAACTATCAATAACAAAATAAAAGAAAAAGGGGAAGGAAGGGGGGGGGGTGAAGAGAGAAAAAAAAAAGAATCTGGTTATGATTCGAGGTTCCAAAAAAGCCAACACAGGATGCCCAAAAGTTCTGCGATGAGAAAAACAAACCCTAAAAAAAGTCAACTGTTACTATTTTTAAGAGCCCCAAGAATGTTGCGCGGTGACACGACTCAAAGGCACGCCGGCTCTCGTCCGTAATCAGTCCTTTCTGACTGCGCTCCTCAGCCACATCACACACAGTGCGCAATCTTTTATGAGCCGCAAAGAAAGACAGGGGAGAAGCAGGGGAAAAGTGGAAAAAAAAAAGAGAAAGAGTTCAGGGCTAATCCGCTCTGACCCCCCCCCTCGGCCACACGTGCAACTGTGACGGATTTCGAGCGGGCCTTTAAAGACTCGGCTAATATTAGCTAGTGGTAAACTAGTTTCACATAAGCTGACTATCCTTCAAGTTTATGGTGGAGACTAATTTTTATTGCATGGAGCCATGTGACGCTTAATTCCTCCATTGGCTTTTTCTATTTTTTGCCAGGGGCTAGAGAAAAGCTGCGCCGTGCAAAATTACAATTCCTTGTCGTTTGGGAAGTAAAGCGAATTTCGAAGCAGGAGCATGCGAATCTGTTCCTCGGCCATCTTTGAAATCCAGAGATTTTTGGTTGAATCGCGCTCCACATTGTTTTTTCCTCCACATGCCTGTAAACACATGCGATGGTGCCCCCATTCATGTTTTGTCACCCTCGGCTGCAGCTCTCTGACACCCTCTCACTCTTCCCTAATCCCTCTTATAACTTTACACCTCAGATTAGGACCTTATCGGGGGGAGGGGAGGGGGGGGGACCCGCTCACGGCTCTCTCCGACGACAGCTCAGAAGAGCAGGCGTAAGCCCTTAAAAACCGGCATAAAAACTTGCTGCCACCACATTGCTGGGTAATTTTTAGTGTTCCCAGAAGGGGATTAGAGTGAGTGTGCAGAGAAACAAAAGGGAGACTTTGATGGAGGGTAATGACTAACATCGTTTTCATCTCCTGAGGGAGTTGGTACCACTTTTATTGGTCCTCATAGCGGCTTTTTTATCATTAAATGTGACGGGCGCTGAAGTAACGGATGCTCTGATCACTAAATCTGGATTCTTTCAGGATTCTCTTTATTTTTCACTGACTCAAAACTTGAATCTGCATTAATCAGTGAAATTAATGGACGGGAAAACTTCAGCTGATCTATAAACTTGTAGTGAAACATTAATATGGGCCCTGTGTCGAGCCGAGTGTTTCTCAAGCTTTGTGTCTGACACACAACCACCGCCCTGTCGGATGAACCCAAGTTCCTCCTCATCAACCCTGCTTGCCATGTTCCATATGTACTTTTATGTTTATTATGAACTGTATGTCAATTAAAATACCAAAAGTTCATGTTTCTTTTTTTTTTCATACAACTTGATTTTTCAGGTCAGGTTTGAAATTGTGCTGCTTCGAGTTTGACGGTGGAAGATGTGGATGCAGGATTTTTCTCCAATTTCCATGTAAGTATTCTTACATTGCCTATATAAGAAAATATGATCATTTATTTATCCTGATTGATGGTATGGTATGGAAATGTATTACCATTTATTTATATATATATATATATATATATAGTTTTGCTATGAGTTTCAGCTTACGGTCACCTTCATGTGGTACCACTCACTGTGAGATTCCCTCAAAATTTGACTATATGAGGGTAATTGAATTTTTTCCAAAAATGTGTACATGGTTCTTAAATTGAATCAGTTGGTTGTGTTTAGGTGAACTGAGGTGGGTACAGCTCATCTACAATAGTTCTGATACAAGTAAGATGCATCATTCATGTGCAAATGCATGGATGTCAGATACACGGATGCAGGCAGACGTGAGAACACTCATGCAAAAAGCCTACATGTGACAGATGTTCACGCAAAACCTCAAAAAGGCCTATTTGCATATAGTGAACTGATTCAGGCGAAAACATTCGCTGTCTTTCTCAGACAGAAGAAAACCGGCTTGAGGTCAACACGCCGGAGAGCGACAGACAAAGTGTGTACAGTCTAGGAGGCTTTGATCCGCGCGGTGCTCGGCTGCGGCAGAGACACTCAGCCCGCGCTCCTACCGGAAGCTTGTGGTTCCGGGACGGCCCCGTTTACTGCTCTGTTCTAGTGCTAAATATACAATAATAAAAAGGGCAGCACATTATTTCAGACTGTGATACGTCTCCTCTCCAGCAAAGAGGGGGGGGGAGGGGTGCATGAGTGAGCGAGAGACAGACGTCTCGAGATCACTGAAGAACATCAAGTGATAATTACAGAGAGAGATAGACAGAGAGAGAAAGATGAGGTTTCCCCCTCGCCTAGCGCTTGCTCTTCCTCTTCCTCGTCCTCTGCCACCACAGCGGAAAGTGGCGTCTCCAGAACTGAAGAGGGGCGCCTGCTGTATTAGGCTCGCAATGATTGGCTATGATTGCATTGTCTGATCCCATGAGGGATAAAAGGGGAGCAACACACACGCTCTCTCACCGCATGCCTGTATTTCATTGCTCGGCGATCACTGCCGCCTCAGAAGTCAAACATGACTTCTTTTTTCGTTTTTTTTTCTCAAAACAACACATTTAGACATGTAGCCATAAAAGACAATATGATTCGAATTCAAACATTGTCTTTATCTTTTTTCCAAATTGGTTTTCTGAAACACATGAGGACACACACACACACGCACGCACGCACGCACACACTCATACTCCCCTATGTACTCGACTTCACCACCAGTCCACCACACTCCTCTCAAAGCTCTTTGATCCCTGGTCGAGGGTCCTCTCCGCGGTGCCTCTGTCTGAATTCCAGAGATTCTGGGATAATTCAAACGTTTCACGGCACATACTTGGTCCCCCCAGGAGACAGCGGCGGAGATGGAAAATGCCACCACGGTCCCCGGCTTTCTCTCCCTCCATTGTCCCTACTCTTTAATCAGGCCCTCTCTGTGGCTCGCGCTGCCACCGTGGTGTGTTGTCTCAGCCTGGGAAAATGCCGGCCTAAGTGGCTGTTATGTGCTGAGGCGCAGACCACAGGGACCCAGAGGGGTGCTGCTGGAGCCCTCTGTGCCAGCCGCGGGTCTCCAAGTGGCTAACACACACAATGAGTGAGGTCCCAAATCTGGATGCAGCCTCGCACAACAGCCAAAGCTGCGTCTATTTGCTTTTTGGGTCGAGCTTTCGATCGGTAAATCATCGTTTACTTCATAATCATAGGCGTACGCCAAAAACCCCAATGATAAATCATGTACATTATCTATTCCGAAAGGGCTACGGGATGTAAACTAGCATTAAAGTGCCATACAGATGGGGCAGTATGGCAGAAACTACAGTGTGATTGCTTGGCTGTGAAAGGTTCGTGGAGAGGGAGTTTCCTGCCCTTGTGTCAACACATGACCAAAACAAAGGTCGTGTGTTTCCCTGAGTCAGAGGGGAAGATGAGGAACCAGCGCCACCTCGGAGTTGAACCCATTTCAGCTTTTGTTCTGGGGCCGACTCGTGTCAGGCCTGGGCAGCCGGGTCAAGCGACGGCTGGCCTGCCCGCAGCCGGACACGACGCTCCGTCAGGTCAAGTTTACGAGGCCTGAGCCAAAACCCTGCTGGCTTCTACTGGTTTAAATTTAGGGCCTATAAGCGTGAACGAGTTTTTATGACGTGCCGTAAATTTCATTTTCAAAAGAGGTTGAATATGGAGCCTCATGTACGCCTACTCCGTGGTTTCTGCAGGCCACCACGAAGCCTTTGTATTCACCCTGTTTGCCATGGGAAAATATCTGAAACAAATAAGTCGCCCGGTCGGCACCCATCATTGTAAAAAAAAACACTTCTAAGAGCTGTGGATTGTGCTCAAAGGGTGTGGCGCAGTGTTTAAAGAACTACTTTGTTTACTCTTGTTGTGTCAAAAAATAGAAGAGCGAGATGGGAGGCAAATAAACAAGTGTCCTTGTGTAGACATTGTGGGCAGGCGCGGGCGGCCTGTGGTCGCGCAGCGACATGCTGGACATCGTATGAGCAGGACTCCGACACTTTGAGGGTTCTGCCCCCAAAACATCATCATCTTCATCGTCATCATCACAATTGATGGGCCTCTGCTCAGAGTAAGGCTACTGTAAGACAAACTTCATAGCACATGAAATGAAAAGTAATGTACTTTAGTTTGCAGTCTTTGTTGTGTTGAGTGGAACATTGTCTTTAATTATGTCTTTGTGATGCAGAGTATTTACATCCTCCTCAAATATAATGTATCTCTATCAGTGTCATGCAATTAATTTACCACACATGACAGCACCAACCACACATATCTGCAGCATTGGCACTCTGATGATATTGAATAATTAACACTGTATAAGATGGAGGTATATATTAGCTTGTTTTCAATCTGATATTTCTCCGAAAAAATGCTGGAATGTATTTTTGACACACAGAGGCTGATGCTGCGCAGTGAAGCGTTCCCTGTCACGCTATATTATAAAATAATCGGAACCAAACTGGGTTTAATGTAATTGTGCAAATGTATATTCCACATTAACGCGTTTTTAAACCATTCTAAACATACTTATTAAACTTACAGCGCATTTAGAAGGCGAGCGACTCTGTCGGCCACTGATTGGATAAATGAGATGTAACGTCACTCTCGCCGAAGCGGAAGTTGTTGGCGAAGACCAATGCGGACGATGATTTCCGCTAACGGTTGTTTTTGTGTTGTATTAGAGATTTTGTGTCGTTCTGACGCACGCCCAGACAGGTAAGAGCATCATATGATGAGTTAGATCTCACCGTATGGTCGACATGTTCTGCAAAGTGCATTCTGTGATTTCTTTTTCCGTTGTTTTCAGGTGTCTAACCAAAGCTGCCTACTCGGTGCTAGCAACCTAAGCTAGCGCGCAGTTAAACACAAAGGAGAACACAAAGGAGGAT
>JAFBJU010000468.1:326284-365415 GCA_016785305.1 Colistium nudipinnis
TTTCAGGTGTCTAACCAAAGCTGCCTACTCGGTGCTAGCAACCTAAGCTAGCGCGCAGTTAAACACAAAGGAGGATTAGTGGTGTATAATCCTGTTTGTATGCTCTGGCCATTATGTGTATCATCACATGCTTGAACTTTTTTGCGCTTATGTCTCAAGTCGTTGGGTTTTTGTTAACGGCTCGTTTGTAAAGCTGTGTTTGTGCATCAATATCTTGATCACTTTAAGACGTTGACGTCTGACGTTACAAGTTTGCACCACATGCTTGTAGTTTTTCCTGTGGGTCCCGTAATTCATGGGGTGAAGCATTCTTATTATATGAGAGTTATGACATTATTTAGCATCCTGGTACTTTTTCATCCTCGTATTCTATCGTTTGTTAATCCGGTGCAACTGTTTGTGGTTTTGCAGAATTGATTGAGGTGCAGAGATGGAGGTGCCCTGCTACCTGCCCAAACTGCTCTTGGAGCTCAACGAGCAGCGCAAGAGAGACTTCTTCTGTGACTGCAGCATCCTCGTCGAGGGCCGTGTCTTCAAGGCTCATCGTAATGTGTTGTTTGCTGGCAGTGGCTATTTCCGGGCTCTTCTGGTTCACTACCTGCAGGTGAGAGAAGCTGATATATCGATGCTTGTTTTATTTTCCTAGGTAGTGGGGAAATCAGTGTTGGGAATCTTTTTTTTACTCTAAGATGAAGTATTTACTCACTCTGATACCTTCAAAAAATAAATAGACAAAATAGATTATTATATATTGAAGCGGCTGAGAAGAATACAAGCAATGTTAAAACAAACACTGATTTTTCTCTCTAATATGACTCTGTGTGCAGGACAATGGCCAACGCTGCAGTACAGCATCACTGGACATTGTAACGGCGGATGCTTTCTCAATTATCCTGGACTTCCTCTACTCTGGACGCTTGGCCCTGAGCAGAGGCAATGTAATCGAGGTGATGTCGGCCGCCAGCTACCTGCAGATGACCGACTTGGTGAACTTTTGTAAAGGATACATCCGCTCATCTTTGGAAATCTGCAACAAGGAGAAGGAGAGGAACCGGGAGAAGGAACTTAACCAAGTGCAGGACGGCGCCATGGGTCCTGCGGACAGCGGCACTCCGGCTGTGGCTGTCTCCGGTGGTGCAGAGGCGGAAGAACCTCATTCAGAGGTTGCAGAGGCAGATCGAGGGTCAGGTTTGGGTCATAAGTCTGTGGCCTCTGGTAGAACCCCATTGTCAATCCGTGTATCCACCCCACCCGGGACCAGCAGGGATAGCGACTACCATTCGAGGGAGGATTTTGCATCTAGGAGTGAAGCACACAAGGGACATATGGATCAGGCGAACCTCTCATCCTCCTCATCCTCTCTTTTGACCCCAGAGTTAGTGAACCCCAAGATAGAATACGACCCTGACGAGGAGCTCATGGAGTCCCCGGACACCAAAGATTTTTCCTCATACCCTGGCCCCCCTGGGCATAATCCTCATCATAACAGGCTACTTCCCCAAAGTCCCAGTGAGCGCTCCTCTCTGGGATACAGCCCTTCTTTTAGCACCAGGCATATGATGGAGATGCTGGCCAGAGGTG
Source organism: Colistium nudipinnis (assembly GCA_016785305.1). Lineage (NCBI taxonomy): Eukaryota > Metazoa > Chordata > Actinopteri > Pleuronectiformes > Rhombosoleidae > Colistium > Colistium nudipinnis. Next base: position 327,866 of record JAFBJU010000468.1, read on the forward strand.
AGGGCTCCAGTCTCCTTGGGGACAGGGGGGGTCAGCGCTTAACCCAAGGACTAGGAAGCAACGCAGGAGGAGGCCGGATGGATGAAAGTTTACAGTTCATGGGATCGTCTATAATGGAGATTCAGTCCGACTGGCTCGGAGAGGACACAGGTAATTGTCTAGATACGATGGAAAACTACATGGAGTGGCATATTTTCCCAAATGCTTAAAGAAAAATCTTGAAAGTAATAGTGTGGTGCATTTAATACATTATCTTTGAGCACAGTGTATCTTTCAGTGTGCCACTGAGCTAGACGTCAACACGTGGCCTCTCTCTCCCCCTGCAGGCGATGGCCTGGTAGTGCCGGTGAAACTCCACAAGTGCCCGTTCTGCCCATACACAGCCAAGCAGAAGGGAATCATGAAGAGACACATCCGGTGTCACACCGGGGAGAGACCTTTCCCCTGTCCCATGTGTGGCAAGAGGTTCACCAGACAGGAGCACCTTCGCAGCCACGCCCTCAGTGTAAGAACCGTCTAACCATGTCTGCAAAGAAGGATGTTAAATTACTGAAATGTCCGAGACGGTTGTTGTAGTTTAATCAGGAAAATTTGAGATTTGCAGCTGATTTCAGCATCTGAATGTGTGTTGGAGATTCATGGGTCAGTAAGTTTGCTCCATAAATTCATCATTGGTAAATAATAATCGTGCACATTTGCTTGATATACACAGTAGAAAAATATTGTTGCCAACATTTGTCGTAGTATTTAGTTGTTTTGATACGTCTAGTTTTCTCTTTGTTGTTTATGTTTGTGGGGAGTGGAAAATATAAAAAAGAGCAGTGAAACGTTTCTATCCTGTATTGTTATTCTTCATGTACTGTGTAATACTCTATAAGTAGTTTTGACCACTGCAAGATGATTGACATACCTGTCTTTCTCCCTGTTCATTAGGTCCATAGGCAATACTGGCCCGTGTCTTGTAAGAGCTGTAGGCGAACATTCACTGGATCCAGTGTTTCGCCAGGCCTCCGACGCTTCGGCATCTGCGATAGCTGCAACTGTGTGACCACCACTCACGACGACTCCGCCCCCGATCACCCGGCCAGCCAAGCGGAGCCCATGGTACGTGCCGACGGCGGCACAGATTGGTCCAGTTTTATGGACGACGTGGATGAGGTGGAGGTGGGGAGAGTCGAGGACTTGGTGGAGAAACAAATGCTGGAGAGGCAGCTGGCTGTCTGCACTGATGTAGGTCACACACTGTGATTCTAACACATCGTACTCAGAAAAGAAATCCACCACTTAAAATCTTAACTGTACTGCTGTGCAGTTTTCTTACTTTGGCCAAACTGTTATTGATCTTAAATTATTGTTGTACCATTAGCCTTTTTTATTATTATGTAACCACATACTTATTCCTTTTGACAATTGAAGATTTGTATTTAATTTGGTTCATTTTTACATAAATGAAGGAAACAATAAAATAAATAAACGATACACTGCCATTGATTGATGGAATCAGCCATACATGAAACATTCACATCATAGTAAAAATCTTTATATATATATATATTATATCCATATTTATACTTTATCAGAATATATTTGTTCTCAAAGTTTTGCTAGTGTATTAATCAACTGTATGTGCTGGAAAAAGAAAACCGCCATAGAAAAAAAACGCAGAACCACCAGAGGGGGGCGACAATCAGCTAACGAGAAGTGTGACCAAATAAGAAGACCACAGAAGAAGAAGAATCATCATTTACGACTTTGTTTTGATTGTGTCGATGACGAGTGTGTGTGTCCCGGTGCGTCCACACTAAGTCCAAGACAGTTTGTGTGTGCGTGTCGGAGGAGGAGCGGGTGACACATGGGGAAGTCGCGGGACCTGAGTGAGTTCGAGCGGGGGATGATCGTGGGCGCGCGTAGCGGCGGCTGCAGCATCTCGGAGACAGTGAAGCGCCTGGGTTTCTCCAAGACGGCGGTGTCCCGGGTTTACCGGGAGTGGTGTGACAAGCGGAAGACCTCCAGCCACCGGGGGTCCTGCGGCAGGAAGCGGCTCGTTGACGAGAGCGGCGAGAGGCGCATGGAGCGGGTGGTGGAGGCGAACATCCAGGCGACCAGCGAGCAGATCCAGGCTCTGTACAACGGCAGCGCCCCGGAGAAGCCCATCTCCCTGGCTACCACCCGCAGGACGCTCAAGCGGCTTGGCTACAGTCGCAGGACGCAGCGCCGGGACTCCCTCATCGTGGCCGGACTGGAGGCTCTGGCTGTGTACGCGTCCTGCCCGCAGCAGCTGGACACCGACAAGGACTTGGTCTGCAGGGACGAGAGTGTGGCGGACTTAAAGATGATGTCCTCCTCAGATGAAGTGTGCAGAGACATCAGTGTCCTGGACTCAAAGACTCTGTCCTCCTCAGATGTGGGGTGCAGGGGCGAGAGTGTCCCAGACTCAAAGACAGTCCTACACTGATGGAGTGTGCAGAGACATCAGTCTCCTGGTCACCAAGACTCTGTCCTCTCAGATATAGAGTGCAGGGACGAGAGTGTCCCGGACCGAAGAGACTCAGCCCTCCACAGACACGGATGTAGGAGAGGCCTATACCTTTCTCAGAGATGACAATACATTTGCTCAATGAAGATTTTGCTCCTCCTGAGATCTTCGTGGCATGGTTTCCACACGGTGTTGTTGGTCATGATTGATAGATGAAACCTTTATCCCACATCCCACTGGATTCACATCCGAGGATTGGGGAGGTCACTGAAGTTCACTGCACTCATTGATGTTCTCACAAAACTGGTGATGGTGTATTATTGTGCTGGAAGATGAACAAATTGAGCCAACAAATATATATGTTTACTTTGTTTGTTTTTGCCTTAGCAACCACAGGTCTGTTTGCATTGCCTTATTTAAATGATTTGGGGTAAAACTCAACTAAAGATTGTAATGGAGTAAGTCAATGTATTTGTTTTTCTTTTCATTTCTATTAAATGTCTGTCTATCATAAAATAAACTAGATGCACATTCTTTGACTCGTGCAAAACGTTGCAGATGTGATGTTAAAAGTTGTTTATTAATAAGCAAAAAAAGAAGACCGAGGAGAATTGACTTCATACAGACGATAAGAGTATTTCTAATGCAGCTAAATACAGTTGCAATAGCGTACACCGGCCACGTGACTTGACCTGATCATGTGAAACATGTCACATGACCGGAAACGATTCACAGTGTCAACAATAATTGAAACAGAAGCACCTGGACTCCCCACTGTCGGCGTGTTTGTGTAGTTGTGTGCACGGGGACACGGATGTAGCGTTAGTTTGTTAGCTTGTCAGCCTGCCCGCACCATGCTGTTGTTGGTCCTCTGTGCCTCTGCGTGTTTATTGGGTCAAACAGCGGCTCGGTACTCAGCCGATTGGGCGAGCCTGGACGGCAGACCGCTGCCGACCTGGTACGATGAGGCCAAGGTGGGCATCTTCGTCCACTGGGGGGTGTTTTCCGCCGTGGGCTTTCGGAGCGAGTGGTTCTGGTGGTACTGGCAGGGACAGGAGCCTCCGGACCCGAAGTGTGTGAGCTACATGACCCGGAACTACCCGCCCGGATTCAGCTACGCAGAGTTCGCCCCTCAGCTCCAGGCTCAGTTCTTCGACCCGGAAGAATGGGCGGAAATATTCCAGGCCTCCGGGGCCAAGTGAGTCTGTGCATCACTCAGTGATCCCGATTATGTCATTTGAGCTCATATACATTATTGTGATAGCCTGCTATTACAGATAGTTAAAAAATACACTACTCCTAATGAGAAGTTGGTCGTTAGGTAATCTGCCCCTTATTTCTGATTCCAAACCTTCTAATTGCCCCAAATCATCCACTGCATCATCATCATCTACTGTGTGTTTCACTCACAGATGATCTATATTTCAGGTATGTGGTCCTGACTGCCAAACACCACGAAGGATTCACCACTTGGGGCTCTCCATACTCCTGGAACTGGAACTCCGTGGACAATGTTCCCCACAGGGACATAGTGGGAGACCTGGCGGAGGCCATACGCAAAAGGTGGTTCCTTTTAATAGAAGCTTAGAGAAATGGATTGTTGTCTGCAGCTGGTAATGATCGGAGAGGAATAAGATAACATGGGTATTATCAATCAATCAAAGATATATAGGAAAATCTATCTAAATATATATATATATATATATTTATAAAGCATAAAAAATTAACACATTTTTAGGTATTGAGAGACTGATTCAAAGTTAGATGAATAAGACGAAAGCTGAAATTTGAAATTCTGTGTTGTTCACAGCGAGTAGATTAGAGCAGATCCTCTCCCATGTCTTCACCAGCCAATTTAAAGGTGTTTTTTTGTTTGTAGGCCATTGCACTATGGACTCTACAACTCGCTGTATGAGTGGTTCCATCCTCTCTATCTGCATGGGTATTATCAATCAATCAAAGATATATAGGAAAATCTTATATATATATATATATATATATATATATATATAAAGCATAAAAAATTTACACATTTTTAGGTATTGAGAGACTGATTCAAAGTTAGATGAATAAGACGAAAGCTGAAATGTGAAATTCTGTGTTGTTCACAGCGAGTAGATTAGAGCAGATCCTCTCCCATGTCTTCACCAGCCAATTTAAAGGTGTTTTTTTGTTTGTAGGCCATTGCACTATGGACTCTACAACTCGCTGTATGAGTGGTTCCATCCTCTCTATCTGAACGACAAGAAGAATCAGTTCAAGACTCAGCAGTTTGTGGTGCACAAACTGCTACCAGAGCTTTACAACATGGTTGTGAGGTCTGTTCTGCTTCTGTTTTAGCATCAGCTGATGTTTTTTTCTTCCCACATGCAGGAACATAGCCAGGATGTTGTTTGGGTATGAAACTCTTATGAAAGTCTGCCCTGCCCTGCAGGTACAAACCTGAGTTGATCTGGTCTGATGGGGACTGGGAAGCACCTGACACCTACTGGAACTCCACCGGGTTTCTGGCCTGGCTCTATAATGACAGCCCTGTCAAAGTGAGTGCATTTAAAACAACTTCATAATGGTACATAAAGTTGCATATATATATATATGTTATAGATGCATGTACCTATCCAATCTCCTTTTTTCTCAGGATACTGTTGTGACCAATGACCGATGGGGGGCCGGCTGTGCCTGTAAACACGGAGGATACTATAACTGTGCGGACAAGTACACTCCAGGTCAGCTGCCCGAGCACAAGTGGGAGAAGTGCACATCCGTGGACACCTTATCCTGGGGTTACCGGCGGAACATGAAGATGAGTGAACTCATGGACTTACCCAGCATCGTAAAGGTGAGGTTAATAGGTCAAACTTTATAATTACATTTTTTACGAAAGCTGGGCTGCTTCCACTGACTGTTTATCGCCCCCCTCCCAGGATCTGGTCGGCACTGTGGCTCTGGGAGGTAACTACCTGCTGAATGTGGGTCCCACAGCTGACGGGATGATCCCTGCTGTGTTTGAGGAGAGGCTGAGGGGTTTGGGAGCCTGGCTTGGGATCAACGGGGAGGCCATCTATGCCTCTAAACCCTGGAAGGTCCAGTCAGAGAACACCACTGTGCCTATTTGGTAAGGGGCAGGGCGGAGCTGAATCACAATAAGTCTGGGTATTGTGTGTGTCCATAATTCAGAGGAACATTTCCTGACATATATGATGAAGCTGTCAGCTATATCTCACGGTTTCCTCAGAAGTAAATCGATTTTTCATACACAGGTGAAGCCTCCTGCTGTGGGAGAGTTGGGCATTGTTGGACTTAAACTCCTGCTGTCGTTCTCCTTCATGGAATTTTTGGATGTGATGCTTCTTGATTCACTTATCATTTATTTTTATCTAGGTATACATCTAAAGGGAACACTGTCTATGCCATAATGACAACCAGACCTTCCAAGTCCACAGTGCAGCTTCTGGTACCCAAAACCTCAGCAGCCACCAAGGTAAACTCAACAGCAAACAAATATAACTTCGGTTTGACTCCTACTATTGTGAAATGATCTAAATCACAGATTGTTTTTGCCTAGGTGACCCTATTGGGGCGTCCAATGCCTTTACCCTGGTCCCCAATCAATCCCGGTTCTGGTCTTACGGTCCTTCTGCCCGAGCTGCCCCACACTCCCGGGGAGGCCTGGACCTTAAAGTTGGACGGTGTCCAGTGAGTCTGAAACACGATGGTTCGACCTCTGCTACTCTGAATGTGAGTTCCACTTGGAATTTTGTAAACTCAGGTTTTTCTTTATTTTAGATACATTTGAACTTATGCGCTTGGGTTGTTGGGTTGGGGGGACAGCGCTAGTACAATGTTTCTTAATTTTTTCCTCAAATGAAATAATGTGGCACTCCTCCTCCTCGATGATTCCTTCGCTGCTCCGGGATTTAACGAGTCACTGACTCCTAATTGTGCCTGTGATTCATTGATTCTGAATGGAAAAGTGGAATTTGTAGTTCAGCTTTAAAAGCCCTTCTGGCAACTTCTTATCTTAACAGTTAACCAACAGAGCACCTTTTTTTAATATTTTTAAAATTGTCTAACATTGTTGGATAATACATTTAGTTTGTTACACGAATGATTGTTTTTAGTTGTATGCAAAGATTTAAGACTTCAATTAAAACAAAAAAAAAAAATTGGTTCTTGAAGATCCACAGTATTAGACCTTTCTTGCAATGTCCGCATGTCAGTTTTTCTGGAACTTACTGCACCAACGTCAAGGAGCAGAGTTGTCTCACCATGTTCCTGATGACACTTTGAGTCTCCTTCATGTGTCATCACATCACTGGAGCTATTTGTTCCACGAAGCCTTGTTGTGCTTAAATCCAATTACCCCTTTAGTTATTTAACTACATAGTGCTGCATATTTATATTTGAAATAAAGCTGACCCAAGCTGTTTGCGACCTGCTTCTCTCACCTGGAGGCCGGTGCTGTGTGTTTCCGAATTTTTCCAACACACTTTATATTCAGCTGCAGTGGCTATATTTGTAATCGTGGTTCAGTTGCCACCACTGTAGCGTGAATATACAAAAACACCTCCCCCCATGTGTCCGTCCGAGTTGAGACCCGACGGGGAAGAGGATACCCACAGGGATTGGGTTTAACTCTGAGTGCCACCGTTAAATTGCTCCCTTGTCCTCTCATTTAACCTCCCTTAAGAGGTGTATGCAGACCTCTTTGTATTTGCATTGCAAATTCCTGCGGGCGCAGATAGACGAGGCCAGAAAATGGAAATCTTCTTTGACTTATGCTTTGTATTTTTAATGCATGCCATCTAAGTGGGTATTCCTGCACTGCAAAAAAAAACTACTTGAACTATCTGTTCTGAAAAGCGAAGCTGTATAGACTGCAAAAACGACGAGAAGGGATGAGGACACTTTTCTGTTTATGTGCACGGGTAAGGTTTCTTTCCATATCCCCCAAAATGCCAAAGTGTGTTTGTTTAAAGGGAACCTTTTTTTTTTGTACACCTGGTTTATAGTGGGCGTGACTCTGTTGGGGAAAAGTGGCATCACATGCTTCCAATCAGAGATGAGTAATTTCAATCACTCCCTTCAGAGCTATCTGAGGTTTCTTAGTATGTGCTGCCAGACCACTATAAAAACTCAGGAAATCGACACAAAAGAGACACAGCCACCCGCCTCGTTTAACTCGCTAAAATAGCTTTATAATAATCCTAATAATGGTAATAATATTAGCTGTTTAAACAAAAATAACAATAATGCTTTGACAACATTGACAGTGTGCCATCTCGCCGGGCTTGAGCGCTATCGGACGTGCTCCATTAACACATCTACTGTAGATCCATGGAACATACGAGATCAATAAATAAATGTGTATGTACAAAATGCGAAAAAAAACACAACACAACAGACAGAATCAGGATTGACACGTCACTGTGCAACAGCCCCCCCCCCTCCCCATCCGGTCACCAACTCACACTGCACCCCCTGCCCCATCGTGGTGTTTCTTGTGCATCTTGTTTTTCCACCTTACGGCATGGCTATTGCTATTTGCCCCGGTCAATTCCTTTTTACAGAAGAGAAAAAAAACAAAAAACGATCCCATCGGATGTTTGTATGTACAATATTCTATCTTGGCACTCGAATGTGTATAAAAACAAGAGAGCTCAGCTGCGGGACAGAGTGGCTCGCTGTATCAAACCCGTCTGGTTAAAAATAGTGGTGTTCAGTGAAAACAATAAGAAAGAGGAGGACAAAGTGGAGAACGAGGCGCTATTTCGTTTTTTTTTTTTTTTGCTACAATAACAGTATAGAGTAGGACGTAGAGAGAGTGGAGAGTCAGTATCAGTTTGATGTCCATGTTGTTTTATTCCCTCTGTGGAATGAACGGAAAAAGAAGTCCATCTGTTCCTACTTTCCTCTTTTGGTGATCTCTCACTCCGCTCGGGAGTGTCCATCATTGATCCCAGAGAATAGAAGAAAAAAAAAAGAGTCTTCCCAGAGCTAGAGTCAGTTTGATTTTTTTTTTCTCCTCCTCCATCCTCAGTAGCAGCGATTTAAGACTTCCCTTCATAGCTAAAGCTATTTTTTCTGTTATTCTACACAAGTTTCCCATGAATACACAACGGCGTATACCCATAGCTATCATCGACAACACCATTTATAAGAACGAGAGTGATGGCAATAATTAATCCTTTAATGACATTGATCAGACTAATAATAATCATTTTGTAATAACAATATATGTGATATTGAGAAGAGCAATTTCCATTGGCAACATGTATTTACAGTCTTGTAAACATGTGGGTGGGTATTACATTTTCCTTAATTACACAGTAATTGCTCAGTTGTCTCTGACCCACGTGGTTACCTGTGTGTGTGTGTGTGTGTGTGTGTGTGTGTGTGTGTGTGTGTGTGTGTGTGTACACTGTATAGAGCAACATGTGTGTAAAACATCAAAAATATGCACACAGTACAAACGCTATTACACCTCAGTGCTGAAGGCACATTGGAGTCTCAGTTAAACAACCTTTTGGGCAAGAGCTGCTCTGGAGGCAGAGAAAGTAGAATCGGCCGTGAGCATAGAAATAATATGTCATCATTTTTGGTATATTAGTTTTGGTCAGATATGAACTTTTTGATCAATTTGAAGATGCATTTACAACCTAATATAATGGTTTGCGATATGTTTGCAGTAAATGTGTCGGATTCAAATTGTGTAGTACACTTTTTTAACCTTTCCTCACATCACAGTTCTTTGTTTTGTCAATTTGTATTACACTTTTTATTGTCACTTTATTCTTTTCCATATCCACTGATATATCGCCATCAAATATACATGAAAACAGGTGGATAGAAAATACACCGACTGCTTAAAGCTAGTTCCTGCTTACACATCCCGGATATTATCTCTAGTAACATGGACAGTTCATAGAACCGCAAACAGTAGGAGAACAAAGAGAACCAGCCACTGCTCGTAGCTCTTGACACCCTTCTGTGAAAACTGGTTCCCCCAGTGACTTTGTTTTTTTTCTCCAGAGCAGCTCTGCCTCTGAGACATGTCAAACTAAAACTCAAATCTGCTGCGACAACATCTCCCCCTGCTCCACTTTGTTGCAGATGCGCAACGTTAAATTACACACACATTGGCTACAATTGAGCTACCGCCCCCTACCGTCACAACCTTTGACCCGGCTGCTCTCCAGTCTCTGAAAATGGCTACTAGAGAAAGTAGGGCCCCCCCTGGTTTTGCCGTTCAGGTAAAATGGACAACATTTCTGCTGGTCCTGCATTATCAGGGTCTGTCTGTTGTGTGGTGCTTGAGAATCCCCTGAGGACAGAGGCCTGGGGTTGGAGACGCTGCTGCTAGAAACTGAGGTACTCAGAGTTGACGTGTCCGTCCGGCTATCCGAGAAGGATCATATGGTTGTCTAGTGTGTTGGTGAGTGCGTGGACCATGTCTGTACAACTTGCACTCCCCGGTGCCATTTGTAGCGGATGCCTCTGTATTAATACTGTGCAGATACATAGCAGGAAGGATTGATGGGTCAAATACTGAAATCACAACCAAGAAAAAAAAAAGTGTGTTTGCAATGGACCTGTTTCAAGGCAAGGTGGCTGGCTAACACCTGGACTTGTGATCAGAAGTGTAGAGGAGAAAGTCAGCGTAAGGTTCAACGAGTAGTAGAAGTTGCTACCTGCGGATAAAAATCCACCAAAGCCTCCTTGATTCCTGGTGTCCCTCAAGGCCCCCGAATGGGTGGGGGGGGGAAAGAGCAAGCCACCCCTCTGCGTGTTTGTCTGAGGATTTGGAGGGTGGAGTCGAGAGTCCTTCACAGTGGAGTTAACAGTGGAAAAAAAAAAAAGCAGATCTTTGTGCTTTGTTTGTCGAGGGCTGTGTCGTACACCACTGAGATGTTGTCAAGTGTAAGGGCGAAATGGAGGAGGAGTGGATGAAAGGCTGCGCTGCAACCCACACTGCTGCAAAATGAATTCAAATCCACATCTGATTCTGAGCCCTTTTTGTTTTTTTCCATTGCCAGGGCAGCACATTTTAACACGAAGGTTGTTCTACTGATCTGTCGAGATTCAAGTCAAAAACACAGATTGCTGTTTCAAGGTTCCCAGTATTAGTGTCCTATGAGGATATAATCTTTTCATACAAAGAAGTGACTCGTTTTTTTTTTTTGTTTGTTTTTTCAATCACAAAAAAAGCTTTGTTGGCTACAAAATAGGCTTCATTTTTTGTCGGTCAAAATGTGATTCAGCTCAGTTTGTCACAAAGCATGCAGTACTAACCATATCTGCCAGTCTAATGTGAGTATTGCAAGTGAACGTGAGGGAGACAAAGGACGGCGTGTCGCTAGAATAAAAACATCTTCATTAACAATTTCCTCTGCTGTTTTTATGCAGATTTGACTTTTCTATTTACAACTCTCTCATCTCACTCTTTCATATATATAGATATATATATATATCTATATATAATGTGTAAACTGTTTCAAAGGAAACCTCCACATATAGCTGGTTAGGCACATGTAGTTGGCTCTAAAGAGGAATTACAGGGTAGGGGATACAGCTTGTATATGTTGTTAGAACCACACGTTGATATACAGTTGATCTCAGGAGGATCATACTTGGCAATTTACGCTTTTGCCAGTTATACCCTGTGAACCTGACCCCAGCACTCACAAACCTAAGGTAATAATAATCATTTGAAATAATTTTTTCACATATACTGAGTCTGGATATGCCACACAGCTGAAGTATCACACAATGCTATAATCTACCATAATAATATTGTAGTATTTCACATTTGATATATGCTTTTTTTGTACATGGACTGTACTCAATAGTCTCTACTAATCTAGAAATGTAGATTATATTATAAAATATACATCTCCCATTAAAATATCCAATTTTTTCGACACGTTCCATTCAAAATTTAGAAAAGAAATAAACAGGTCATGCGAAAAGATTCTTATATTTCATAGATTTTCCTTTCTATGTTTTTAAAATGGCTGATTTGGTCTTGTTTTTATTCATTGGGCTCAACCACATGTCCAGCATTACACACAGCCCGTCACGTTCACACGACACACACAGTCACGCACGCACAGACACACAAGCTTAGATGCCACAGCCGTACAGAGTACTTCTATAAGAAATGTGTGTCCTGACCAAAAATTTCAAAATTAGACCCACTCAAAACCTTTTCAAAAATCATGCTACACATTGCTCAGCGGACAGACCCAGGTATTATGACTTCAGGAAAATCCCGTAAATAAAGATGTTGGTAAAGAAAAAAAGACATAGTGCAACAATCACACAGCATAACTCCATTCATGACAAGTGTCACTTAATCTCAGCACTACACAATCACGTTGCTTCTCTTCTGTAATTCCACAACGGATGGTTTCCTCTCTATGATGATTCTTTGGAAAGGCTATGAGGGTAGCTACTTAAGTAAATGACTCCTTTTGTTTTTTTCTATTCACAGAACTCATTTCTGCTCTCATCAGCAGTGTTTGTCTCTGTGTGTGTGCGTGCGCGCGTGCGCGAGTAAGGGGATTGTACTTCAAGTCAGGATTTCCACGGAAGCCTTTTTCTCCTTTTTACTTTGTGAACTAATTTTCATTGGGAGCAAACAGGAAATGCACTGTGGGGAATGGAGAGAACTGAAATAAGGTTAATAACAGATTCTTCTTTCATGGCTGTTTCATCAGGGCGTCGATTCATGTGTGACTGAGGTGGAAAAGCCTCCCGACGCCACCCTTTGTTGGTTTGGGTCCTCGTTCCACCACTGGGTGGTGCAATAGTCTCACAGTGAAATAGGGGCCTAGTCAGTAAAGAGTCCTGAAAAGCCACCAGAATATATGTTCCCCATAAAAATACCCAGCAACCCCACCCCTGAAACTTCAGAAAGACTACATAGAGAGAAAAGAGTCTCCCTACATTTTTCTTTTTTCTGTCTGTGATGCTCTCTAGCTGTCAAGGCCGTGTTGCTATATACTGCAAAAGCTCCTTTTGGCAAACACGAGTGTGCACACTATGTACAAATAGCACTTGCACATTCAAACAGCCTCGCCGCCGAATGCTGAGGGTAGTCATGGGGTGCGAGGTGTGAAGGAGATGCAAAATGATTACATATTCTGCGCATGAGGGGCCCGGATGGTCGGCGGACTGCCTTTGGAGGATGTTCTTCGGGGATCCAAAAAAAAAAACGCCTGACTTTTAACGGCATTTAAAAACTGATGGTGAAGAGGTCGTCCGTGTTTATTCATCCGTACCGGTGGCATCGATGACGAGTATCGATTCTTCTCTTGTTGTGATTCAGGGAACCTCACGAACATAACATGGAGCTGAACCTGCTGTGGTTGGCGTCAGGGGTCCGTACCCGGGGGGGGGGGTGGGGTGTGTCAAGAGGTTTTGTGCCTGTTAAGCCCTTTATTATCGTGTGGATGGAGAAGTGCAAGGTGAACACGCACAGGCATGCTACTACTGTGCGAACGTGGTGCCTAGTGCTATCAAGATGGACTCTTGGTGGGCAAAAGGAAAGCAAATAAGGAACATCTTGTGAGTTAAAAAAGGTCTGATAGCAACCATTTCAGGTCTGGGCCTGTGTGTCAGTAAAATGTCTACATTTCAAAGACACCTAAAAATCACTGTCATTGCTTGTTTGACGAGCGAGATGTCGGCATTTGCAGGTGTCGTAGGGGAAACGATGGAAATGCTGAGAGGCGGCGGCTAGCAGATTAACAGCTACGACCTGCAAGCGACCCCAGACTAGGCCCGGGTGTGCAGGGGTGAGGATGGGCGATGGGGCGGGGAGGGGGAGGGACTCTGCGGTCATGTGTTCAGAGTCGAGTCTGGGCTTCGGGGATGTAGATCTCTATGCTGTCGGCGCTCTCCGTGGCCGAGTTCTGCCTGAAGGAGGCCGTCCTCTTGGTCTGCAGCAGCCTCCTCCTCGCCTCGGTCCTCTGCCGCTCAACCAGGTCCAGGGACTTCTCCCGGATGGGCAGGGTGTGTCCGCCCACGCGAGGCACCACCAGGCCCCCCAGCCCACCTCCGGAGCCCGCCTCCCCGACGCTGTCGCCCCGGAGGCTGCCACTCACCCCGCCTGCTGGCTTCTTTGGTAACGGAGGCGGAAGCTTCTTGTCCTCCTGGCCCGTAGATTTAAAGATGTGCACAGACGGTGTTTTTTTTTTGTTTTTTTTTGCGTCAGGTGGTGAGGAAATGGTTTTGTAAAGAGGTACGAAAGGAAAACCCCATGCAAAAAACAAAAACAAAAGGGTAAATCAGAGAGAATGAGAAAAACCAAGGAGGAAAAAAAAGAAAAAAGAAAACACAAACAAAATGGTATAATTCAAGACAGGTAGCATTGCATCGGCATGCGTCGGTAACGGCAACGTGAAAAAAAAGGAAATGTAATGGGAAAACCAAAAATAATGTCAAAAAAAGAACGAGAAGAAAGGAGAAACAAGTGTTAGTTTGTTATCAAGAAGAATGCGGCCGAGCAGTCTAACCTGTGTAGACATTAATGTAACAGAAGTACTCTCCTCTGTGTGAGCAGCTGCAATAAATACAAATACAATTAAATACGAGTTACTGTTGTAGTTAGCTCGGCTCAGGTCCTCTTGCTGTTGTGTATTTCCACAGCCTGCGGAGGCCTGGAGGGCCCCGCCCTCTGCGCTACTCTCCTGCACATTGTCATCTTATGTCTGGGGGGCTGTTGTTGAAGGGGAACCAAGGCTGCTGGGATACCCGGGCCTCTCACCTTCTTTTCAGGTGGCAGCCTCCAGCCAGAGTCCTTGAGCCTCTGGAGGTCCTGGAACTTGACCCTGACGTCCTCGATGTTGAGCTGGAGAAGGTCCCAGAGGCCCGCCAGGTCCTGGGACGTGGGCTGGGGGTAGGCGGACGGATCCTGTGTGGTGGGGGCGGGGCAGGGAGACAGGATGTGACGCGTGCCGGTAAAAAAAGGTTTCTTGGATTTTTAATGCTTTGAGGGTTGTGTGTCTTTGTGATTTGGCATGCAATCACTCGCACTCACCACACTTTGTTGGCAGAGGCGGAAGAACTGCTGGACTTTCTGAGACATGAGCATCTGGGCGCTGCCGACTGCATTTCGAATCAGCTCAAGAACTAGAAAGGAGACGGTGCGTAAGCAGTCTTCATGACTCCAACAATCACACCCATAGCTTGTCTTAATATCGTTTCGATCCTCCTCCTCGAGCCTCACCCTCCTCCGGCAGCTCGTTCTCCTCGGCCTCTCTCTCCATGTTCTGGCACCAGCCCTCCATCCTCTCCACCTCCGTCTGCAGGAGGCGCAGGAAGAACTCTCCGTCCCTCATGCAGGGGGAGGCCCGGCCCGAGTCGGGCAGGCTGCGGGGCCCCTCCAGGGACGGCGTCCCCGCCCAGGTCCGTTCCGCCGCGATGGGAAGAGGGGAGTGGGAACGCGGAGGCAGGTGCGGGTGCTGGTGGGGCCGCGGGTCAGCGGTGCAGGCCTCAGTGGTGTAGCCACTCTGGAGAAAGTCCTGGGACACAAAATAATGTGTAATAATGTTCATTGTTACTTTCCACTCTCTATCACAACAAATGAAAGAATGTTTTTCTTTTTAATAACCGCACCAAACAGCTGCTTTTGTCACTATGTTAATTATAATGAATTATGATTAAAGTGCGATGTGATGAGCAATTCCATTGAGGTGGTGCCATGAATGATAGTTTTTTGCTGGGGTTTATCTTATTTTGCACACGTACAGGGATGCAAATTTTTCTGATCCAATAGACCATGCCGTTTCAAAGGATCCATTTCGGTAGGAATTCATTACTGAAAATGATGTTTGATGTCATAATGCCGTTTCATCTTCATTATCTGATTGTTCTCCCGACAGACATTGTGGCGGCATTGTTTTGTTGGGTGACACAGCCACATCATGAACAAACTGAGAGAAACATTTCTTTGAGGGGAGCCTTAAACATGGTCTTCCATCCCTGATTAACCAGAGTTTTTTTTTCCCATTCATATTCATGAAGGGGTTTGAAGTCATTTTTAGGAGAATGCTTGCTACAAGTCTAAAATAGTATTTCTCTGCTTCATTTTTCAGAATGACTAAAAATGAGGCGGGTCTATCACAAAGTCAGATTTTCTTTTTCTTTGGCCCACTGTTGCATTTAGCGTTATTTCACTATTTTCATTCACTCCCTACAACAAGTAGACGAGCATGCAAGGCTGCAGAGAATTGGCCTACAGACACATACGCGTGACCCTAACCTCCAAAGCTATTTGGTTCCGTTATGTTGGTCTCCCAGAAAAAGAGCAGTGACGTGCATTTTTTTTTTCGGACATGGCAGGCCTACCTCCCTGTAGGCCCACTGTCCCTGCGTGTGGACGGTGCGGTGGCACTCCGTGAACTGGCCGGCCGACTCGGGCTCCGACGAGTGCCTCTGGAAGGAGCAGCCGAACTGCAGGCTCTTGTCCTGCGTGGGCACGGCGATGCTGAGCCCCGGGAAGCCCTCGGGGTCCAGGTCGGCCTGCACGCTCGCCGTCACGCTGTTGGAGCGCTTGAAACGGGCCCGCCTGCAACACAGGCAGTCAGAGGAGGGCCCGGAGCCATCCAGTCATCACAGTAAAGCATGCAAGAGTCTGTCTTGTATATTTTTGTCTTTCTCATCAGTGCACATTCCTATTCCCCAGTCAGGAAAGTCATGCCGTCACTGCAGTCACTAATATTCACTAAGTCCTGCTAAACCCTCTGACATATGACGCAGCCGTGTGTGCAAATGTCACGTCAGTGGACTCGCTGATGAGTGTTTACAGGTTTGTGTCCCACCTCCCCTCATCCTTCTCTGCTGCCTGATGAGGTGTGACTCAGATTTCCGTCCTCTCTTCCCCCCTCCGAGACGCCCCACTATCATCCCCGATGATTGCGGCAGGGTGTAAATGGCGTGACCCGTAAGCGGGGTGTCGGATATAGTCAGACGGAGGGGTGTGCATCACGTGTGAAAGCCATGTAGAGTGTGTATGATTTGCAGTCGTAGCCATGGTTACAGGCACTGATGACGAAACAAACGAGACATTCTTGGAACAAAGTGTTTACTGAGTTCAAGCTGTGATGTCTGATGAAATGTTAAATGAAATAATAGGATTGAGCCAAGAAATCAACCATAGGTGGCGGCGCCGTGGGACGCCTCGGAGATGAAGGCTTTACAAAAAAAAAAAAAAAGTGGAGCGGAGATTATTTACATAAATAACAGTGCGAGGACCACAAGCTCTTGATGAACCCACATATTTTCGGGGCAAAGATAATGAGGAAACAAACAAAGCGCATGTGGTGGTTTGTGTGCATAATTAAGGAAAAATCAAATGCCAAAATAAACACACGTCAAGTTGGAAAGAGAGCTGAAAAAATATAAAAATAAAAAAACAATCTCCATATTCTTTGAAGTTGTGTGTGCTTCCATTACCTCTTGTCATCTTCCACTTGGACTCCTATAGAATGGACCTCGGTGAGAGCTTTGCCCTCTCCCTCTGAGTCTGACAGGGTCTCTGAGCTGTCCACCTGCAATAAAAAACACACACACACACTTGCAATTGTAAGAATCACCATCGTATTACATTTTATATCTCGTGACACCTTTTTAGAAGGAGGTGCAAAAATGAACCAAAAGGGTGAGAACAGCAGGTAAGAATTGGATGTCATGCAGAGGTGCCATCGGAGGCAGACTTTGACCCCGGCCTTGCTCCTCCCACTCTCTCCGCTGTAGCCATGTCCAATCAGACTAATGAGAAGCACCTGGAAAAAGAGCTTTCAAGACTCCTGTGCCACCGTGGGAAGAGAGAAGCTGGTGGTGTGGGGAAGCAAGTGCTTTGTTGCCACTTTGTTTTATATTGTAAAGCACACACTTGTGTGTTGGTTTTGTTGTTTTGGGCCTGTCCGGGATAGACCTTCCATGAGGTGAGCTAAATGTGTGCTGGATTTGTCTCTCGTGTCGATTTTTCCCTTTTGTTTGATGTGCTTTTGACGTTTTATTCTTGAGATCATCCTAATTATGTAGCTGACGGGCAGACGGAGTCATGCCAATTTATTATTTTCACTTTATTTTTTTTTATTTTTGTGTTTTACCTGGCCGTGGGTACGTTCTCATTTAACTTTGTGCCATACTGGAAATATAAGTTGGGATATTTTGTGAGGTGACTCTACTTTGGTCACTTGTAGCTATGTTCAGGTGTAAACTTTTGACAGTAACAGAATGTGGTTAAAGACCACTTATTTAACTTGATTTAACTTGCCCAGCTGTGAGATCTTGTTTCAACCAGCCTTGGTTGCTCTTTAGGTGACTTGGAGTTGATTGGTGGAGTGTTGTTAGCCTCATCGAGCCATTGATTGGCGGGGCGCACACACAGACACATGTGAGTGTTGAATTGATCTTTTCTCATCTCCCTCCAAGCTAGGGGCAACTCGAGGATTATTTTAAAATGAGGTCTCGTTGAGGACAGACCCAGTCATGAGGCACTCGTGGGAAATCAGAACAGTCTGGAAAAATTGGCTCGGAAAACATCGGTATGATTTCCAGTCAGAACCTACATCCACGCTAAAACCCAAATAAATATTTTTTCCCATAATACCACACTTTCAATTAGTGAGGCGTTTTGTTTGGGGAGAGCAGGCAAACCGTTCCCCTATGCTTCTGCTCAGCTCTAGTCTTTTACTATAAATCTCTTTATATATCTCTATTTACAAATCACATTCGTTTCGAGCCTTGTCCTAAAAGGATAAGCCAGTTTCCGCCTCTCACCTGCACGGCTATAGAGGGACTCCACTTTCTCCCCATGCGTCCGTCGTCCTGCCCCATTGCTTTACTCAGGACTATGCTGTTCTGGGGCAGAGAGACCGATTTCCCCAAGCTGCCCCCGACCCTGCCATCCCGCTCCCTGGCCGGCCTGGGTGGCCCCTCCAGTAGGCTGTCGGCCGAGCTGCTGTGTTTGGCCCTCACGCCGGGCCCCCCGCCGTAGGGCACCAGCTCCCTCGAACCCCTGACCCCGTCCAGGCTCTCTGCCGAGTTGCTGTGCTGCCTGGACCGCCCCGGGCCCGTGGCCGTGTAGTAGCCTCCCCGGGAGGAGCGACCCGAGGGCCCGTCGGAGCTGCCCATGTCCACGGAGTTGCTGTGCGGCTTTGGGCGCCCGGGGCCGGAGCCGGAGGCCAACTGTACCCCGCTCTGGAAGTAGGCGTCTTGGGTGGACTCGGTGCTGCTCTGGGCACGCACCGAGAGAGAAGACTTGGACATGCGAGGCGGGAGCGGGGGAGGAGCACCTTTACGATAAGGAAAGACTGAAGAGTCAAAAGAGCAGGAGAAAGAAAGAGAGAGGCACAGTGGGTTGTTAAGAGCAAAGCGGTGACTTTTTGAACAGGGAGCGAGGGAGGTGGACACTTACAAAAGGAAAGTCAGGGTGAAAAGAGAGAAAGTATGAGATGTAAAAAGGAGCTGAGGGGGAGAAAGAGAAACCACAAAGCCCATTAAGAATTTATGCCAAAAGATTTAGAAGCTTTTCACCGAAAATCTAAATTTGCCGTGAATTCATTGAGTCCCTGAGAGAGAAAGACAAAAGAAACCCTCATGAGCTAACTTAACTCTTCTTAGCACTGTGAAGCAATTTCCTGAGAGAAATATTAAAATAAGATGTGCAGTTTCCGTCTCTTCCTCCTCGCAGCTTTGTTCAAACGCTCACACGGAGAATAGAGGACTTCTCTTAACAGAAACTCTAACCTCCAGCGTGTGTTTGAGTTTATGGATAGTGCGTTTGGGTTTGTTTTTGTTTTTTTTTGTTCATATAGATGACTCTTCACAGCAGCTTTAA
The DNA here is from genome assembly GCA_016785305.1 of Colistium nudipinnis. Lineage (NCBI taxonomy): Eukaryota > Metazoa > Chordata > Actinopteri > Pleuronectiformes > Rhombosoleidae > Colistium > Colistium nudipinnis. Next base: position 347,194 of record JAFBJU010000468.1, read on the forward strand.
TAAATCTCAGGGGAATATGCTGCTCTACGCTTAGAAATGTGAGGCTCTGCATTCTACTGTACGCACACACACACACACACACACGCGCGGTGGAGTGAATATTAGGCTTCAGCAAGAGACTTGTTTTTAGAAGATAAAGAAATGAACAGAAAATAAACATGTCGCACAAGTGTTGTGGGAGGGTGAAAGAGAGGGAATATGACAGTGGCTGGCAGAGAGAGAGAGAGAGAGTGAGACAAGCAGCTGGAGACTCTAAGCTATCATCATAATCATGAGCGTTCCTGTAGCCATTACCGAGCCAGAGAAACTCGTTATCACACGGAGGAGGGTAATGGGAGAGATGCGATGCTGAGATAAGACGGAGGTGATGGAGAATGCACAGTATTGAACACACAAGCCTGCTCTTGCACGCACGCACGCACGCACACACACACGGTAAACACATAGTGCTGCAGAGGCGAGAGGAGTGCAAGATGAGCATTGCATGGATTGAGGAAGAGGTCAAAAACAGAAAAAATGGATTCACAGTTTGACACGGTTGTGTTTGTACATCGCTGCGTGCGTGTGTGCGTGCGCATGAACTCGCTTCTGTCGAGATACGCGGCCTGTCACAACTCTGGCCCTCCTGACGGCTAACCTACTGTGTCTCCCACCAGGTCGTCACCACATGGAGGCCGACAACACACTCGCACGCGCGCACACACACGCGCGCAACAGACTTTTACACTCTGAGGTAGACCGAGGCATTTGCGCACGCTCACCGGCCCCGCCCTTGATGCTTCCCTGGGGGCCTGACATGGAGAATACGGAGAGGCAGTCGTCGTCCTGGGAGCAGCCGGCCTGAATGGCGCGGACGTAGCTGTGGCTGCGCGTGCGGAACACACCGGGAAGATCCAGCGCCTCCATGGCCTGAGACTCCACCTCCCCGAACATGGTCTCGCACACCGCCTCGAACTGGCGGTTCAACGTGTCGCCCAGCTGCAGCAGAGAGATCCAAACAGGTGAGTCGAGTTATTGTTTAAATATCCGTGAACTTGATGAAAACATGATGAATACATAATTCCCCCGGTTACCTGTGAGCTGGTCAGAGAGCGGGTGTAGCTACGAGAGCGGGTGTGGCTTTTGGGCGTGGTTCGGCTGTTGGGGTAGGGATCTGTGCACTGCTTACACGAGTACCTCGATAGAACAAAAAAAAAACAATCGGATGAAACCGCAGGGTGTGACGAATGCAGTGGGTGGCATTTCATTCCGGCTGTAAAATCTCCAGCCCATTAATTGCATTTTTTTGGGGGGGACAGAAACTCATATTTGTAACGACACGGTACACACAACGAATCAAATAAAAATGTCAGCGAGTAATGTTCTACAGTCGGGGGCCAGAGGGAGTCGGTTCGAGTGTTGTCTTGCTTGCATTGCCATAGCGATTGCAAAAAAAAAGAAAAAAAAAAGCTGAACCACACCGAGAATTCCTCTAGAATTGGTTTATTATCTATGAAATAGTGAAATGAATACAACTATTCCCTTATGTTGCATTATGCAGAAATGCAGATAAATATGACAGAAAAATGGAAAATGGAAGCCGGGCTATAACTACAAATACAGGGCTGTATAATTCAGGAGTTGAGACCTTTGGTCCATGCTGATGGAGCGTCTGAAGGCGTCCCTCTGAGCGATCAGGGTGGACTTGGGCGACGCCTTGGGGCTGCTGTCCGAGTCGGCGCTGTCGTCGTCGCCCATGGCCTTGATGTAGCTGCCGCTTCGCATGCGGCGGCAAGGGATCTCTCCTCCGGCATCGGTTGCGCCGCCGCCGTAGCCACCTCCCCAGTCATCTGAAGGGACCTGGGACAGATTCATACAAGGGGTCATTTAGTCGCGGTCAGGTCAACAAAAAAAGAAAAAAGGGTCTAGTGGAGAAGTATCCAATTTTCAAGTTTAGGAAGTTGGTGAGATTGCCTGTGAGTCAGGTTGAAAGTATTCTTCGTCCGCAGTGATCGTTAAGGGTAAAGCAATTAGTCGAGGTAAAAAAAAGTTAGTGTTGAGATACTGACGATGTCTTTACTGCACTGTCGGCAGTTTTTCCCGAAATCAGAAACCTCAAAATAGAAATATATTTCGTCACTGAAAAATACTTTAGACCCCAAGCAGAAGGACAGCGATGATTCAGACAGGACACACCACATCAACACAGATGGCTCAAGCATGCTCCTGTGCGCGCACACACACACACGCTCATAAAGTGTGTGCATATCCATGCGAGATGAGGTGAGAGATAGAAAAAAAAAATGTGACAAAGGGACTTGCAGAGAGAGGGAGAGAGAGAAACTCTGACAGCCGGTGAGACACTGACGCAGAGGAGGAAAAAAGCCGCCTGAGCCAGAGGCCGACAGACAGAGCAAATAAAAACACAAACGCACAGGGAGGACACACACACACACACACACACACACACACACACACACACACACACACACACACACACACACACACACACACACACACACACACACACACACAGGAAGGACAGGTGGCGCGTAGAGCGACAGATGCACGAGGTGACTAAACAAGAGGCCGGATCGCGGCTCAAACAGACAGAGCGCAGGAAGACAGCTGAGTGGATGAAAAGGGAGTCTGAAGAGGAAACACAATTTAAAACGCACACACACACACACACACACACACACACACACACAGGGACACGCTCGAGACAGGAGGGAAGTAAACACGAAGAGAAGTGACAAGGAGAAATAAAAATGACACAAAAAATATAGACGGCTGTAGACATAAGCACTTGGGCTTTCTATAGCAGCTGGGCATACCTATCAGATTTTACACTTTATTATTGTGTAGGCCTGATATGTAAATGTGCATGTGTGCGTCTGATCCCATTCCGTCTCCAGTATGAGCCTGGCTTTTCACCTCCTTCAGGGAAAGACCGTGAGGTGTGTAGTCTCACACACATGTAACCAAATAAATAAATAAATAAAATACCCACACACACACACAGTCAAGGCCCCGGGGTTTGGCATCCAGCTGAGTGTGTGTTTTTAAGGTCATCACTTAAAAAAGATGATTCAGCCTAATCTCTCCATCCCCCTGGCCTTCCACTATCGCTCTCATTTTCTCATCCTGCTCTCTCATTCCTCCTCTCACTCTGCCCCTGGGCTATCATCACCTCCTTTATCTCATTTCTGTCTGCTATCTCTCCATCCTTCCACCTTGCTCACTTCACCCCCCCCCCCCCCCCCCCCCCCCCCCCCCCCCACCCCCTCCCCCCCCATCTCTCTCTCTCTCTGTGTTTCGGTCTTCATTTCACTTTCGTTCCATATTCTTGTTTTTCTCATCTCTTATCTATCAGACTCAGGCCGAGGGGGAAGAGAGAGGCTTAAGGAACGGGGGGCTCAGGGCTCTGATGCCACACGTCCTGATTGCCTCCTGACACCCTGGGAGAAAAAGCCTACACGTGTCACTTTGCCTCTGACCACTGGGAATTCAGACTTGAGTCATTTTTGGGTTTCTTTACTTTTCATTTTGCGTTCCTACACTTTTTACTTGCCTCTGTGCAGCCGGCTAGAACAGAGACCTGGTGCGAACTTGTCAGGGTCAGGATGAGCTTGTGTCAAAGAAAACCACTGCATCCAAACATCCTTGCTACATATGCTCTAACCCCTTTAATCAAAGCTGACAGGAACCATTTAATTTGATTTATATCCCGCAGTGGACACGCAGTCCTTTGCAGTATGACATGATGAGTAACACAAATCTTGACGGTGAAATGTGAAATGATGTTTGTGTCCAGAAAAATGTCCAGAAAAATGACTCCATATTTTTTCCCATAATTGGTCTTCAGATTAAAGATCATCACATCCAGGCGATAATTTCACTCTAATATTCTTGTAGTCGTATGATCCCATGTTGTTTTAGCTTTAACATCTGTTACTAAACACCAATCTGGCTACAAGCATTTTGACCTTTTGCTTTTATTTTTCTTTCAGTTTGAAGATATTGCGTCAATATGCAACCCACGCCGATTTGTGTCCCGTGGGCTTCACCTGGAGGTCTGCACCTGGACAACTGCATATCTACAGGATCCGGTAAGTCCTTGTGCCAAAGATGAATCTGAGTGACCTCTGCACATCTGAGTGCGGCTCAGAATTCACGCCGCACGCTGTCCCTCCCCCTCCTCACAAAACTGCAAGCGGGTCCTGGAGATATGGGAAAAGCTGCAGTGGGGTACATTCCTTTTGTGTCCCGAGGTAGGAATGCCACGGTAGCCTAAGGCACAGAGTCCCAATTTGTGTGGGGTTTGTCCTTTGAAAGCACCGAGACACCCACAGCCCTGCTCTCGCCGTCGCTTCTATCAGCAGACCTCGGCTGCGTCTGAAGGATGAGAGTTGGAAAAACACCAGGGACTTCTGTGGCTACCTGCTGTTTCCGTAGAAACACAGCCTGCACGGCGGCTCCAGCTCGGCACAGCTGGAGATCGCCGCGTGATCGCTTGTGTGCGTACGAGTGTGTGTGTGTGCGCGCTCTCCCGGCTGCTTCTGGAGGTGCACCGTAACACCCATTAGCTTCTCCTTTTGGGGAAATTCGTATAAAATGAGGGACAGGGCAAAAGGAAAATTGGCTCAGAGGCACGGTGCCGCGCCTGGAAGTGACTAACTTCAAAACAGCAAATACCTGTCTACGAAGATAAAAGGCGGGAGGAAGTGAATTGTTTGGTTCATGCTTTGGTTGATGCAAGATGTAAGGCCTTGTGGCCAACTGACAAGAAATATTTATTGTGTTTGCTGAAGGTCTGCACCGAAAATAATAAGTCCCCCACATTGTATATGCCTTTGTACACACACACGCGCGCGCGCGCACACAAACACACACAGGGCACTTACCTGCAGGTAGTGGAAGGTCCTCTCCTTCAGCTTGCTCTCCATGGGTACCAGGGCCTTGTTGTAGGCTCCTCCCCTGGTGGATGGGTACACCTCCCTGGCCTGACTCACTGTCATGGCCGACCAGGTGCTCCTCTTCAGGGAGTGGCCGTGGGGCCCGTGGTGTCCTCCTCCTCCTCCTCCTTCACTCCCTGCCAGAGCCATCGTGGTGCACGCCATGCACTCGCCCGGAGCGGGCCCACCTGCCCGCTCCTTGGGCTTCTTCATGGTGAGCTCCTGGATGGCGGCGTCCAGGCTCTCGTGTCCGATGGGATAGGCCCGCCTGCCTCCGCTCACCAGGAAGCTGCTGTCGCTGTCCAGGTTGTCGTCGGAGCTCCACCATCCGGCCGTCCTGCTGCGGTGGCGTCGGCCCGACTCGTGCCGCGAGTCTCCACTCTTGCTGCGCTCTCGGGACTTGCTCCTCCTGGTGGAGCGGGACTGGTGGCCCGAGTAGTGGCCTCCGCCTTCCTCGCCTCCGCTTCGGTGGCCTCCTCCTCCTCTCTCACTGCGGTAGTCCCCACCGCTTCTCGTGCCGTTGTATTCCCGTTTGGACGGTGCTTCCAGGGAATGGGACTTGGCGAAGAGGCGCTGCACAGAGTTGACGAGGTGACGGATGCGGGAGGGACTTTCACTGCGTGGCTCCGCCCCACCGCTCGCAGTACGCTGGTATTGGAGCGTGTGGAAGCCGTCCGGGTGAAAGGGCCCCTGCTTCTCAAAGTGGTCTATCAGATTTGGGGGAATGCGGTGCATCTTCCCTCCGTGGCCCGAGGACAGGCACTCTTCAAAAGAGTCAAACGATTGGAGAGGTGGGTGCTGGGAACGGGGGAACGTGCCTCCTCCAGAGTGGCTGTGGGAGTGGGAGTGGGAATGGTGTCTTTCCAGTGCCAGGGCCTCGGCCGGACCTCCTGGTGGGTAATAGTGTCCGTCGCCGTGACCCTGGTAGTAGTCCCGGGCCGGGCCGTCACAGTCCTCAGGAGGACAGTGACAGGGCCCTCCCCCGCCACCACCGGAGGAATGCTGGGACATGCTGCGGCTGACATGGTACCCTTTCATAGGCGCCGGGGCGTGGTGGGCCGTCCGGGCCGAAAGGGGGCGCTGTGGGCGTGACAGGGCTGCACCGGTCTCACCTGGAGGCACAGAAAAAGGATGGACCGTCACATGCTGTCTTGAGAGTGAGTACAATTTCTTTATGAAAAAAAAATCTTATCAAATTATTGAATTTCATTTTCGGCCTTTTTGCGTCAACGTTATTAGATCTTTACATGAAAAATGCAAAATGTTCAAGAAAATAAACTTAAAAACAGGGGTCCAATAGCTAAAAGATATGATTCTGAGCGAGTGCAGGTATAAATAGCTTCTTTAGTGTGCCGTACTAAATCTGTGGGAGACGCAATGGTCGGAGATGTAGCGGATTGTAATTCGCCGTATGAGGAATGAACCGCAACAAGAATGAAGAGACTCCGTAGATTGAAAGGGAAAACAATGTGTTTTTTTCCCTCCTGTTTCCGATTAACATTTTTATTGATGCCGTACTTCATTTTTTAAGCCAAGCAAAGATAAACAAGCGGTAGTGAGCGCTCATCCTGCGGGCCACAACAGGCGGCCGCAAAATGCTTTCCTCTTTTCTCATTCATCTCGACGGCCGGCGGGCGGATAAATCAAGAATATTAGCTTTTTGCTTCCTCTCACAAGGTGTCCCTTCAGTTGGCTCTATCATTTAGCCCCTCTCGTTCTTCTCTGCAATTTATCGCTGTGCTCATCAGCCAGGCACTCCCTGCAGTCTGTCTGAGCATATTCAGCTGAATAGCGCCGTGATTCACGATATGCCGGTGGCCAGGCAGAGACCCAACCCCCCGCCGATGCCTCGATAGAAAGGAAAGGCATCATCTCCACAAAACAAAGGCAGGAAATGGAATCAATACACCTTGGAAATGTGCAGGGAGAATGTGGCACAATGTAAACCTCATGGTCGGCGCACTCCGGTTGCTGTCAGCAAAAGCAAGCAGAGTGGAAGGAGGCCGAGGCCTCTCTTTGTACAGCCTTTTAGTCCCATGGATAACCACTAAGATTACACTCTAAATGTGGTAATCATGTATTTTATTGGACTGGCATTAATCGCTGCTCCTATAATCACATCCTCTATTAACCACAATATCCACTGACTATGTAATGAATCACCGGCAGCTTAATTTTTTTTATCAAATATGTGCAAGTGGTTGGTCATCATTTAGAGATTTGATTCAACTGAGGTGGAATTACTCATTGAAAGCCTGAATCAGGCTGCTCGCCTGGACGGGATTCTCTCCGTGTGTGTTCGTGTGCTCCTCTTTGCCGGCATTCACACAGAGATGAGCGATAAGGGACAGATGCCGGGATAATCGTCAAATTGAGCGTGGCCTGTTTGCTCTGATTGGGTGAATGAGAGTCGCCACCCAGAAAAGCTCCCCCACATCCCGCCGCGACGCCTGTGTAGCCGTGACGACGGCCAAAGTCAGCATCCCCACCGTGGAAGGATTTTAGACAGCTGTGGCACCTGGATCGAAAGGGCCCCAAAATGGCTTTCTGCTCTTATTTTTTTAAATGTTGAAGTTGTGTTAAATGAAACCGAGCAGAGAAGTTTAAGGAGGAAATAAGTCTTTGGGTGGAACTAAAGTATAAGCACCAAACAACAAAAAAGAGAATTTAGAATTGCTGTTGCATTGTTGTCAGATAAATGCTATGGGGCTTGGTGAGATATTTTTTTCCCGTGTGTTGTATACCTCCGTGTGTGTGTGTGTGTGTGTGTGTGTGTGTGTGTGTGTGTGTATCTCCCTGTTTATGAACAGACAGCAGAGTGAGCGGCGCGGCTCAGCCTGGAGGAGTAAATTAAACCATGTACTGTTCATTATGATGTCTTGGGCTTTTGAGTTGAGCAGGCTGCTGGCTAGGAACCGTCAGTCACTGGGACCCGCCTGGTCTGAATTTGTGAATGCTGGCACCACGTGCAACCATATCCACAGACGACAGTAGAGATAGCGGAGGAGGAGGAGGGTGGCAGAAAGTTGGCTCTCGCACTTTTTTTATTTACCTTCCTCAATCCGTCTCTGCTCCTGACCTACTTCCATCCATCCCCCAGTCATTTCTTTCTCTCCCTGCCTCTCCTTTTTTTCTTTTTTTTACCTGTCAGTCCATCTGGCTCTCTGCCTGTCAGTAGTTACCTAATTACAAAGTTTGTTTCCATTTTTTATCTTTCATCCCCTATGGACCTGTCATCCATCACTTTTTCTTCCTCTTTATTTGGTGTGTTGAAGAAGCTCCTTTTATTCTTTCCCAGCCTCCTTTTCCACAAATTCGCCTCTTTTATTATTGGAAATTATTTCTAAAACTCCGCATATTTTCCTGTACTTTCTTTATTTCTCTATATCGTCTTTGGAACGTGCACCCGCCCTTTTCCAATGTCTGTGTGGCAAGAAATATTCAGTAGCTGCTCGGTGGGGAGCTTGAGATGTGCGGCATGCTGTCATTGTTTAAAACAGCTTGCGATCAAATTGATTGTGACAGAGGCTTCAGTCTGGAGCAGTTTCCTTTTAAAATACCTCGAAATAAAACATTAAATCTTTATAACACTCATAAATATAGATATGCTTGACATAAATGGACGGAATTGAGTCGGTGGACCTCGGAGAGTATTGACATGACATCGGCAGAGTAATGGAGTGAAGTGTATTTGCTGGGTACCTGGATTAATGTTAACTGATAGCCACACAGATGTGAATGAGCTGTGCTGAGTACAAGGCATCGCTTCCAAAGAATATGGTGAAAACTTGACGCAATATAATACTCGTAATCATACTATAAATAGTACATGAAGCAAAGATTTGTAATTTCTGTGACTTGGATACATGTAAAGAATTGGTGCTTTTTTTATGTGTTTTATGTGCTACCAGTCAGCAATGGCAGACAATCGTTTGGACCACGCAGCCACAGTGTTTTCTGAAATGGGCTGATGCTGAGCAGCCGTATTGGTTGTGTGTGTGTGTGTGTGTGTGCGTGTGTGCTTGTGTGCGTGTGTGTGTCACATACAAGGAACTGAGCCACAGCGTGGTCAGGGGCAGATATGCTGACTCATTTCGGAATGAGAGCGGCTGCACTGTGCTGAGGTCTTGTAGAATGAATGAAAAAAGTTTTCATTAGTCTACTATCTTTCCATATGTACCAGTACATTAAGCTTCAAAGATGCCATTAACCACTGCAGCTCAGCACACTCATAATGGAGAGTGGGGTAGACAATAGGGCAGTGTGTAAATATGGGAATGGGAAATAATAGAAGGCTGGCTCAGCTGTGTTGGCACGCACGTCCATCTTCATCAGCCAGAAAGACATGCATGCTGGGTATCTGGCACTTGGACTGATCTGCTCTTCTCAGCTTTTAGCCATGAATGATCTATTTTCATTTTTCCCCCCACACACACACGCACACACACACTTCTCTGGCAGCCGGGTAACTGCTGTAGCTCGGCCGTCGTGATCCTGAAAGAATCAAGGTTGACGGGAAAGATGGATCATTTCAAGGGTCACCTGAGAAAGAGAACCTGGAAAATAGGAGCGCTGTTGTTTTTTTTTCCAAGGCGGTGAACCAAACGGGGAGAAAAAATTAAATATAATGGCTTGGTGTTTTATTTTTAATGACAGGGTATCTGCTGAGACGGGGGCATTCATTCTCATCTATTATCGATGAAGGAGTAGTAACAGATGTTCAAGTGAAAATTGGCTAGTCCATCTCCAACCAGGGTGGTGCAGACAGGTGTCCTGCTGGTTAGCGCCCACATGCACCCACTGGACATAAGTATAAAAATAGGCGCTGGTGACAGTGGTGCGCATCTTCAGATGCCATCGAGAAACAGTGGAAATGCGAGAGTGAGAGACAGAGAGAGTATGAAAGGGACTGTGTGTGTGTGTGTGTGTGTGTGTGAGAGAGAGAGAGATGATGATGGCCACAGCACAGGGGAAATATGCTCCCATCATAAGGGTAAAATTGAAGAGTGCCTTGGGGGCAATCTCCCTGTCTCCTCCTCCTCCTCTTGCCCTGTTTTTCCGTCTCTTAGTCTGCCCATGCATAACTTTTTTTTTTTTTGGTTTCATAAGGTTTTTTGGGTGGATTTTTTTGCTTTTGGATTCATTTGACATTTTACTGAAATCCAATGATCACTGGGTCTAATATTATAAAAAAAAAAGTTTATATATTTAATGAACTTTATATGAAAACAATACACGCCCTTTCCATGAAAACAACATTGCAAGCATCCACCGGTTTTATTAAGTGAATATGATGAAGAAACAGATTGACTATGTTTAGGCCACTGAAAACAGCCTGAGAGCGACTCTGACTGTGACTTAATGAGAGGGAAATTACCAACATCACTTAGCGGAGGGCTGCTCACTTTTAATTGGAGCTGCGTTTCCTCCATCTACCTTGGAAAAACATGAGGACATTGCCAGGGATATTAGATGGGGGGTGGGGTAAACAGAAATCAAAAGCAATGAGATGATGGCGTAACATTGATCAGTGAGTCAGCCGTTGCACTTTAGGCCTTAACCTTCTGCAGGAGGGGGCTGGTCCATCAGCACACACGCTTCCTGTGCTCTTATATGGACATCCGTCCACCCCTCCGCCTCTCTACAGGAGCTTAGCGTCGCCTGCTCCTGTTTTTTCTCGTACTTCTCCTTTCCTCTTGTCCTTAATTCACGTCTACTCGGCTTGTCGCTTTATCATTCTCGCAACCTCTCGTTTTCCTTTTGTGTGTCTGTCCCTGTGCCTAGTCACTCATGCTGTATTACAAACTCTCCCGACAGAAAATCAAAGGTAGATACAGAGATCAGAGCCCACAGGACAATCTCCCCCAGCGCGCACACACACACACGCACGCACGCACTCACTCACGCACGCACGCACAGAGGAACACACGCATAAGAGAACCCTGAAATGTGTTCCTCTACAAGTTTAGTTGCTTTTATATATACATATAGGAACACTCCTTAAAGCCCTTAAAGAGGAAAACTGCTTCAACAGAGAGTTTGATGAAGCTCTGGACCCGTGTTTGACTGACGGGTGATTACGGGCGAGGATAACAATCACAGCAAGACGCATTTAATAGCAAACACAAAACGCAGAAAAAGCAGAAACTCACAAATTAACAGCATGCAGTGTGACAGATGGTTTCAGCAGACATATTCCCCAACACATATCACCTCAAAGCCTTCCAAATTCCGAAAATACAATATGTGTTGCAGCTCTGTCCGCAGATGTAAATTGGAAAGAGAGAGATGTAGATGGACATGAACGCACACACATACGTACGCATGCACACACACACACATGCACACAAACTAACCAGCAGATTCTAGTGTTGCTAGGTTACTTGGTGAACTAGGTTACTACATGTAGAACATATTTGCATAAATCGTACACCATGAAAGCAGAGAGGGAGTGTAGATGTCTGTCGGGATCAATGATGGTGATCATCCACTGCTCATCCACCCAAAGTTCAACCGCGTCAGCGGTGCAGCAGCATCAGGAAATATTTCTGTGTGCGTTTAGTCGAGTGAATTTCAATGAGTCTCGAATGTAAGCGCAATTTAAGTGTTCAAGCCAAAATTGTAGGTGTGCATTTGCATAATGTATGTGTGTGGCTGCTTAGGATGCTGCTTGGAAGCAGGGTTGACACGCACAATAAGCTTTGAGGGCATAGCCAACTCAGGTGGGCTAACTCATTCTTTCCTTTCCTTTCACAATATTTCGGATGTATTATTATTCAAATCCCGTCTCCCTCCTCCAATCTCTCTCGCTACACCTACTTATTAGAGCAACTTTATAATAATGTAAGAAGTCCCAGTCTGCAGAAGTACAATATTGAAAAGAAGGAGGAGGCTTAATAACACTCAATCTCATTTAGGTGCAAAATAAATAGATTGGCAGTCCTCTCGGCTAAACGTTAAGTGTTCACATCGTTTAGTTAAAAGGGAGATGTCAGTGTGCGCTGTGCCACATGCCGCATGAAACAATAGCTGAGTGGATTTAAATAACGCACAGCAAAACACACACACACACACACACAGGTGTTGGAACCTACAAAATGCACAAAAAAATGTGAAAACAGCGAGAGGTGCTTTGTTACTCCTGGCAACAGGTACACAGCTGTGCAATAGGTGAGAAGTGACAGAAATACTGTGTTTTGAGAGAGTGCGTGCGTGCGCCCGCGTGAGCGTGTGTGTGTTAGAAAGAAAGAGAGGCTACCGTTGATTTGAGCTCAATGCTAACATCAGCAAACAAATGTTCAGCTGAGGTTTTTTGAGTCAAGTGTGTGTCAAAGAAGGTAAAAAGAAAGAGATTGCAAAGGAAAGAATGTATAAAGCCAGATTTGAAATCCAGCCCAAAGGTTACAGCTGTGTGCCATATGAGGTATAATTCGCTCGATTCATATTCAGCACAGAGCACCCCTGCTTCTATTAGCCTAATATTATCCAAATCAAATTAACTGAGGGTAATTTCATTTCTGTAATAGATACTATCTAATAGGATATGCACACTGCCATGTCGGCTGTTCCTTCAAAACGACAGATAGTCACCCACTGGTGATATCTGACATTTGGAAAACATGTCATTTTAAATCACGTAGCACACCAGCGTTTAAATGTATTAAGTTGGTATTTTGGTCTATGGCCATAGCAGACAATCTCCACAGTCAGCAGTGTTGCGAATGGAAAGGTCTACCCATTCATTCCAGCTAGAGAGAAGGAAATGGAGTGACATTCAGAAGTCATTCACTGAGCGCAGACAAAAGAATGAAAAGTATGGCCAAAGAGAAGCGAGAAAAGTACTTGTCTATTGTTCCCCCGGCCTCATTATGAAGTACAAAATCAGCTCAATCTAACCAGGCAAAACAATGAAACGAGACGAGAATGGGAATTGACGAGAGGAGGGGAAAAACAGGAGATAATGAAGACTTCATTAATCAGCGCTGATACGAGCCCTCGTTTATCACGCCATTGTCGAATCCAATGCAAATGCCACCGCTGAGACGTCCTCAAAAAAAATCGCCTGAAAACTTTTTCACAAGCTGTCACAGTCACATAATCTCCCGAAAAAGTACGGGGCAGAGTGAACATGAGGGCTTTTTTGTAAGAATCTTAAAAATATTTACACACTCACAGAGTGACACTTACAAGTAGTACGCGGGTTTGATTTCCAATCAAGTCGGTGGAGCAGAACGAGCACAGCAGCGGCGTCTCCCCGCTGTTGGCGACTCACGGTGCCTTTTTTGATTTTTTTTTTCATAGCCACGGAAACTGGCGGGTCAATAAAATGTCAGTGAGATAGATCTCAGAAAAGCTGATCGAATAAAATTGTCAGTGGAAAGATGGAGGAGAGTGGTAGGTTTCCTGCGGGTTATGTGGAATAAATAATGCTCATTTTGGTTATGGTTAGGGCCACTTACTGCCATATGCTTGATGCATGGTTGAATATACATTTATTTATACAATACCTACGCAGAAATAAAGGCATGGCAATTTTTTTTTCCAGGTAGGCGTAGGTACTGTGGTCTTAAAAAATTGTTGCCGTCGAACCGTGCATCAAAAAAAATACTTGTCATTTTCAAATTTGGCACGGTCGCCTTCGCCTGCACTACTTCGATTGCTTCGACATATTTCTGCCGGTGGTATGTATTGCACGTCTTGACGGTGACAGCTACATCGACAGGACCGCGTTGTCCCGGGAATATGTTGCCGTATACACCGGAGTACTGCCGAGCGTTAGAAACAAGAAAAGCTGTTATTGTTTCCAGACTGTAATGCGCTGGGTTTGTGGTCCCAGAAACTGCTGTGAAGGCAACCATAGGATTTATTTGTTTACTGATGTGACGAGGTCGCTCCTTGAGTCGCACTTACACTTCCATCAGGTGTTACGTTTTTTAGTTTCGATGAATTCTTTCAATTGATTCATTACGGTATATGAAAAACATAGATCCCAACACTTGGGGAGTAAACAGATATCATTTTCAGGTAAGAATAAGAGGAAACGTATAAAAGCAAGGAACACACACTTTGCTTACCCTGTAATACACTGTGAGTGCTGGTATAACTAGGAATTGTTCAATGACATGCAAATGAGCTGAAACGGATCCGTAAAAATCGGTAGATTTCCATTTAAACACGAGTGACTTCAATTTGCGTCTCTCTCCTGACGGGAATGAGATCAGCTTCAAAAGGTCAGGGGTGGGGGTCACGGGTTTTAATGGGGCCGATACTTCATTTGGAATCAAAAAACACCATCTCTGATAAAAACCGAGTGTTGGTAATGAAATTTGCTGCTACGCTCACTTGATGAATGGGTTCTGTCATATCCTGGCTGCTTCTTTAAGGAGTGGGAGCCCACTTCCGTTTCCGCAGATAATCGGGGACATGGAAGTGGCGGAGTGGAGAGGGAAAACGCAAATGAGTGTTAATGAGGAGAGAAGGCATGCAAACAGCCACTTGATTACCTGTCTGACTCGCAGTGATGGACGACAGCGCGCCCGCGATCCGTGTGTTTCCAACAGTGTGTGTGTGTGTGTGTGTGTGCACAGATCATCCACAACATTCAATCCTAAATCTGGTTTTCACGTCTGTGGCCTCTTTCGAAAGAGTTCACCGGGGACGCGATTTGAAACTTATGTTGTCGTTTCCAGTTCGGACCAAGTCCAAAAATATAACAATCGCGCTTTAATGACTTCGGCTTTAACAAGCTGCGTTGCTTTTCTCCACGTGAGCCGCGTTGTTGTACCGGGGGAATTGTTAAGTCGTTTTTTTAATGCCCCGTTATATCACCGGCATGCAGATATGTGTGTGTTTATGTGTGGCTTTGCATGTGTCACTGAGCTAACACACATAGAAGGAGACAACAGAGGAGAGCCACGGGCCCTTGGAGAAATATCCGTCGTCGGAGAGAAAAGATGAGTCAGAGGGACACGCTTAGTTAAACTTTTTTTTTTTTTGGCTCTCTGGTGACTTAGATTGTGTGTATGACTGACAAGCCATCTGTGGCCAACAGATGTGCTGGGCTTTCAGGGCTGAAAATGCAAGACACCGAGGGAAAGGCTAGTATGTAAAAGTGGGAGGAAGATAAACTGAAATGTATACATTTTTAGACCCTATCTGCCGCAGATATCTTTATGATGGAATTCAGTTTATTTTCACCGCAGGAAAGGCCTCATATGTTCTTCTTATGAACCGATGGCCTGATAAGTCGGGAGAAAACGAAATCTGTACTCAGGTGCCAAGGAGTGCATTGAGCACCAGCATCAGAACATAGGGTCCTTGTAGGAATCGACCTACTGAAAAAAGAGTCACTATGATGTATTATCTGATATAATGCATTTTTTTTGTGGAATGATTTGATCCCTGAGTTGTGTATGACCATTGTATATCAGAAGAATGCAAACAAGTGACGGGATTAAATTGCAGGTTTCAAATGTACGTATTTTTTTACCAGTCACTGTAAAATTCCATCGCCAATTCTTTTCTAGCTGTAATGCACTTAATCCCATCCCTGAAACCCAGAACCACAGAGCAATTTGGTTTTAATATGGCACATGGAATAACTGTAAGTTTCCCTTACACGTACATGTGCTCCAAACTTGTGACTCTGGAAAGCGCTGTTTCGACAGCAGTCATTTTTTTTCCGGCTTAGCGATGTCAGAGGTCCACAAAGTTGAATGTACCATTTTTCCCCACTTGTAATTACAAAAGAAGCACTTGTACTACCACAGATCTCCTCCACGCAGCGAACCCACCCTCACGATGCTTGACAGCGATTTGAGAAGAGCCGTTTGACAAAAAGTGACGCAAAAAAACGTTGCTTGATCGATCTCATTTCACAATTGGACACAAGGCTGAACTGATTAGAATGTAGAGGTCAAAGGCGAGATGTTAAGGTCACAGTGAAATATACATGTGAGTGTTATTTAAGAAATCATAATTCTATTCCATTCATTACCATATTTACTGCAACTTGACTTGTTTGCAGAGGGTTACGACCGTGATGCAATCATTCCCGATTTTTCATTTATAAAGTGACGACGAGGCTGTTTCCTTTTTCTAAAGTGTCGCTTTTAGTTGTTTTTTCTGCTCGGTACGAAGTTACTGAAGCTCAACAGAATAAATGCAGATACTTAGCACATAGAGTCGGTGTTTATTTTTGCCTGTTTCTCGAAATTCATTGAATTATCTCAGGCAATTAAAAGCGAGAATGAGAACTGAGCCACTGACGTGGAGGCGGAGCGGGTTGACAGGAAACTAAGGCAGTGGGAGGGGAGCGCAGACAAGGTGCAGATGTGTTGAGGTTCATGAGCCTCGTTAGTTCTGCCTCTCACAGGAAGCTGATGTCTCTAATCAGAATAAGCAGCTCCTCGGTGCACACTTCTCATCATCTAATTAATCACAATCAGACAGGAATCTACAACACATTAGTACATGACACACACACGCGTGCGCGGTGGCCTCGGCACAGTGGTGAGGGGCCGTGAGTGGTTTTATCTTCCCCTTTTTAGAGCACCGGTGTCATGTGTGTGAACACGCATCTGCAGTGCAACCGCACTTAGTTTCGAGGGCCGGCCATGGAAAGCTGAATCATTTGGACTCATCCCGTGGTGGCTAATCCTCAACGGCCTTAGGTTCATGCGTCGAGGCCAATCAAATAGAGGACGCAAGTTGCAAAAACGGAACGGGGGGGAGGGGGGCGGAGTCAGAGGGGGAGAGGAGGAGCACCGTCGACCACTTGTTCCCATTCTTGAATCCTTCAGGATCAGAGGGAAGCGGGGTGTCACTCGCCTGTCTGCTCTTTGATGCGTGCCATGTGAGAGGCTCCCGGCCTTTCTTGTCTCTGTGTTCAAGCATCCCGAGCCCTGGCGAGAATTACACGAAGATAGCCGTTAAGCTCGAGCCCATCAATTTGCCTCCTTAGAGGCGTCCATCTGGGCTCGTGTGAGGGCTGCGCCTGTTTTCGACTGCTCCTGTGCACCAGGATACAGAGACACAAATATAGTGTATTTTTCCGATGGGTGGAACTCATACGCCGAATAGATAGCAAAAGCAGACGCTAAAGGTCAGCCCTTTTTTTTCCGCTCGCCGTCCTCCACACGTGGTCAAGGGGCCTCAGAATGTAACCGGTATGATATGATCCATCACAGCCTGTTTTGGCTCCCTCCTAATGGGATTCATTCAGACCTGATACTGGATGGAGTGGTGCACCAACAACAACAAGCCGCACAGTGAACGTGTGACTTTGCCATTCTTTTTCTTGCAAGAGATCCTTGTGATCAAAAAGCAAGCACTCGAGATCAACAATCACAGAGGTGGTCCTTCAGCGTGCGAGAGACACTTTCTGCACCACAGTCACTTTAACATACAAAATCCAAATGCTACGTGGCACGTAATCGTTGTGGCTATTTATTTCCTTTTGTAATATGTTATTGATAAACAGCCGCCAAGTATTGATAGGGCACTGAATTGATTCTGCTTCCATTTCTCGTGACTCCTCGTGGTTGCCCATATTTTAAGGAGAGCAGCTTTACAAACGCGACAAGAAGAGCAATCTTGCACTACGACAGGGAGGCCTATTTTTAATCAAACTTCTGGTCCAATTCTGGATTGTGTAGAGCTTAGGGGCCAAAAACAATCTTGTTGAGGACAAAGTCATCTGTGAAACGTGTCAAAACAACACAAAGACGACCAGATATGTTGTGGTCGCAACTTAATCACATTTACGTCCTAATTCATCGTTATCAAACGGACTCATGTAACTCTCGACAAGAAAAGAAATAGGCGCATTTCCCAAAAAGTTCGATCGGTTTCTATAACTTTATGTACGTGACCTATTTGTGTGTTGTGTATGTCGAGTGAAAGTGTCATCCTACAGGCTAGCAGAAAAGACTCTGACCTTTGGCTTGAGTGACAACAAAATAAAGGCCGCAAAACTATTCGCGTGTAGCGGACCTGCACGTTGTAATCCGGCACAAAGGTTAGTGAGCGAGCAGCAGGCTGACTCATGCTCAAACCGCACGGAAAAACAAACAGCCCCCGACGCCCGCACACTAACAGACCACGCACGACAGAGAGCATCTGAAAAGGTCAGGGGTTGTGGATCAATTCTGACAGGGCCACCGGGATATGGACACAGATGGCAGTATAATCTCGCATCCCCTCTGAATTATGCAGCGCGCCTCTCTCTCTCTCTCTCTCTCTCTCTCTCTCTCTCTCTCTCTCTCTCTCTCTCTCTCTCTCTCTC